>JANAVB010008794.1:3474313-3993060 GCA_029216955.1 Iris pallida
ACAATCCGTGGCACATCGTGACAGTTTATGAAATGCTCTAAACATATGGTAGTCCCTTAACTCTAAGAGAATTGCATAAAATATAGTAATTTGCATCTACATATAGTTTTGAAAGAACAACTTTATATTTGCTAAAAATAAGAAAAAGCATGCATGATATTAAGCAAGAAATTAAACAGTAAAGGCAAGGTGTCTTGCCTGGTGTATCGCTTGGTGGGATGCGATGATCTGTCAAGTCTTGTGGTCAAATAGCCGAGTTCGATGTGCAAGGGTTCAAAATTTACGGGAAAATAGGGAAGGGTGTGATACTCGAAGGAAATTTATTGGAAAAACACTCATTCTATTTTTAGAAAAATATAGTACTTAAAAATATATTTTGATAGTTAAAGTAGTTATAGATAAAAATCATTTTAGGCTAAAGACAAAGTTTTCAAAATAGAGTTTTTAGCAAAAGCTATATTTCACTTGTTAACATATTTAATACAAAAATAAAACTTGAAAAATATTCTATAATTTGAAAAGTAATTTTCATGGGTCACAATATTTTTGGATAATTAATCTAGAAAATTATGGTAGGGTTTTTTTTTAAAGAACTAAATTTAAAATCTATGGGTAGAGTCAAGTCCAATCATATATAGCCATTAGAAAATAATATTTAAAATTAATAGTACCAGTACCAAAAATAATATTATGATATATATGTATACATATGATACAAATATACACTAAAATTTCTACATAATAATAATAATATTCACATCCAAAGTATCTTGAGAACTCACAAAACACCAAAAAAACAAACAAAACAAAACAAAAGGAGTCAACCAAAGAAAAAGAAAATATTATTATTATTAATAAATAATTAAAATAATCAACACAAAGAAAAATATGCAGCACCGCTGCTGTTCTTTCCCATCTCTCTCGAGGAAGAGAGAAAATAGATGGGAACATAGTAAGGATGAGAAAAAGACTTGGCTATTTATAGGGGTGAGAGGAAAGAAATTTAGAGACTGAAAGTAGGAGTGAGGGAAAACGACGGGGTGTCGGGGGAACGTTGAACTCAACACTGGTGAAAAGAAGAGCGGATAGGAGATGGGAGATCGAAGAGACTCACAGGTCGGAGCTACCTGGCCAGATCGTCGGGGGCACAATGGCGGATGAAGGTTGTCGGCGACACGGGCTGGCTTGCACGGCGTGGTACGACGGACGCGCGGAGCTCATTGGACAGGATGGCCGCGGATGGAAGAGGAATGCGCGGAGGGGTATCGCTGTTGAATGATACGGGCGACGCGGGGGTTTCAGCGGCGGCTCAAGCATAGCTCGGCGAGGTAAGGTTAGGGCCAGTATTTTATTCCCATTTAGGGGTTTTTGGGATTTTTGGTGGTAGTGGAGGTGGGCGGCTGATGGTGGTGATGTGAGTTTTTGGCCGGGTGGCGCGTTGGTGGCAGTGATGGTGGCAGTTTGTGGTCGTGGTTGGTAACAGTGTAGGTGGTGGCGGAGGTCGAGGCTGCAGGGAGGAGGAGATGACGAGGCGGTGGTTGCCGAGGGCGGTGATGACGGTGAATGTGGTGTGGGGTTTTCCGGGTGGCCGCAATGAGTACAAGGTCTGGGTTGGAAGTTGGCCGGAGCCAGGGGCAATATGGTGGTGGCTGGATGGTTGTGCAGTCGCGGTGCTGGCAGGAGTGTTGGTGGTCTGGAGTCGTAGGTCAAGGGGGTGGTGCTGGTCGTGGAGGCGTGGCGGACTTGGACTGCGCTCGGGGTGAGCGGAGGGATCGGCCAGGGAGGTGTTGGTGGTGAGGAGGCTGGTGGCTCACGGGTCGGAGGGCATCAACAGATTGTCGGGCAAAAATTAGGATTAGGATTAGGGTTAGAGAATTGGGGAATAGGGGTTTATTGTTGAATTTGTGTCCGACATGAGGACACGAAGAAGGTGGAATGTATATGTAAATAAAATAGTGGAAACGAAAAAAAAATAGGGACACAGACACGATGCACAACACGATGAGATATTTATGGTGAATTTGTGGGTTGTGGAATTTCTGTGGAAAAGAAACAATGGCTCTCCTTATATAGGAGGTGAGGACCCTTGGTTGGATATGTACTAGGATTGTTTAAATCTCCATTAGATAATCTCTATCGATTAAAATCGATTTACTTATAGATGATTCAAACCTTTATTTAAATAAAGTAAAATAAAACCTTTTCTAATTAAATCATTATATTTAATTAAATATTAACTCAACCCATTTCCAAAATAACTTTTTATAAAGAAAAAATATATTAATAATTAATTTAGAAATTCACAATAAACTTTAAATATTTGAAATACATTTTTATAAATAAATAAAACAATTATAATTAGTTTTAGAAAAAAAAATCAAAGCGGACAATAAAATAAATTTCATGTCACTCGCACACAAATAGTATATATTGTCATAAAATAATAGTTTTCTAAATTATCACTTAAATTTGTACCATAAAATAAAAGTGCCTTCTTTATAAATAAACAAATAATATTTTGACAATCTTGATGCGACCCAACAAATAAAAATATTTACTTATTTTCTATACGATAAAATCTTTTAAATAATATTTGTATATAAAAATATACACCATCTCGCAATTTCGCACGCGACATACAAATACGAAGTACAAATTAAATACTATTAGATACCAAAAAAAATATTATAGTAGAAATTTAGGGGGGTTTACATCCTACCAAACTTAAAAGAATTTCGTCATCGAAATTTAGGAATCATTAGGATAAGTAGGGTTGAGGGAACACGAGAGTTTCTCGTTACGAAGTACGATCACTATTTAAGCAAGGAATTGATAAGGGAATCTAATGAAAAACAGTCAATTTGAATAGTTGCAATTTAGAGGACTATGAGGAAAAATCATGGTATAGAATAGAAAGTGATCACATGCATGACACCCCGATCAGTACCTAAATTCGATCATACAACCACTAGTCCACGTAATTCAAGGATAACTTTCAAACGTTTGATCAATTAACTTCAATATTTATACTTGCGTGGATATCGTCATAATCTTCGAAATTTGGGATTAAATAAAGTCATCAATATCGTTACAAGTCTTCATCAAATTTATTGTTTTCTTTCCAAATTTCTATTCCACAAAGTTTATTTCCTTGAAATATTTTTTTCACTTACTTTTTGTCCCCAAAATATTAATAAAACTAAACTCCTTAAAAAAATTTCCTTATGCTAACTTCTGTCTTTCATAGTCTCCTCAAAAGTTGAAATCAACAAATCTCCAAAAAATTTAAGCAAAAATCAAACTCATATTTAGCCATAATTTAAAATGATAAATGTAACATACGAAATTTAATTCTTGAAGAACCAAGAATGTCAGGATTTATCATCTTCAATATTGGAGTAACTTCGAATACTAATAACATCAAACTATAATATTTTATGATTATATAATAACTTCAACAATTGATTTACCACGTAGATCCAATTTTTGTTAATCGAAGAGTCTACTCGCCTTTGATAATATCATCATATCTAAACTCCACATCACATATCTTCATTTCTTGTAACCGTGTTTACCACGTATTTCCACTTATGCATCATAATCACTCTCATATTCAACTATACCATTCATATGATCTATGTGGTATTCTAATCCACCCACTTCATAACTGAGGAGTGTCATGATACGATATTCATCTTTGCTCAAGGAAATATATTAAGAACAAGGTTAGCATGAATAGCAGTAGAGCAAAAATAAAAAAAAAATTGAAGAGAGAATCAAAACAATTTGGAAGAAAGTTTTTGGTTAGGCTCAATGGTCGTGGTAGGGTTTGGATAATAAATACGGATTATTGCACGAAAATAAAATTTATGGGCCTAAGCAAATTAAGATAAGACACAAAAATAAAGGCACGGGTTAGCAATCAATAATAAGCACAAGCTAAGCATTTAAGAAATTAAGTAGATCACAATCATTTATAGATCGAAAGAATTGAGTCTTGGTTGAATCTCTTTCTGAGGTCAAGAGTCGATATCATGGTAAAGGTTACAGTTTAGTCTTTTTGGCCCAAAAGTCATATCATGAAAGTAGAGTATAAGAAGACGTGTTTTAGTGGCACGAGATATACCTACATGAAGATGGGCTCATCTAGGTCTTGCATGTGAAATTGGTTGGGATGAAACAGCTGGTCTCGTGCTCCAAATATCAATGTCACGGTAAGACACACAAAAAGATCTAAAATAAAAAGTGGGAGTTCATATGGTGATATTTACACAAAAATGGATCCAGTTAAAGCAGAAAATAAAGGTAATTAAGGAATCTAGTAAAGTAAGTATGGGACATAATTTCTAGAGAAAAGGTACCCTTCGGTTGGGGTATGATCAAGGAATGGTTCTAATCCTTTCCAAGTGTCAAATGATTAGAAGATCACAAAAAGGGGCTAGATTTGAGGACAGGTTGAGCAAGTCAAAGTGAATATATACAGTCACAAGGCTTGGTCGATGACTAACTATACTTGTGTATGTACCACTATCATGGTCATGGGGGATATGGAAACTAATGGGGTATACTTATATCTCATTAAGGTGAACCCGTGTCTATCTTGGTTTCTTATTAATACAAGTCTAAACTTCTAATTTTTCGAGCTTCCTTAACAATTCTCAATGGTATTCTCAAATTAATTTACCAAAAATCATTTTATGTCGCCAAGTATAATCATACTTTAAAATTTTAATTCCTTCAATAAATCTCGAGGTATCCCTTTAGATTATTGTCAACACCTTTCCTCTCCTCATTTTTTTTCCATAATCCAATATATCATAAGTATTCGTAAAACCTTCAAAATAAATTTTTTTCCATCTTATATACCTCCCAACAATTTTAAATTAACCTTTATCATAACGCCAATAAATTGTTCCCCAAAGATTTTATTGTAATCAATCCAATTTTTAAACTCAAAATAATCTTATAAATCAATCATCAAATATAAATTTGAAATTTGAAATTTTCTTCAATCGATTTCATATCTTCCAAAAAATTTAAACCAAAATTTTTTTTTTACTATCATCCTTCAAACTTAAAATTAAATAAACTTGTAATTCTTACCACTAAAATTAAAAATCTTAAGCTATTTCTTATATCGATTTCATACTCAAATAAATCGTAACTATTTTACAAAAATCAACATTTTCTTTTCTCAATTTATCAATCCTTTAGTAGTATCAGGATAAAATCCATCTCTACTGCCCAACTTAGAATTTACTAACTCTTAAGATCATACTTTTAGGAACCATAATGCTTTTATACACAAATAAGACCTCAATGCATACTAATTGTCAAAGTAATCCTTCTAGCCATGTGTTTAACCTATGAGCATATACTAGTGTAGTCATCTTCCTAGTTGTTACTAAGCACGAAACCAAGAATTTACGGTAGAAGGAGTCAAGCAAGATACAAATCAAGGAGGTCGAACGAGAGTTCAGAATTTGAAGTCAAGAAAGAATGTCAAGTAGGTGGATGAGATTCTAGACTCTAATACTATATGCAGGCTCACATCGGTACAATAACGTAACCGAAGTGATAAACTTTGACCTGCATGGGCCACTACAAAAACATGTAATGCCCCATTCCCAAAATAATTGGGACCAGATACGTATCAGGCCAGTTGTATACATACTAGTATATGAGATGCTCATATGTATACATAAGCTGTAAAATGTAGAAAGCCATGACAAACTAAATCTCATCCACAAATATGAAGGTTTTATGATATAATCAAAGAGTCATTTGTACATACATTGGGTGGAGACATATCCACTACCAAATAAATTTTTGAATAAGAAAATATACAAAGGAAGAATCGGTCGATCGAAGCAAGTGACGAGTCCAAGAGCAATCATCACGGAGGAAGGAAGATATGGCCTTAGCTAGAGCACATGCAAAACAACATGAAAGAACACCTGGAGAGATCACCAGGTCCTCAGAGTGACGTAACAAGACACATAATATCATGCCATAAACTGAATAGTAAGAGCTCAACAGAAAAAGGTATATGAATAAAGGTTCCTAACCATTCTATGTAGAATAATGCACTTTAGAAGACAACGTTCTACGCAGGAGCTTAGGTGTTCAGCATAGATGGAGAGAGAGAGTGGCAGTATGTAGCGCTCATAAGAGACACTATCGGCCATTGACAGAAAGTAGCGCTCATCCGAGTCACTATCGGCCCCGGGGCAGTAAGTAGCGCTCATACGAGATACTATCGGCCCAAATCTATGTGTGTACTGAACATGTAGCCCCTACACTTATAACTGTCTCCTCCCTCCCCATGATACTATACATGTGTCGACTCCACGACACTGTTTAATCCTTAATAATTGCCAAGTCTTCTACACAATCTATTAGCGTTATATCCTAACGCACGGCCTGTACGCACCGATGTACGGTCGATACGCAAGTTCGAAGCTATATGCGACTCACAACTCACACACAATCCGTGGCACATCGTGACAGTTTATGAGATGCTCTAAATATATGGTAGTCCCTTAACTCTAAGCCAATTGCATAAAATATAGTCATTTGCATCTACATATAGTTTTGAAAGAACAACTTTATATTTGCTAAAAATAAGAACAAGCATGCATGATATTGAGCAAGAAATTAAACAGTAAAGGCAAGGTGTCTTGCCTGGTGTGTCGCCTGGTGGGATGCGATGATCCGTCAAGTCTTGTGGTCAAATAGCCAAGGTCGATGTGCAAGGGTTCAAAATTTACGGGAAAATAGGGAAGGGTGTGATACTCGAAGGAAATTTATTAGAAAAACACTTATTCTATTTTTAGAAAAATATAGTACTTAAAAATATATTTTGATAGTTAAAATAGTTTTAGATAAAAATCGTTTTTAGGCTAAAGACTAAGTTTTCAAAATAGAGTTTTTAGCAAAAGCTATATTTCACTTGTTAACATATTTAATACAAAAATAAAACTAGAAAAATATTCTATAATTTGAAAAGTAATTTTCATGGGTCAAAATATTTTTGGATAATTAATCTAGAAAATTATTGTAGGGTTTTGTTTTTTTTTAAAGAACTAAATTTGAAATCTATGGGGTAGAGAAAATTCCAATCATATATAGCCATTAGAAAATAATATATAAAATTAATAATACCAGTACCAAAAATAATATTATGATATATATGTATACATATGATACAAATATACACTAAAATTTCTACATAATAATAATAATAATAATATTCACATCCAAAGTATCTTGAGAAATCACAAAACACCAAAAAAACAAAACAAAACAAAAGGAGTCAACCAAAGAAAAAGAAAATATTATTAATAATAATAAATAATTAAAATAATCAACACAAAGAAAAAATATGCAGCACCGCTGCTGTTCTTTTCCATCTCTCTCGAGGGAGAAAGAAAACAGATGGGAACATAGTAAGGATGAGAAAAAGACTTAGCTATTTATAGGGGTGAGAGGAAACAAATTTAGAGACTGAAAGTAGGAGTGAGGGAAATGAGAGGGAGTGTCGGGGGAACGTTGAACTCAACACTGGTAAAAAGAAGAACGGAGAGGAAATAGGAGATCGGGGAGACTCACAAGTCGGAGCTACCTGACCAGATCGTCGGGGGCACAATGGCGGATGAAGGCTGTCGGCGACACTGGGCTGGCCTGCACGGCATTGTGCGACGGACGCACGGAGCTCGTTGGACGGGATGGCCACGGATGGAAGATGGAGGCGCGGAGGGGTGTCGCGGCGACTGATACGGGCGACGCGGGGGTTTCGTCGGCGGCTCGCGCATAGCTCGGCGAGGTAAGGTTAGGACCAGTATTTTATTTCTATTTAGGGGTTTTGGGGATTTTTCGTGGTAGTGGCGGTGGGCGGCTGATGGTGGCAGTGATGGTCGCGGTTTGTGGTCGTGGTTGGTAACAGTGTAGGTGGTGGCGGAGGACGAGGCTACATGGAGGAGGAGATGACGAGGCGGTGCATGCCGTGGGCGGTGGCAACGGTTTCTGGTCGTGGTTGGTAATAGTGATTGTGGTGATGTGGGGTTTTGGCCAGATGGCGCATTGGTGGCAGTGATGGTGGCGGTTTGTGGTCGTGGTTGGTAACAGTATAGGTGGTGGCGGAGGTCGAGGCTGCAGGGAGGAGGAGATGACGAGACGGTGGCTGCCGTGGGCGTGGTGACGGTGAATGTCGTAGGGGGTTTTCCGGGTGGCCGCAATAAGTACGAGGTCTGGGTCGGGAGTTGGCCGGAGCCAGGGGAAATATGGTGGTGGCTGGATGGTTGTGCAGTCGCTGTGCTTGTAAGAGTGTGGGTGGTCTGGAGTCATGGGTCAAGGGGGTGGTGCTGGTCGTGGAGGCGTGGTGGACTGGGACTGTGCTCGAGGTGAGTGGAGGGATCGGCCAGGGAGGTGTTGGTGGTGAGGAGGCTGGTGGCTCTCGGGTCGGAGGGCAACGACGGATTGTCGGGCAGAAATTAGGGTTAGGGTTATTGTTAGAGAATTGGGGATTAGGGGTTTGTTGTTGAATTCGTGTCCGACATGTGGACACGGAGAAGGTGGAAATGTATATGTAAATAAAATAGTGGAAAGGAAAAAAATAGGGACACAGACACGGCGCACAACACGATGAGATGTTTATGGTGAATTTGTGGGTTATGGAATTTCTATGGAAAAGAAACAATGGCTCTCCTTATATAAGAGGTGAGGACCCCTGGTTGGATATGTACTAGGATTGTTTAAATCCCCATTAGACATTCTCTATCGATTAAAATAGATTTACTTATAGATAATTCAAACCTTTATTTAAATAATGTAAAATAAAACCTTTTCTACTTAAATCATTATATTTAATTAAATATTAACTCAAACCATTTCCAAAATAACTTTTTATAAAGAATAAAATATATTAATAATTAATTTCGAAATTCACAATAAACTTTAAATATTTGAATTACATTTTTATAAATAAATAAATCAATTATAATTAGTTTTTGAAAAAGAATCAAAGCGGACAATGAAATAAATTTCTTGTCACTCGCACACAAATAGTGTATATTGTCATAAAATAATAGTTTTTTAAATTATCACTTATATTTGTACCATAAAATAAAGTGCCTTCTTTATAAATAAACAAATAATATTTTGACAATCTTCATGCGACCCAACAAATAAAAATATTTACTTATTTTCTATATGATAAAATCTTTTAAATAATATTTGTATATAAAAATATACACCATCTCGCAATTTCGCACACGACGTACAAATACGAAGTACAAATTAAATACTATTAAATACCAAAAAAAAATATTATAGTAGAAATTTAGTGGGGTTTACACGTTGTCAGCAAGATGACCAATGCTTAGTAGATTTTGTTTAATTATGTTACTAAATAGACATTTTTTTATTACAGGATAAGGAGAGATACCAACATTATCAATACCAATAATATACCCTTTCAAATTGTTGTCGAAGGAGAAGTATCCTTCTTTCTTCATCGATAGTGTCGCAAATAAGATCATCACCATTCATATTGTCATGACCCGCACCCTAGAGTTAGGGTACGAGAACGTAACAACGCCCAACCTACGCCGCAGTGTCGGCGGTAGAACGCTGTCCTAGGTCTCATACATCTAACAGTATAAGGCTAAGCAGTTTATACTCCCCGAATGGGGGTGACATAGCAGAATGTAAACTCAATCACAACTAAGGAAGAAGAAGTACGATAAGATATAAACTCAATTGAAATACAGAAGATTAGAAGAATCTAAGTGTCAAAGATACACAAACCCAGAATACATCTCAAATCTCAAATATAGTAATCCGTAGGTAAATACAACTCAAGATAACTGAAAATAAACCATAAGAAAACCCTAGCTATCTATGCAACCTCTACTGTCTCCTCTAGGCTAGCAGGCAACCTCCAGGCTATCTGTGAAATTTATCAACAGGTCCAGTCAGGACTGGAGCGAGCACAGTACATCTCAACAGATCATAGCAGGTTAGAAAATATAATCATGCAGTAAAGTAAGATACAGGATCTGAAAAAATACAGTATGTAAACAGAGAGAGAACTGTAATAGAAATATCTACTATAAGTAGAGAACTAACAGTGGCTACTGAGTCAGAGTACAATATAAACATGTGAATGGCATAGGAGATTCTGGGAACTATACTATGGAGTGATTCTAGGAACTACACTACTTGGATATTATTCACATGTTTACTTCTACTCCCCTGTACCCCCAATCAATACACAAGGATCCAACCAGGTTATGTTATGATTCCATGCAAAGGCCCACAAGGGGTGATACATGGATAGCCCATAAATGGGTGATTCTGGGAATGTCCACAATAGGGTAATTCTGGGAATGCCTATAAATGGGTGATTCTGGAAAGATTCTGTGATCATGAGAGAACATGTCACAAGTGATCGAAGAATCGTGAAGCATAGTGATACACCATATAAGTGAAACGCACAGAACATGTAGTATACGATGCTCCCTAAGGGGATAACATCTCAAGAATGGATCCATATAGTACTAATCCGTGTTACCAACGTGACAGCATCATGTAAAGTAATCTAAAGCAGGAAAATAATTCTAACAGGATATGAAATGATCAGAGAATGTACTCACGTGATAACCTGAACAGCTGATAGGTATAGGGGTCCAACTGAAGCCACATAGTCCTATTTAAAGCAACACAGGTTATAAGGTGTTCAAGTTGTAATAAATGAATCTCTATAAACAATCTATTTTTATCCTAGGTTCTTCTAAGCCAAATTAACTCTAGGTTAACTCCGGTCAATAATCTAGTCAAACTAGGTCAAGTGTTGACTTACAATTGACTTTTGGTCAACTGGTCAACTCTGGTCAAATATGGTCAATTCTAGTCTAATTATTAAAGATATAAAGTGTACTTCGTTATTCGTACGTCGAAACTTACGACACGCAAATCGAGATGAGATGATCAACGGTAAAGTTGATAACCTTATTATAACGATCCACATGTCCATCTTGTCAATTTTACCGATGTGAGATCACTGGAATTGACTGAGCTCAGTTTCGTTGTACTAATCCCGAAATATGAACATTATAAGAATTAATTATTAATAAATTATAAAAAGGTTAAACTCAGAGAAATTATTAACAAACATTGTCGGACAATGAAATAAACATCGCCAACGTGTCCAGAATGGTCAAATTAGCTAGGATAGCCTACCCATCGGTCCAATTTGGACACAAGGGCAAAAAGATAATTTTGGGTCAAAACGGTGTCCATGTCGGAGCCATTTTGCACCGAAATACGTGCAAGAAAACAAGTCTATAAAATATAACAAATTATATGTCCACGAAACCTGAATGACGATAGGAACCCAACGGTATCTCCAGAATTGGATTCCGTTGACCCGATCTGAATTTGGTCCGTTGACCAGAACTTGGAATTCTGGATTTGCACGGAAATACGTGCCGGAGCCAATGTTCTCAAAACTCAGCAAACTACATGTCAACGAGTCCAGAATGACGATACGAACTCAACGGTATATCCGGAATTGGATTCCGATGAGCCGGCATCAAAAAGTCTCAGTTGACCCAGAATGTGGGACCCACTTTGCACCGAAAAATGTGCCAGGGCCCACGTTCTCCAAATCTAACAAATTTTATATGAAAACATGCCAGAACGACGCCACGAGTCTAATGGTGGTGTCAGAAATGAAATCTGGAGTCCCGTGTTCAAAAATAGAATTTTACAAGTTGGAAATTACGAATTCGGACGGCCAACTTTGGCGTCGAATTCAACCAATCAAACAAGCTCACAATGAAACGAAAAGTGGAGGGGTAGTAAGAGGGTTATACTAGCTTCGCACAGGAACTGGTAGCACGCCAAATGTAGCTGCAGTGGAGGAGATACAAGCTGACGAAGTTGGCCCCGCGAAACTGTCCAAATTTAATATAATTTAAAAGGTCAACTTGGTGGCCGGTTTTGATGTATCAAAAGATAAAATTAACGGACGAAAATTGACATGAGTGAAGGTGGATATACCGAGATTGTGACAGAGCGAAGAAATCGCCGATCCAACGATCGGATTTCGGGGAAAACGCTCACGAAGTCGCTGCGACGGAACGTTATTTCAGTCTCGTTCCCGAGCTCGTCACGACGGGACTTCGTGCAAAACGCACGAATCGTCTCGACGGTGCGTCACGGAGGACGGTGGCCATCATGGAAGGACAGCCTAGGATAGGGCGCACCCGGAGGGGTGGTCGTCGGGGGCCACGGCGGCCGACGGCGGCGGCCAGCGCGGCCAGCTCGCGCGCGCGTGGCCGTGGCGCCGTGCTGCTGCCGCTGCTGCCGTTTCAGTGTGTTGTGCGGCGGCGCACGGGACAGCACAGCCTGGCAAGGCCGGCGAACATGCGGCGCACGGCCAGCACGGCGGGGGGCGGCGGCTCGTGGCCAACGTGCGGCCGGCGGAGGTGGTTGGTGATGGTGATAAGGTGGAGATGAAGGTTGGGTTGTGAAGAAGTGGAGGAGGAGATGGAGGAGTGGTGGTCGACGGCGGCGGAGGTCGGTGGCTCGGCCACGCCGGAGGTGGTCGGCCTGGGCTTGGCCATGGGGTGGTTCGGGGAGGAGGGACTGTGTAGTGGTGTTGTTGCTGGTGTTGTGTTTAGAAATAATTTAAGGAAGGAGAGAGAGAGAGAATAAGAGAGAGAGAGAGATATGAAAGAAAAAAAGCTTGGGAGTTAGGGCCGGCCTATGTTGGCTGTGAGTGAAAGTGTGGGAAATGCATTGTGAGGATTTAGTTAGATTATCCAATGGCTAGGATTGAACATAGGAAAAAAATAGGTAATTCCAATAGGGGTTTAAGTCAATAGAATTTCCAATAAATATAAAAATAGGTAGAATGAGCATTCAATATTATTTTTGGGTAAGAAAAATGAGGGCGTCATGAGAGAGGAAAAATGAAGCTGGGGTTGGGTTCAGTGGAGCCAGATTGGATCCAAAATCGGACATTATGCAATAAATGAATTAAAAATAAGTGTCGATGATCATGGGTAAATAAGTAGCACATGGGGATTCCAATAAATGGGACACAAGTGGCATGCGGATAGTAGGCTCAATGTGGGCCATGTCCATAATTGGGGCTGACAGGTTTTGGTCGACAGGGTACCCACAAATCAAGTTGGAAAGTGAATGTGACACCGTGGGGTGAAATAAAATCGGGTCACGTGTCAGGAAAGTTGTGTGAAGCAAATAGGAGCACAAAATGGCGTATCTGAGTGGGACACGAAGGTCATGGGTGACGAGCGTCTCGAGTAGATCATGTATGAGAAGTTGGTTTCAAGAAACTGACTGGTCTTGTGCTCCTAAATTAAAAGTCACGGTAACGTGCTAATAATGATCAAGGAAAAGAGTGGGAAAATTAATTAATAATTAAATGGTCTAAATCGATCCGAAGTTCTGCGAAGCAAAAGAGCACAGGGGAACAAGTTTGAGGGGACACCATATACCGTCATGAAGGTAATCCTGTCCACTCCAAAACTCGTGAAGAAGATTTCCAGAGTTGAACATCCATGACACTCCAAATATCAAAGGCACGGAAAAGTACACTTAAGGAAAAATAACAGAATAAATTATTTATCGAAATAAATCAATCAAAAAGTAAAATAAATAAATAAATAAATAAATCAACCCAAAATTTAGGGTGCTCACATCCTACCCACCTTATAAAAAATTCATCCTCGAAATTAAAATGTCCATACTCCCTCTAGGTCAAACCCCCACAATCAAAGTCCCAGAACTTAAACAAATCATGTGATTAAAAAGGACGACATACTGGGTCATGGCATACGGTGGTAGTGAAAGTCTCATCTAGGTATACTAGTCATGCTAAACCAAAACGGTCATAGGGTATCAAAACACACAAGCAATCTAGGGTGCTAAACTAGAAAAGTTACAGAAATAACAAATCATCAAAACTGTAAGACGGTCTACCATCCTATATGAAAACTGGTGCTTATAAAAATAAAATAAAATAAAGGTAACTACCAATTATCTATAAAGGGTGCAGAAAAATCAAATTCAAAAGTTAAGGATTGAAAGTCACTTGCATTGAAATCCAATCACAATATATATATATATATATATATATATATATATATATATATATATATATATATATATATATATATATATATATATATATATAGAGCATTAGAGAGGGAAAACTAGCATTATGTAATGTTATGTGGTTTGTGTGTATGGGTGTACGTGAACAGGTTCATATGGTTAGATAGTAGGCATGTGTGTAAGTGAAATATACATAAAATTGTATATGAGGATTGGGTTTCAAAACAACGGCTATCAAGTTACACTAATCATGGCATATTGGTTAAACAATCTACAATACGCAACTTATTTACTCATAACATGCATGGCTAACCTTATACATATATATATAAAGAGGTAGAGATTTAGTCATGTATCTATATACATTATAACATGTATGCATAAACTCTATATATATCTATACAGGTATATGAACATAACATTGAGGAGGAAATGTTAGGCTTATATGGCAGCGTATACTAAGTTAGGGTGTGTGTGTCCTTGTACAGGTTTATAGCTTAGTATTGAAAGGTTAAACCCAGTTTTAGTTCAGCATTTACATACAAAATCTAAAAATTAGCTAATATTCAAACCAGTGCAATATTAACATAATGCAATTTCAGAATCTAGGGCTTGAACATCACAACCAACTCAATGTTTATCACAACCTAACATGTAAGAATACAAAATCTAAATTTATATCCCTACATACCACAATGTATATAGCTCAAAACATTACATTTAAAACAACAATTTGAACCAATATTTAAAATCCAATATTAAGGTTAATATGCACACAGTCTTAGATTTGACAAATTTAAGCACAAAACTCAACTAATTTTTTTTTTAATTAAAACCCTACGTATAACATACATGTGCAGTGATGTAAACATAACTAATAACATGAAATCTATATTTGAATTACGAATTTAAACTGAAAAAAGCAGAGAACCAGAAATATTGGGGTTTGGAAATTTAACATCGACAACACAGTAATATTTATTTAGATAGGTTGGAAATCAAGCTTAGCATGTATATGTATCAGGAAAAGTGTCTGTGTCCACTATATCTATATTCTCATGTCCCAAATAAAATCAAATTCTATATCAAGACCAACATTAGATTCCTACCAATATTGCAAAGTAGGTGATTAACGTAATCAAGACACTTTTATTATTATTATTACTTAATATGAGAAAAATAGCAAGAAGGAAATAACAATGAAATTCGTTCTATTTATCTGTTTAAAGAAGAACCATTTTGAAACCCAGAGCTAAATTATCAAATCCAAGATAAAGTCTAGCAAAATCATCGATTCATTGTATTAAGAAGGAATTCATGGTAAGAAGTTACACAAGGTTTATAAAAATAGCTAAAGCTACATCCTAAGTAAAAAATGAGAAGCAAAACAAACATAACAACAATAATTCTTTTTTTTTATTGACTGAAACAAAAGTAGCAAAAACATGTTCAAAAGCATTTAAGGTACAATCTGATAATCATATGCGTCTATCCAAAGTCATGGTACTCTAAATCCTCGTCATACTAGTGAGCAAGGCTACGATAATCACAGAGCCCTTGACTTATGCACATACCTCTAGAATCATGATATTTAACATTTTCGCGATGCCGCTAGCTTGGCTGCGAAAACCTTAAATTCCCACACCCGAGAAATATATCCAAAGTCAGACTATATGTCCTCACCATGCTGACTAATGTGACTATAGAAGACTAGATTCCATAATATAGATGACCTAGCCCATATAATTTCATCTTGCCAAAAATTAAATTAAATCAACAATGAATACCCTTAAAATCAAATCAAATTTATCAACGAACATCAAGATTCAAAAATGAATAAAAATCCTCCAAATCATATAAATATAAACTCGGATGCTACAGCTAACATCAAGATTCAAAATTCAACCATCATCCATCAAAATCAATAAATACAAACTCAAATTCAACCATAATCCATCAAAATCAATAAATACAAACTCAAATTCAACCATAATCCATCAAAATCAATAAATACAAACTCAAATTCAACCATAATCCATCAAAATCAAATTCAACAACAGAAAGTAAAGATAAATCAAATCAAAGAAAGAAGAGTTTTCAAATCGAAGTTAAAATAAGATTCTCGAGGGTCGTCCCAGGAATCTCTCAAGGGATCCTAATTGTGATTGAGTATCTTCAAAAATATATCCTATTCCTACTGAAGGCTGTAGTGGTACTCTAGTTCGAATACCACTACACAAACTCGACCTACATGGGCCACCACTAAAAACGTGTCACGACCCGCACCCTAGAGTTAGGATACGAGAATGTAACAATGCCCAACCTACGCCGCAGTGTCGGCGGTAGAACGCTGTCCTAGGTCTCATACATCTAACAGTATAAGGCTAAGCAGTTTATACTCCCCGAATGGGGGTGACATAGCAGAATGTAAACTCAATCACAACTAAGAAAGAAGAAGTACGATAAGATATAAAACTCAAATAAAATATAGAAGATCAGAAGAATCTAAGTGTCTAAGATACACAAACCCATAATACATCTCAAATCTCAAATACAGTAATCCGTAAGTAAATACAACTCAAGATAACTGAAAATAAACCATGAAAAAACCCTAGCTATCTATGCAACCTCTACTGTCTCCTTTAGGCTACCAGGCAACCTCCAGGCTATCTGTAAAATTTATCAATAGGTCCAGTCAGGACTGGAGCGAGCACAGTACATCTCAACAGATTATAGCAGGTTAGAAAATATAATCATGTAGTAAAGTAAGATACAGGATCTGAAAAAATACAGTATGTAAACAGAGAGAGAACTGTAATAGAAATATCTACTATAAGTAGAGAACTAACAGTGGCTAGTGAGTCAGAGTACAATATAAACATGTGAATGGCATAGGAGATTCTGGGAACTATACTATGGAGTGATTCTGGAAACTATACTATGGAGTGATTCTGGGAACTACACTACTTGGATATTATTCACATGTTTACTTCTACTCTGTAATGCCTGTGGTTCGTATTACGTATTTTTTGGAATACGTGTACGTATTTTATTCTTGTATTGCATGATTTCCTTCTTGGCTTGGTTTATTCCTGGTTCGGGTTGGTTGGTTCGGCTTGGCTTGGTTTTGATTGGGTTCATGATGAACCCAAGGTGAACCCCCTACCTACCACCACCCTTCATATTTATTAGCCCTCTTCATTCTCTCTCTTCATTTATCATCATCTTCTTCCTCATTTACTTCCCTACCTACCAGAGTGAGGAGAGAGAGGTCTAGGCAAGTGCATCTTGCTTCATGGAGGAACCCAAATATTATTGTTTTATTCTCTTCCTTGTAGCATTTTAACACTCTTTAGTACTTGACATTTTTCGTTTCCATGGCTAGATTCTTGTAGATCTAAGTTTATTTTAATTTCGGATTTTCTGGGTTTTGATCTACTTAATCTTGTTATTTCTATGTTTTGATGGTTCCATGTTGTAGAGAATCTCGTTCTACCCCATTTTGACCTAAGGAAGTTCGGATTTAGGCTCCGGATGATGGAGTTATGGAGCTTGAGGACTTGGCTCTCATGGTGTTCTTCTTCTCTGAAATTTTGGAGAAGATGAACAGTGCTTGACTTGACCGCATGAATATTCATGCGGCAAGTGTTCTATCCAGCCGCATGACTGGAAGTTCTTGAGCCGCATGAGAGTCGGACTCACTTAGCCGCATGACTCGCCCTAATTCCCAGCCGCATAAGTTCTAAATTTCCTGAGCCGCATGGGCTCATTTTCCATCAGCCGCATGAAGACCCTGCCCTGCCCAGCCGCATGGGAACATTCTTCCTTGGCCGCATGAGACTTAATTTGCCTCAGCCGCATATGACTAATTCTCTGAGCCGCATGGAGCTCACTCCCCGCGAGCCGCATAGGCTCTGTTACCCCGAGCCGCATGTGACTCATCTAAATTGGGCCGCATGGGATTTCGTCCAACCTGACCGCATGAACCCATATCAGTTGAGCCGCATGGGAAGTTATTCCCAGCCGCATAAGAATTGTTATCCCTGGCCGCATAAGACCCTTGTTGTCTCAGCCGCATAGAATTCTGCCTGGACCCAGCCGCATGGACTTCCCTGTCGTGTCCTGTTACATTATTATTGCTACTATTGTTACTATTGTTCTTTTATTATCATGTATCTTGTAACTTCAGTACAACATGAGTACGCTTTACCTCTATTAGATATTTTACGCTCATTTTATATTCTTACGCCTTTTGTCCCGAACTTGAAAATCATGAATTCATTTGTATGTTTGGAATTGATAATTGAACACGACGTGATAGTGACCCGTAGTGGTGCACTCCTGACATGATAACCTGGCATGACCTGATAGTGGCCCGTCGTGGCGCACCCCTGACTAGTACACTTGACATGATAACCTGGCATGATTTCTCGAATAGCTGTTGCGACGGCTACCTGACATGACATGACCTGTATAATTGATCCTGACACCGTGGGCGATTGTGCTTGTACAAATAATCCAGTCCTGTCTTGCATCATGTCTAGGAGGGGACTCCTGAGTACCACGGTCAGGAGTACCTACTGAAATGGGCTAAGGTTAATGACTAGTATAATTCACTAGACATGAAGAGATGTTCTCCAGTTACAGGCGATCCCGTTATCCCGGCCGCAAATGTTTGGACTTGTAGCCTGCCGACGAGTAGGGCACATTTCTAGCCCACTGTCATGTGGGGCACTCTTGATTGTCACTTTAATGATTGAACTCTATTGTCTCTCTAATGTATTGTACTCTCGAAAATTGTCACTATAATGATTTCCTGGATAACCTGGATAGCTGCAGGGCCTGTGACTACTTGGAGCATCTCATTGCATCTTGCTAGTAATTAGGATTGTGATAACCCTAGTTAGTTAATGTAGAAAGCCGTAGGCAATGATTGGCCGTGATTGCTTGGATGGAGTCTAGTCCAGTATAGTATTGTCTTGAATTGATTAATTGTAAGATTGTACCAGAATGATTGAATGATTGTCACTCCAGATTGTCACTATAATGATTGTCACTCCAGATTGTCACTATAATGATTGTCACTCCAGATTGTCACTTTAATGATTGTCACTCCAGAATGTTACTTGACCTGATTTTTTATATTTATCTTGCCGATAAATGGTGAGAGAAACCAAGTTCCGTTCAGACGAAGGGTTACAACCCCGGTCCTTGTTTGGTTTACGGGTTGTAACCTGGCTATCTGAATAGTCCCATGGTTATCTCATCGTATATCATCCTGTCATGCTTTCTTTCCATATGTCCTGTCTTTTAGTGATTCTATACAAGATTGTCTTTTATAATTACTCATCATGCTTTTCTTAACTACTGCCTTTTATGTAATTTTACTCTTGTGCTAATTGCTGGTTTTAGTTCTTAAGTGAAGCCCCCTTTGTGGCACTTGCTCTTTCTGGGATCTGACCCAGCTGGTTTTGTATGGCCAGATACCGTAGCAGCACCAAAGGATCTCCCTGCTTTTCAGCCTGATGGTGGTCACCAGGCGTAACCAGGGCAACGAGTAGGTTTATTTTTGCTCTCCCACTCTATTGTAAAATTATTCTTTTGAGGCGTTTAGCCGCCGAGCAAGTGTTAGCTCGTTTGCAACTTTATTTACTGTCTGCCTACGGGCTGTAAGCATGATTGGCAACTCGAGGTTGATCATGTATGACTTAAACTCTTGCTAGTCCTTACATTTTGTACGACTAGCTTCATGATCATCTGGATATGTAATGTTTGGGACGCCTTACAATTGTATACTTGGTGATCTGATATCTTGTGATTATTATTAGTTGGTTGAGATTGAGACAATAGGCTATTTTATGACCTTAAGAGACTGATGGATTGTAGTGAAACCCTCACATATCTAGACAGCCGTGACCAGTATAGCGGTGTGGATTCCATTCCGTTATACGTAGCTGGCTATGTCTGCCCCCGCTCTCCAGTATTCTGGTTCTGGGGCGTGACATACTCCTCCATACCCCCAATCAATACACAATGATCCAACCAGGTTATGTTATGATTCCATGCAAAGGCCCACAAGGGGTGATACATGGATAGCCCATAAATGGGTGATTCTGGGAATACCCACAATGGGGTGATTATGGGAATGCCTATAAATGGGTGATTCTGGGAAGACTCTGTGATCATGAGAGTACATGTCACAAGTGATCGAAGAATCGTGAAGCATAGTGATACACCATGTAAGTGAAACGCACAGAACATGTAGTATACGATGCTCCCTGAGGGGATAACATCTCAAGAATGGATCCATATAGTACTAATCCGTGTTACCAAAGTGACAGCATCATGTAAAGTAATCTAAAGCAGAAAAATAATTCTAACAGGATATAAAATGATCAGAGAATGTACTCGCCTGATAACCTGAACAGCTGATAGGTATAGGGGTCCAACTGAAGCCACAGAGTCCTATTTAAAGCAACACAGGTTACAAGGTGTTCAAGTTGTAATAAATGAATCTCTATAAACAATCTATTTTTATCCTAGGTTCTTCTAAGTCAAATTAACTCTAGGTCAACTCCGGTCAATAATCTAGTCAAACTAGGTCAATTGTTGACTTACAGTTGACTTTTGGTCAACTGGTCAACTCTGGTCAAATAGGGTCAATTCTAGTCTAATTATTAAAGATATAAAGTGTACTTCGTTATTCGTACGTCGAAACTTACGACATGCAAATCGAGATGAGATGATCAACGGTAAAGTTGATAACCTTATTATAACGATCCACGTGTCCATCTTGTCAATTTCACCGATGTGAGATCACTGGAATTGACTGAGCTCAGTTTTGTTGTACTAATCCCGAAATACAAACATTATAAGAATTAATTATTAATAAATTATAAAAAGGTTAAACTCAGAGAAATTATCAACAAACATTGTCGGACGATGAAATAAATATCGCCAACGTGTCCAGAATGGTCAAATTAGCTAGGATAGCCTACCCATCGGTCCAATTTGGACACAAGGACAAAAAGGTAATTTCGGGTCAAAACGGTGTTCGTGTCGGAGCCATTTTGTACCGAAATACGTGCAAGAAAACAAGTCTATAAAATATAATAAATTATATGTCCACGAAACCAGAATGACGATACGAACCCAACGGTATATCCAGAATTGGATTCTGTTGACCCGATCTCAATTTGGTCCGTTGACCAGAACTTGGAATTCCGGTTTGCACGGAAATACGTGCCGGAGCCAATGTTCTCAAAACTCAGCAAACTACATGTCAACGAGTCCAGAATGACGATATGAACTCAACGATATATCCGGAATTGAATTCTGATGAGCCGACATCAAAAAGTCCCGTTGACCCAGAATGTGGGACCCACTTTGTACCGAAAAACGTGTCAAGGCCCATGTTCTCCAAATCAAACAAATTTTATATGAAAACATGCCAGAACGATGCCACGAGTCTAATGGTGGTGTCAGAAATGAAATCTGGAGTCCCGTGTTCAAAAATGGAATTTTACAAGTTGGAAGTTACAAATTCGGACGGCCAATTTCGGCGTCGGATTCAACCAATCAAACAAGATCACAATGAAACGAAACTGGAGGGGTAGTAAGAGGGTTATACCAGGTTAGCACAGGAACTGGTAGCACGCCAAATGGAGCTGCGGTGGAGGAGATACAAGCTGACGAAGTTGGCCCCGCAAAACTATCCAAATTTAATACAATTTAAACGGTCAACTTGGTGGCCGGTTTTGATGTATTAAACGATAAAATTAACGGACGAAAATTGATATGAGTGAAGGTGGATATACCGAGATTGTGACGGAGTGAAGAAATCACCGATCCAACGGTCGGATTTCCGGGAAAATGCTTGTGAAGTCGCTGCGACGGAATGCTATTTCAGCCTCGTTCCCGAGCTCATCACGACGGGACTTCGTGCAAAACGCACGAATCGCCTCGACGGCGCATCCCGGAGGACAGTGGCCGTCATGGGAGGACAGCCTAGGGTGGGGAGCACCCGGAAGGTGGTCGCCGGAGGCCATGGCGGCCGACGGCGGCGGCCAACGCGGCCATGGCGCCGTGCTGCTGCCGCTCCTGCCGTTTCAGTACATTGTGCGGTGGCGCGCGGGGCAGCGCGGCCTGGCAAGGCCGTCGAACATACGGCACACGGCCAGCACGGCGGAGGGCGGCGGCTTGTGGCCAACGTGCGGCCGACGGAGGTGGTTGGTGATGGTGATAAGGTGGAGATGAAGGTTGGGTTGTGAAGAAGTGGAGGAGGAGATGGAGGAGTGGTGGTCGACGGTGGCGGAGGTGGGTGGCTCGGCCACTCCGAAGGTGGTCGGCCTGGGCTTGGCCATGGGGTGGCTCGGGGAGGAGGGACTGTGTAGTGGTGTTGTTGCTGGTGTTGTGTTTAGAAATAATTTAAGGGAGGAGAGAGGGAGGATAAGAGAGAGAGATATGAAAAAAAGAGCTTGGGAGTTAGGGCCGGCCTATGTTGGCTGTGAGTTAAAGTATGGGAAATGCATGGTGAGGATTTAGTTAGATTATCCAATGGCTAGGATTGAACATAGGAAAAAAATAGGTAATTCCAATAGGGGTTTAAGTCAATAGAATTTCCAATAAATATAAAAATAGGTAGAATGAGCATTCAATATTATTTTTGGGTAAGAAAAATGAGGGCGTCATGATGGAGGAAAAATGAAGCTGGGGTTGGGTTCAGTGGAGCCGGATTGGATCCAAAACCGGACATTATGCAATAAATGAATTAAAAATAAGTGTCGATGATCATGGGTAAATAAGTAGCACATGGGAATTCCAATAAATGGGACACAAGTGGCATGCGGATAGTAGGCCTAATGTGGGCCATGTCCATAATTGGGGCTGACAGGTTTTGGTTGACAGGGTACCCACAAATCAAGTTGGAAAATGAATGTGACACCGTGGGATGAAATAAAATCAGGTCACATGTCAGGAAAGTTGTATGAAGCAAATGGAGCACAAAATGGCGTGTCAGAGTGGGACACGAAGGTCATGGGTGACGAGCGTCTCGAGTAGATCATGCATGAGAAGTTGGTTTCAAGAAACTGACTGTTCTTGTGCTCCTAAATTAAAACTCACGGTAACGTGCTAATAATGATCAAGGAAAAGAGTAGGAAAATTAATTAATAATCAAATGGTCTAAATCGACCCGAAGTTCTGCAAAGCAAAAGGAGCACAAGGGAATAAGTTTGAGTGGGACACCATATACCGTCATGAAGGTAATCCTGTCCACTCCAAAACTCGTGAAGAAGATTTCCAGAGTTGAACATCCCTGACACTCCAAATATCAAAGGCACGGAAAAGTACACTTAAAGAAAAATAACAGAATAAATTATTTATCGAAACCAATCAATCAGAAAATAAAATAAATAAATAAAAAATCAACCCGAAATTCAGGGTGCTCACACATATGTCATGAGAAAACACTTTTGAGGATCCACTTACTTCTAGCATGAGACAGTTGGTCCACCTACAACATAATTTGAGGATTTAACCTTTGGTACCCACTTCTTGGAGATCCCTGAAAAGTTTGTCTTAGGAAACCATATATATAAGTTCATATCAACCTACTTTCTATTTCTACATTGACGTGAAATATGTCATTAAGTCTACAGTAGTAACATGTAGCATAGACATTTGTGTTGGGTGCATCAGGATGAATGTGTGAACGTGATATGATGTGTTGTGTCTTGCGTGGGTACTTGTAGTAAAAGTTATGGTTGTGTGAGGCTTTAGCCTTCCATGCTTTTTTTGGAAATTGTCACGCCCCAGAACCAGAACACTGGAGAGCGAGGGACAGACACAGCCAGCTACGTACATTAAAGTAAATCCTACCTCGCAATACGGTCATGGCTATCTAGATGCATGAGGGTTTACTACAAGCCATTAGTCTCTTAGGGTCAAGAACAAGCCTAGTGTCTCAATCTCAAGCAAGCAAGTAAAAGTAACAAGATGGTAGATCATCAGACATACAAATTAAGGCGTCCCAAACATTACATATTCAGATGATCATGAAGCTAGTCATACAAAATGCGAAGACTAGCAAGAGTTTAAGTCATACATGATCAACCCTAGGATCAGTCAATCATGTTACAGCCATTAGGCAGACAGGAATATAAATTTAACACGAGCTAACACTTGCTCGGCGGCTAAACGCCTCAAAAGAATAATTTGCAATAGAGTGGAAGAGCAAAATAAAATCAACTTGTTGCCAGGGTTGCATCTAGTGTGCACCATCTGGCTGGAAGGCTAGAAGATCCTCGAGTGGTACTCCAAAATCTGGCCATATAAAACCAGCTGGGTCAGACCCCAGAAAGAGCAAGTGCCACAAAGGAGGCTTCACTTAAGAACTAAAACCAACATATTAGCACATGAGACATAAAGGATAATAAAAGACATGAGTTAGAGAAAACAAGACGATAAACGATAAGACAACTAAGGGACTATTCTGGTAGCCAAGTTACAACCCGTAAACTAAACAAGGACCGGGGTTGTAACCCTTCACCTGAACAAAGCTTAGTCTCTAACCAATTATCGACAAGAGTAAAGCATAAAGTAATGTGCAGTAATAACCATGTAGCAGTCTTGCTTAGATTAGACTGGACTGGACTCCATTCATCATTCACGGCCAAACAATGAGTACGGCTTGATACTTTAACTAACTAGGGCTATCACAATCCTAGTTACTAGCAAGATGCAATGAGATGTTCCAACAGCCACAAGCCCTGCAGACTTAATCCAGGTTATTCGGTCACAAGTTGAGGGAGTTGGATTAGGTGACTTAGAGGTGCAACACATGACAGTGTGCTGGAAATGTGCCCTACTCGACGGCAGGCTACAAGTCCAATTAGAGCGCCCAGATAACGGGACTGCCTGTAGCTGGGAAATCTCTTCATGAACTACATGATCAATCTAGTCATTATTCTAGTCAGATTCAATATGAATCCCTGACCGTGGTAACCATGAATTCATGTCCTAGACATGATGCAAGACGAGACATGTAGCTTATACAAGCACAAACACCCACGGTGTCAAGACAAGAGTTACTTAGCAAGTCAAGATAGCCGTCACAACAGCATATCAAGATTATCATGTTAGGTTTACTTATCAAGAGTGCGTCACGACGGGCCACTATCATGTCATGTTACATGCTACTTGTTACTCGCTAAGAGTGTGCCGTAACAGGCCATTATCGTGTTCTATCTTTACATTATCATAAATGAGAGAGACTTGTATAAAATAGCTAATAACATATTCTTGAAGCCAAGAAAAAGATCTACAACTTTTATGTTGGAAGTTGGGGGAAATTCTGGCCACAATTCAGCCAAATAGGACTTAAAACAGCTAAAAACAACCAAAATATGCCCTATACGGCATTCTGCGGCACTATTCATTCCAAGTGGCACTATTTATGCTCATGCGGCACTATTCATGCGGCACTATTCATTCATGCGGCTGTGGCACTATTCATGCTCATGCGGCTGCGGTACTATTCATTCCTACGGCTGCGGCACTATTCATTCCTGTGGCTGTGGTACTATTCATGCTCATGAAGCTGCGACACTATTCATTTCTGCGGCTGTGGCACTATTCATGCTCATGCGGCTACGGTACTATTCATTCTTGCGGCTACGGTACTATTCATGCTCATGCGGCTGCAGCACTATTCATACGGCACTATTCATTCCTACGGCTGCGACGATATTTATTTCTGCGGTTGCGGCACTATTCATGCTCATACGGCTACGACAATATTCATTCCTGCGGCTGCGGGGTACTATTCATGTTTATGCGGTTGTGGCACTATTCATGCAGCAGTATTCATTGTCCCTGCCAAAATCAGGAAAGATGAACATAGAAATGGCCAAAAATGCTTTTGGCCATAACTTCCTCAAACAAGTCGAAATCTAACTTTTCAAAGGTCCATTTTGGGTTAAATCGAATTTTCTACAATATGGAACTATCAAAACATGAAAATAATGAAGTTTAATAGATCAAAACCCAAAAAAACTAAAAATGATACAGACTTAGATCTACATGAATCCATCCACCAAAATGAAAAATGTCAAGTTCTAAAGTGGCTTAAAATCAAGTAAGGAAGAGAATGGAACAATAAAACTTGAGATCCGTTGTGAAACAAGTTGTACTTGCCTAGGACTTGGTAGGTGGAAGGAGTAAATGAAGAAGATGAAGAAAATAAATGAAGAAGTGAATGAAGAGAGAGAGAAGGAGTTGGGTTATATATTAACCCTCTCCATCTCAAACCAAGCCAAGCCAAGTCAGACCAAGTCAAATTGAACCGAACCGATCAAATAAACCAATTCAAGATTAAACCAAGACTAGGCTAAGCAAAACAAGCCTAACTATGGTCCACCTAATAAATACCAGAAATCTTGTATACGCATACGAAAATACGTATAACGGAAAACGAAAGTGACAACTCTACCCTCCTTAAAAGAATTCTGTTCTCGGAATTTAATCAAGAGGCTAGAGATGTCGGGGAAAGCTATATTAATCATAAGCAGCTACGACTAGCAATCATTCGAGCAATCATTCATGCAATCAAGGAATTAAAAGCATAAGGCATAAGTAAGACATTATACCTTATGAGTCAAATAAGTGTGGATATCATGAACGAATATTATCCTCACGCTCCCATGTTGACTCGCCCAAAGAGTGATGACCCCAAGCAATACGGACTAAACTAATAGTCTTATTCTTGAGCACCTTCTCTCTTCGGTCCAAAATGGATACGGGTCTTTCCTCATATAAAAGGTTGGTACCAACAACCAATTTCAAATGATTAAGGACATGACTCGGATCCTAAATATATCGTCGTAATTGGGATACATGGAATACGTCATGTACCTCACATAACGACGGTAGAAGAGCGAGACGATAGGACACATCACCTACTCGCTCAAGGATATCGAACGGCCCTATGTACCTAGGACTAAGCTTTCCCCGTACGCCGAATCGAATGACGCCACGGGTAGGCGAGATCCTAAGGAAAACGTGGTCGTCGACTGAAAACTCAAGGGGACGCCGATGAGAATCGGTCCAATGGCGCTGGCGATCTTGGGCAACTCGAAGATGATCTCTGACTTGTCTGACCACCTCGATTGTCTTCGTAATCATCTCTGGACCAAGCATCTGTCTCTCGCCGACATCATCCCAAGCTAAAGGTGATCTGTGTAGTGCCCCGCTCCCGTTGGGGTGAAGTACTACGTAATAGGCTCATGCCAAGTCAGACATGGTCGGGAACATAGATGGCTAGTCTGACTCGGCGACGAGTTTGTATACAAAAACCATGGCATCAATAAAATCGATTTAGACGAGTGATATGAGTACCGTTCCAACTAATGGATCGACTACTGTTGGAATAAGTCCTAGATGCGGTAGGCGGCGTCTTGGCGAAGGAACTCTAAAGGGAGCGACGTAACCCGTCTGCCGTTGGTTTTATTGGTTTTCTTGGCTTTCTGAACGAATTGTTGCGTGGATTTGATAGTGTGCTTTCATGTCGATTTCTGAATGCGTCCTTGAAAATTTCGAAGGAAGGATTGAAGGAAGGGTTCTAATTCGATGCTCGTGCCATTGCAGGAGTTCGTGTAACTGACGCTTGACCGTCGCGAAGCGTTCTCCTACTCTCGGTGCAATCTCCTTAGGTGGGTGGTTCTTCGGCCCCTTCTTTTCTACTCCTTCCCGCCAACTAAATTCTTAAAGTTCAACGTTCAAATCGATGATGCTAACGGGATGTATGCTTGCCACTAAGATCAAGAGCTCGGGATAATATATCAACCTAGAAAAGTAAACTCTGAATCGATAGGTTCACACTAAGAAAGAGATAGACTATATTTTATGCCATGCAAAACACAACTATGAAAACCTTGGTGGCGGTACATCATGCCTCGGAGAATTTGGTGCCTACGGGATGCTAAATCAGAACGTACGGTTTCGGGGGAAAGGACCCTTGCACGAGTAGGAATGATTATGTGATTTGAAATGGTTACGCTATGCAATTTACTTTATACATATATAACTGTTCATACATTCGCATGGTCAAGGACGACTTGTGCACAAGGTGAGCTTTCCTCGAGACGGTACCCGGGGCCCTGGGACCGAATCGGCCTAGGAGAAAATTATGAAAATCGTGCTTCGGCGTGAGGCATTGCGAGACCTCCAGTTAGGCTCGCTACCTGGACTGGAGGGCGCGTCGCAAGGCTACGTAATCGTCCTTCTTGGTGTCGATATCACTAATGACCGCATATAGGATAGATTGCATGCTCACCTATTGTCTTGTGCAGGTGGTAAGTATCATGTATATTTTGTGCAGGAAAGGAGCACGGCCGTGGTAAGAATGCTCTTAAATGTGCCTTCGATATGAAATGCAACTCATATAGTTCTAAATAGAAAGATCACTTCGTATGCCTGAATCCTTAATAAGCAGTGTCGGTTTAGACGAGTGGGTTCGTCCCATCCACTAGCAAGTGTGCTAACCCCCAACTCCCTAGGTAACGAGCGTGCTGCGGGAGCTCGAGACTAAGCTGGAGCTGAAGAACGGGAGGCGGCACGAAGCTCTCCTATTTTGAAGTATTTTGATGCCCAATTCAGACCGAAGGCTTTTGTTCAAATGTATAAAGGGGCATGAATATATGGAACGCCGAGGATTATTTCAAGGCGTAGCTTGTCGATAGCTTTCTTTTGTATTTCAAAGATGTAGCCGCAACGGCATATGTAATGTAAATATGACCTTGCACATATTTTACAAGTTTATGAATGAAAAGCTAAGTTTCTTCCTATGCTATGTTTTCAACTCTCTGCACTGTTTAATTTCAACGCGTCGAGTTAAAAAGAAATTTCCAAGCGCACATCCTTGCCTTGTGCAAGTCTATCAAAGACTTGTACGGCATCACGTCCCGACCCGTGGGGATCAATTTATATCGAGTCAAGGCGATGGCGACCGATTCGGCGAGTCAGGGCGTGACAAGTTGGTATCAGAGCACGGTTCACACCTCGGACCTTCCAAATGCTTTCTTTAGATGATGCCGTTGCGATTTTTCAAAAACTATGCTTTTCGACATATGCGGCCTGAAATAATCGTTCCATACACATAAGCCCGTAGATATTTTGAGAATACTAACGGGTTTGCTCAATTTTGTAGGAATGACGGAAAGACTGGGTGTCCCCACATTGATTAGCACCGATAGCACCGAAGGTGCGACGCCTAGCGAATCGGCCATGGAGCGACTACTACGCCTCATAGAACTCCAACAACGTCAGTCAGAGATGCAGCAACGACAGCTGCAGGAACAGATCCAGGCCCAAGTCAGCGCCCAACAAAAGCAAATGGACGCCCTGACCAGGATCGTGAGTACCATAGCGACGCAACTGAACTCGACGACCGTCATGTCCGAGGAAGAAGTGCAAGCCGAAAAGACAAAACATGTGTCTTCCTCCTCCCTGCTCAAGATGACCAAGTTTAAGAAAATGAACCCGCCGGACTTCAACGGTCGAGCAGAGCCTGACGAAGTCATGGGGTGGCTAGTGAAGATTGAGAGTCTGTTCACTCTCCTCAACATCAAGGGGTCCAAGAAAGTCGGGTGCGCAGCGTTGCAGCTCAACTTGAGGGCCTACGACTGGTGGGAGACGAAGAAACAGGAGCTCCAAGAGTCCAACCCCAGCGCCAAGATCTCGTGGGAGACGTTCAAACGGGCCTTCCTCGAACAATACATCCCTCGTGCCCTTCGTCGACAGAAGGAAGAGGAATTCATGTCCTTGAAGCAAGGAAACTTGTCCGTTGAAGACTACGATGCGAAGTTCGCGAAGCTAGCGAAGTTTGTCGGGGCTTTTCTGCCGAACGCAGAGGCGTGGTGCGAGCGCTTCCAGCAAGGCCTAAACGAAGATTTGCGTCGGGACGTCATGAACCAGAGATGCCAGACGTACAGGGAATCATATAACGCCGCTCTTGATATGGAGCGGGTCTTCGGTCGAGCATCGCAGAAGGGCGGATCAAGCATCGAAACAACTTCAACAAGCGTCCTAACGACGCAGGAGGATCTGGTGCGCCAAAGCGCCAGAACACGACCGAGTATCGGGGGCCTCACCCAGGCGTACGTTGTCATCGCTGCGGCAAGATGGGACATCTGGCGGTCGACTGCCGAGGGGGATGTTTCAAGTGTGGCCAGCTAGGTCACAAGGCGGTAGATTATCGAATGGGGAGGGCGAACCAACATCCACCAAGGGACGTCCAAAACCAGAACAGGGCGCCTCCCGCCCATGGTGCAAACGCGGTGCCCGTGAACCCACAAAATCGCCAAGGGGCGCAAGGCCGAGTCTACGCACTAACGCGGGACGAAGCCTATGCGTCCGACACTGTCGTGACAGGTATACTACTCTATAAAAATTTGCCTGCTAGAGTATTGTTCGATTCGGGTGCAACGCATAGTTTCATATCAGCCGACTTTGTAAAAGAAAATGAATTACCTATGCAACTTTTAGATATGAATCTTAGCGTTAGCACTCCATCGGGAGTAGACATGCCTGCCACTCATATTTGTAGGGACGGTTACATATGCATCGGAGGGAGGAATCTATCCTTGGAAGTTATCGTCCTCGACGTCAAGGAGTACGATATAATCCTCGGCATGGATTGGTTGGGTGCATGCCACGCAACGATCGAGTGCGCAGAGAAGAGAGTTGTGTTCCGCCTTCCGGGCGAAACCGAGTTCTCCTATTCGTGCGGAGCAGCATCAAAGTCATCGGCGATTTCGGCAAGGCGTATGTTGCATTCTGGGTACAGCGGATACCTAGCATCAGTTCGAGACACAAGAACGGAGATTGCAAGCACGGCCCAGACTGAAGTCATGGCAGAATTTCCTGATGTGTTCCCAGACGAGTTGCCAGGGATGCCGCCGGACTGAGAGATAGAATTCAGTATCGACACCTTCCCGAACACCCGACCGATATCCAAAGCACCCTATCGAATGGCGCCGGCAGAGCTGAAGGAACTGAAGGCACAACTACAAGAGTTACTGGATCGCGGATACATTCGCCCTAGTGTCTCCCCGTGGGGTGCCCCAGTGTTGTTTGTGAGGAAGAAAGATGGATCGATACGGTTGTGCATCGATTATCGGGAACTCAACAAAGCCACGGTATGAAACAAGTACCCGTTACCGAGAATAGATGATCTGTTTGACCAGCTACAAGGGGCGACGGTGTTTTCCAAGATTGATCTTCGCTCAGGCTACCATCAATTGAAGATCAAGTCCGAAGACGTGCCGAAGTCCGCCTTCCGAACCCGATATGGTCACTACGAATTTCTAGTCATGCCTTTCGGCTTGACCAACGCTCCTGCCGCGTTCATGGATCTAATGAACCGGGTGTTCCGACCGTTTATAGACAAATTTGTCGTTGTGTTCATTGACGACATTCTCATATATTCAAAGAGCAAGGACGAGCACGTGGAACACTTGAAGACGGTGCTACAGACTCTGTGTGAAAATCAACTCTACGCCAAGCTAAGCAAGTGCGAGTTTTGGATGAACAGCGTGACGTTCCTTGGGCACGTTGTCTCCGCTGAAGGCGTCACGGTGGATCCAAAGAAGATCGAAGCAATAGTCGAATGGAAGCGGCCTACCTCAGCAGGCGACATCCGAAGTTTCCTCGGCTTGGCGGGCTACTATCGTAGATTCGTGAAGGATTTTGCTAAAATTGCGTCGCCTCTGACTCGCCTCACCCAGAAAGGAGTCGTATTCGAGTGGAACGACGCCTGCGAATCGAGCTTCCAAGAGTTGAAGAAACGGCTCGTCTCAGCGCCGATCCTTGCACTTCCGGACGGGCCAAAAGGGTTTCAGATATTTAGCGATGCATCGCGGACAGGTTTGGGATGCGTGCTTATGCAAAAGGATAAGGTGATTTCGTTTGCTTCGAGACAATTGAAGCAACACGAGAAAAATTATCCTACGCATGATCTCGAGTTAGCGGCTATTGTGTTCGCATTGAAGCTATGGCGGCACTATCTTTATGGTATAGCTTGTCGCATCTATACGGACCACAAAAGCCTCAAATACATCTTCACTCAACGGGACCTGAACTTACGGCAGCGACGTTGGCTCGAACTCATCAAAGACTACGATCTGACTATCGAGTACACGCCAGGTAAGGGGAACGTTGTGGCAGACGCACTGAGTAGAATGTTTGCAGGGTGCTTGTCTATCAACCGTAACATACAGCGAGACTTGGCGGAGATGGGCATCGAACTCCGAATCCGTTACCGTGGAGCACGATTGGCCCAATTGCACCTTGAGTCGAGCCTGCACAACAAAATAAAGACCGCACAGGAGGACGACCCATTCCTGAAGAAGATGCACGAGCTGATTTCGACGGGAAAGGCGACCAACTTTGTGGTGGACGAGGGCGGAATGACGCGGATGAAGGGGAGTATATGCGTGCCGGACCATGTTGAACTTAGAAAGGAGATTCTGACAGAGGCCCATTATGCGAAGTACTCGTTGCACCCCGGGAGTACCAAAATGTATAAGGACCTGCGCACGACCTTTTGGTGGCACGGCATGAAGAAAGACGTGGCGACGTTTGTGTCACAGTGTATGGCCTGTCAACGGATGAAGGCCGAGCATCAAAGACTAGGCGGGGAGCTACAGAACCTCGATATTCCAGTATGGAAATGGAATGACATCTCTATGGATTTCATCATGGGCCTTCCGAAGACGTCGCGGGGGAATGATGCGATTTGGGTCATTGTCGATCGTTTGACCAAATCCGCTCATTTCCTCGCTATTAAAGCATCATGGAGCGTCGATCGGTTAGCTCAGATTTATCTCGATGAGATCGTCAGACTGCACGGGGTACCGGCCACAATCATTTCGGACAGAGACGGGCGATTCCTATCACGTTTCTGGACGAGTCTACAGGCGGCGCTGGGCACTAAGTTGAACCTTAGCTCCGCGTACCACCCGCAAACCGATGGCCAGACAGAAAGAGTGAATCAGATCCTGGAGGATATGCTACGTTTGTGCGCGATAGATTTGAAGACTAGCTGGGACACACACTTGCCGCTCGCGGAGTTCGCATACAATAACAGTTACCAATCGAGCATCCAGATGGCTCCCTACGAGGCACTTTACGGGAGGAAGTGCCGATCTCCGATTTGCTGGGACGAAGTCGGGGAGCGACAGGTGCTCGGGCTAGAATTAATCGAACAAGCCGTCGAGAAATTCCGCATGATTCGAGATAGACTCCGCATTGCTCAGAGTCGACAAAAGAGTTATGCAGATACTCGTCGACGACCGTTAGAGTTCTTGGTTGGGGACCATGTGTTTCTGAAGGTGACGCCGATGCGGGGCGTCATGTGATTCGGGGTAAAGGGCAAGCTGAGTCCAAGATTCGTAGGGCCCTTCGAGATCCTCGAAAGAGTGGCGACCGTTGCTTACCGGATCGCGCTACCTCCTGCCCTGGCCGAAGTGCACGACGTCTTCCATGTCTCCCAACTTCGGAAGTACGTGCATGACCCAAGTCATGTGGTTAGTTTCGATCAGTTGGAGCTACGCGCCGATCTATCATACTCGGAGGAGCCCGTGCAAATTTTCGACCGTAAAGAAAAGATCCTGCGGAGCCGATCGATGTCCTTGGTTCGCGTACTCTGGCGCAACCATTCTGTCGAGGAGTCGACATGGGAGCTAGAGGCGGAGATGAGGGAGAAGTACCCTTCACTTTTTGCCGACGAAGGTCAGACCCTTGTTCTTAAGTTTCGGGACGAAACTTTTTCTTAGTGGTATATTATGTAGTGCCCCGCTCCCGTTGGGGCGAAGCACTATGTAATAGGCTCGTGCCAAGTCAGACATGGTCGGGAACATAGATGGCTAGTCTGACTCGGCGACGAGTTTGTATACAAAAACCATGGCATCAATAAAATCGATTTGGACGAGTGATATGAGTACCGTTCCAACTAATGGATCGACTACTGTTGGAATAAGTCCTAGATGCGGTAGGCGGCGTCTTGGCGAAGGAACTCTAAAGGGAGCGACGCAACCCGTCTGCCGTTGGTTTTATTGGTTTTCTTGGCTTTCTGAACGAATTGTTGCGTGGATTTGATAGTGTACTTTCGCGTCGATTTCTGAATGCGTCCTTGAGAATTTCGAAGGAAGGATTGAAGGAAGGGTTCTAATTCGATGCTCGTGCCATTGCAGGAGTTCGTGTAACTGACGCTTGACCGTCGCGAAGCGTTCTCCTACTCTCGACGCAATCTCCTTAGGTGGGTGGTTCTTCGGCCCCTTCTTTTCTACTCCTTCCCGCCAACTAAATTCTTAAAGTTCAACGTTCAAATCGATGATGTTAACGGGATGTATGCTTGCCACTAAGATCAAGAGCTCGGGATAATATATCAACCTAAAAAAGTAAACTCTGAATCGATAGGTTCACACTAAGAAAGAGATAGACTATATTTCATGCCATGTAAAACACAACTATGAAAACCTTGGTGGCGGTACATCATGCCTCGGAGAATTTGGTGCCTACGGGATGCTAAATCAGAACGTACGGTTTCGGGGGAAAGGACCCTTGCGCGAGTAGGAATGATTATGTGATTTGAAATGGTTACGCTATGCAATTTACTTCATACATATATAACTGTTTATACATTCGCATGGTCAAGGACGACTTGTGCACAAGGTGAGCTTTCCTCGAGACGGTACCCGGGGCCCTGGGACCGAATCGGCCTAGGAGGAAATTATGAAAATCGTGCTTCGGCGCGAGGCATTGCGAGACCTCCAGTTAGGCTCGCTACCTGGACTGGAGGGCGCGTCGCAAGGCTACGTAATCGTCCTTCTTGGTGTCGATATCACCAATGACCGCATATAGGATAGATTGCATGCTCACCTATTGTCTTGTGCAGGTGGTAAGTATCATGTATATTTTGTGCAGGAAAGGAGCACGGCCGTGGTAAGAATGCTCTTAAATGTGCCTTCGATATGAAATGCAACTCATATAGTTCTAAATAGAAAGATCACTTCGTATGCTTGAATCCTTAATAAGCAGTGTCGGTTTAGACGAGTGGGTTCGTCCCATCCACTAGCAAGTGTGCTAACCCCCAACTCTCCAGGTAACGAGCGTGCTGCGGGAGCTCGAGACTAAGCTGGAGCTGAAGAACGGAAGGCGGCACGAAGCTCTCCTATTTTGAAGTATTTTGATGCCCAATTCAGACCGAAGGCTTTTGTTCAAATGTATAAAGGGGCATGAATGTATGGAACGCCGAGGATTATTTCAAGGCGTAGCTTGTCGATAGCTTTCTTTTGTATTTCAAAGATGTAGCCGCAACGGCATATGTAATGTAAATATGACCTTGCACATATTTTGCAAGTTTATGAATGAAAAGCTAAGTTTCTTCCTATGCTATGTTTTCAACTCTCTGCACTGTTTAATTTCAACGCGTCGAGTCAAAAAGAAATCTCCAAGCGCACATCCTTGCCTTGTGCAAGTCTATCAAAGACTTGTACGGCATCACGTCCCGACCCGTGGGGATCGATTTATATCGAGTCAAGGCAATGGCGACCGATTCGGCGAGTCGGGGCGTGACAATCTGCACTTTTTGCCATACAGTGCTTCAAAGGGTGCCATCTGGATACTGGCCTGGAAACTGTTGTTATAGGAGAACTCCACGAGATGCAGGTGATCTTCCCATGAACCACCGAAGTCTAGTGTACACGACCGTAACATATCTTCAAGAGTCTGGATCGTGCGTTCTGACTGACCATCTGTCTGCGGATGATAAGCTGAACTAAACTTGAGACAAGTCCCCAAGCTCCCTTGAAGACTCCGCCAAAAGTGTGATGTGAATCTTGAATCTCTCTCTGATACGATACTAACTGGCACTCCATGCAATCTGACAATCTGCCTGAGGTACATCTCTGCTAGCTGATCCATCGACTGACCAATTCTGAAGGGAAGAAAATGAGCTACCTTGGTGAGCTTGTCAGCTATAACCCAGATAGCATCTCTTCCAGCAGGGGATTTAGGTAACCCAGTTACAAAATCCATGGTAATGTGCTCCTATTTCCATTCTGGGATCGGTAAAGGTTAAAGAAGTCCAGCTGGTCTCTGATGTTCAGCCTTAACTTGTTGACAAACTAAACAACGAGAGATAAACTGGGCTATCTCCCTCTTCATGCCATTCCACCAGAAATGCTGACGGATGTCTCGGTACATCTTCGTACCACCGGGATGAATTGAATACTGAGAACTGTGAGCCTCTGCCATGATCTTCTATCTGATATCACCACTGGGTACACGAAGATGCCTCCCATGTTGAAGTATACTGTCCTCATGAATACATAACTCTGCTCTCCGCCCTGCTACACATTCTTCCCTAAGCCGCTGAAGCTTAGAATCCGTTGACTGAGCTAACTTAATCCTCTCGACAATGCTGGACTGAACTTGTATGCTGGCCATCAATGCTACATTGGTAGAAAGAACTATCTCAATACCCATCTTTTGAAGATCTGCTAATAACTCTGGCTGTGCTGTTAGGAAATAAACTCCAGCACTCATGCTCAATGCATCTGCTACTACGTTAGCCTTTCCAGGATGATACTGCAAGTTGATGTCATAATCGACAAGTAGTTCTAGCCATCTCCTCTGACGCATGTTAAGATCCTTCTGGGTAAACACATACTTCAGACTCTTGTGGTCGGTGAAAATCTCCACCCGATCTCCATATAAGTAATACCTCCAAAGCTTAAGTGCGAAAACCACCGCTGCTAACTCCAAGTCATGGGTTGGATAATTCCTCCCATGATCACAAAGCTGACGTAATGTATAAGCTACTACCTTACCATGCTGCATCAAGACACATCCCAATCCTCTCCCAAAAGCATCACAATAAACGGAAAATCCTTCAGTCCCATCTGGAAGCGTGAAAATGGGAGCCGTCACCAATCTCTGCTTCAACTTCTTAAATGAACTCTGACACTCTGCTGTCCAAGCAAACTACACATCCTTGCGGGTCAAATGCGTCAGTGGTGCTGAAATTCGAGCGAAGTCTGAGACAAACCGTCGGTAATAGTCAGCCAATCCTAGAAAACTCCGAACTTCTGCGACGGTACTGGGAACAGACCATGACTCTATAGCCACTATCTCATGGGGGTCTACTTCCACTCTACCTCGGGTGATAATGTGACGTAAGTACGAGATACGATCGAGCCAAAACTCGTACTTACTAAACTTCGCGTACAACTGGTGCTCTATGAGAATCTGAAGAACTACACGAAGATGCTGCTCATGATCTGCCTCATTCTTGCTATAAACTAAGATGTCATCTATAAACACTATTACAAAATGGTCCAAATAGGGCATGAAGATACGATTTATGAGGTCCATGAATACGGCTGGCACATTGGTCGCTTCAAATGGCATAACAAGGAACTCCCAATGCCCATATCTGGATCTGAATGCTGTCTTCGGGACGTCTTGTTCTCTAACTCTGATCTGATGGTATCCTGACCGCAAGTCAATCTTCGAGAATACTGTCGCTCCTCTGAGTTGATCAAATAAATCATCTATCCTTGGTAGAGGATATTTGTTCTTGATTGTTACAGAGTTCAAGGTACGATAATCAACACATAATCTTGATGTACCATCCTTCTTTTTTACAAGAAGTATCGGGGCTCCCCAAGGTGATCCACTATCACGAATGAATCCCTTGGTTCTGAATTCTTCAATCATCTTGTACAAGATCTCTAACTCTGAAGGCGCCATCATGTAGACTCCTCCTGACAACGGTGCCATCCCTGGAAGCAAATCAATGGTGAACTCTGTCTCTCTCTCTGGGGGCATGCCTGGAAGCTCTTCGGGAACACGTCTGGGAACTCTTCCACGACTCAGGGAAACTGAACTGCCACTGCTACTGCCATCCGCAATACTAGAGGAGAAGGTTCTACTTCGACTCTGGAAAATGAAAACTCCGGTTTACCTGGAATACCAAAAATAATCCTGCCAATATGGCAGTCTATTCTTGCGTATTGCTCCTTCAACCAATCTATTTCTAGGACCACATCATAATCGACCATTGAAAATTCTATCAACCTAGCGAGAAACTCTCTACCGCTAACTACGATTCGACACGAGAAAAACACTCTATCTACTCCCACAAGACCGTTACCAGTAAGTATATTGAGCCTTACTGATAATGACTCGGGCTCCAGTCCTATCCGTGTAGAGAATCGTGCAGACATAATTGAATGCGATGCACCCGAATCAAATAACACTGATGTTGGAAAAGAGTTGACGAGAATGGTACCTGCCACCACCTCACCTGAAGGTAACTCTTCCTCCACGGACAAAGCCATAGCCTAACCTTGCCTTCTTGGTGTTGGTCCCCTCTGGTGGTGACCTCTCTGCTGGTTATGAATCTGAACTTGGGCATACTGCTGAGCCTGAGGCGGCAATGGCCTCAGAGGCTGATACTGCTGTTGCACTGGTGCTGGACCCCTAACCGATGGACTGGTTAGGTTTAATGACGACGAACTTGCTCTATTCGGACAGGACCCTATCTTGTGATCTGGTGCCCCACAAGCCAAGCACAATCCCTGTGCTCTGCGACACTCTGATACTATATGTCCTGGCTTCCCACAATGAGTGCAGCCTATTGTGCAAGACTGCTTCTGCTTCTGTTGCTGAGGATACGCCAGCGTCGAGTGCTGAACCGACGAAACTGTGGTCTCCCTCCTAGGAGCTCCAATAGTTAAAGCCCTAGCTGCCGAGGCTGGTGCTGAAGACTGGGACATCTGCCCATGAGACCTCTTCCGTCCTCCGTTTCTATCTACAATCCTCTGCGAAGTATACTCAATCCTCTTCGCTGCTCGTAAGACGGCATCAAACGTCTGGTGCTCAAACTGCTCCACTGATATGATAATCTCTAGGTGGAGCCCCTGCTGGAATCGCTGGGCTCAATCCAATTCGGTTGCCACCAAGGTGGGAGCAAACCGACTGAGTCTAGAAAACTCGACCGCGTATCCATCGACCATCCTGCCCATCTGCTTAAGATTAGTGAATCTCGTCTGCAGATTATACCGAGCTACTACATCGAAGTACTTGGTCTGGAATTTGTTGATGAACACTGCCCATAAGACAGGCGTCGGTAATCCAACTGCTAGCATCGCCCACCAGCTGCGGGCTAAGTCCCATAACTGTAGGCGCACAACGGCCACCTTCTCATTCTCAGGAATCCTAGCTGCTTCTAGGATAACCTCTGTATCCTTAAGCCATGCATCAGCAGCAATAGCATCTTCAGTGCTGTCAAAGAAATGAGGGTTCAGATGCTTGAAGCTGTTGGCCGCATTGTTCCCTTAGTAACCAACTATGTCCATGGCATCTTGTATTGTCTGGTGCAGGGCATCGCCTCGACGATTTTGAGATACAAGCAATTCCCTGATAAGACCCACCAGGGTTCTATTGTCAGGCTCCGCAGGCTGGATGGGCTGAACTGGTGGCTCTTGACCCCCGGTAGGCATGACTCTGGAGGCTACTCCTAAATGCTGGACTTGGTCTCCAGGTTGCTGCTGGTCCACTGGAGGTGCTCCGCCTTACTGATCGGCAAGACCAGGAACAATGCCGCTGAAGAAACGACATGGGAAGCAATAAGGAAGGACCATGATAAATCGAGGATATAAACATGTGATCAGGTCAAGATTTCAGAAAAATTAGATAACACGAGTAGAGATCAAGGGTGAGTGCTGATTGAGATATCTATTCAGTAAAACCCTCACACATCTTGATTTACAAGACCTGCATGGGCCACCACTTAAACCGTGTCACGCCCCAGAACCAGAATACTGGAGAGCGGGGGACAGACACAGCCAACTACGTACATTGAAGTAAATCCAACCTCGTAATACGGTCACGGCTGTCTAGATGCATGAGGGTTTACTACAAGCCATTAGTCTCTTAGGGTCAAGAACAAGCCTAGTATCTCAATCTCAAGCAAACAAGTAATAGTAACAAGATGGTAGATTATCGGACATACAAAGTAAGGCGTCCCAAACATTACATATTCAGATGATCATGAAGCTAGTCATACAAAATGCGAAGACTAGCAAGAGTTTAAGTCATACATGATCAACCCTAGGATCTGTCAATCATGTTACAGCCATTAGGCAGACAGGAATGCAAATTTAACAAGAGCCAACACTTGCTCGGCGGCTAAACGCCGCAAAAGAATAATTTACACATCCTTGCGGGTCAAATACGTCAGTGGTGCTGAAATTCGAGCGAAGTCTGAGATAAACCGCCGGTAATAGCCAGCCAATCCTAGGAAACTCCAAACTTCTACGACGGTACTGGGAACAGGCCATGAATCTATTGCCACTATCTTCTGGGGGTCTACTTCCACTCCACCTCGGGTGATAATGTGACCTAAGTACGAGATACGATCGAGCCAAAACTCGCACTTACTAAACATTGCGTACAACTGGTGCTCTATGAGAATCTGAAGAACTACACGAAGATGTTGCTCATGATCTGCCTCATTCTTGCTATAAACTAAGATGTCATCTATAAACACTATTACAAAATGGTCCAAATAGGACATGAAGATACGATTCATGAGGTCCATGAATACGGCTGGCGCATTGGTCGCTCCAAATGGCATAACAAGGAACTTCCAATGCCCATATCTGGATCTGAATACTGTCTTCGGGATGTCTTGTTCTCTAACTCTGATCTGATGGTATCCTGACCGTAAGTCAATCTTCGAGAATACTGTCGCTTCTCTGAGTTGATCAAATAAATCATCTATCCTTGGTAGAGGATATTTGTTCTTGATTGTTACAGAGTTCAAGGTACGATAATCAACATATAATCTTGATGTACCATCCTTCTTTTTTACAAAAAGTATCGGGGCTCCCCAAAGTGATCCACTAGCACGAATGAATCCCTTGGTTCTGAGTTCTTCAATCATCTTGTACAAGATCTCTAACTCTGAAGGCGCCATCCTGTAGACTCCCCCTGACAACGGTGCCATCCCTGGAAGCAAATCAATGGTGAATTCTGTCTCTCTCTCTGGGGGGCATGCCTGGAAGCTCTTCAGGGAACACGTCTGGGAACTCTTCCACGACTCTGGAAAACTGAACTGCCAATGCTACTGCCATCCGTAATACTAGAGGAGAAGGTTCTACTTCGCCTCTGGAAAATGAAAACTCCGGTTCACCTGGAATACCAAAAATAATCCTGCCAATATGGCAGTCTATTCTTGCTTATTGCTCCTTCAACCAATCCATTCCTAGGACCACATCATAATCGGCCATTGAAAATTCTATCAACCTAGCGGGAAACTCTCTACCGCTAACTACGATTCGACACGAGAAAAACACTCTATCTACTCCCACAAGACCATTACCAGTAAGTATATTGAGCCTTACTGATAATGACTTGGGCTCTAGTCCTATCCGTGTAGAGAATCGTGCAGACATAAATGAATGCAATGCACCCGAATCAAATAATACTGATGCTGGAAAAGAGTTGACGAGAATGGTACCTGCCACCACCTCACCTGAAGCTAACTCTTCCTCCACGGACAAAGCCATAGCCTAACCTTGCCTTCTTGGTGCTGGTCCCCTCTACTGGTGACCTCTCTGCTGGTTCTGAATCTGAACTTGGGCATACTGCTGAGCCTGAGGCGGCAATGGCCTCGGAGGCTGATACTGCTGCTGCACTGGTGCTGGACCCCTAACCGATGGACTGGTTAGGTTTGATGACGACGAACTTTTTCTATTCGGACAGGACCCTATCTTGTGATCCGGTGCCCCACAAGCCAAGCACAATCACTGTGCTCTGCGACACTCTGATACTACATGTCCTTGCTTCCCACAATGAGTACAGCCTATTGCGGAAGACTGCTTCTGCTTCTGTTGTTGAGGATACGCCAGCGTCGAGTGCTGAACCGACGAAACTGTGGTCTCCCTCCTAGGAGCTCCAATAGTTAAAGCCCTAGCTGCCGGGGCTGGTGCTGAAGACTGGGACATCTGCCCATGAGACCTCTTCCGTCCTCCGCTTCTATCTACAATCCTCTACGAAGTATACTCAAGCCTCTTCGCTGTTTGCAAGACGGCATCAAACTTTTGGTGCTCAAACTGCTCCACTGATATGATAATCTCTAGGTGGAGCCCCTGCTGGAATCGCTGGGCTCAATCCAATTCGGTTGCCACCAAGGTGGGAGCAAACCGACTGAGTCTAAAAAACTCGGCCGCGTATCCATCGACCGTCCTGTCCATCTGCTTAAGATTAGTGAATCTCGTCTGCAGATTATACCGAGCTACTGCGTCGAAGTACTTGGTCTGGAATTTGTTGATGAATACTGTCCATGAGACAGGCGTCGGTAATCCAACTGCTAGCATCGCCCACCAGCTGCGAGCTAAGTCCAATAACTGTAGGCGCACAACAGCCACCTTCTCATTCTCAGGAATCCTAGCTGCTTCCAGGATAACCTCTGTGTCCTGAAGCCATGCATCAGCAGCAATATCATCTTCAGTGCCGTAAAAGAAAGGAGGGTTCAGATGCTTGAAGCTGTTGGCCGCGTTGTTCCCTTGGTAACCAACTCTATCCATGGCATCTTGTACTGTCTGGTGCAGGGCATCGCCTCGACGATTTTGAGATGCAAGCAATTTTATGATAAGACCCACCAGGGTTCCATTGTCAGGCTCCGCAGGCTGGACGGGCTGACCTGGTGGCTCTTGACCCCCGGTAGGCATGACTCTGGAGGCTACTCCTGAATGCTGGGCTTGGTCTCCAGGTTGCTGCTGATCCACTGGAGGTGCTCTGCCTTGCTGATCGGCAAGACCAGGAATAATGTCACTGAAGAAATGACATGGAGAGCAATAAGGAAGGACCATGATAAATCGAGGATATAAACATGTGATCAGGTCAAGATTTCAGAAAGATTAGATGACATGAGTAGAGATCAAAGGTGAGTGCTGATTGAGACATCTATTCAGTAAAACACTCACACATCTTGATTTACAAGACCTACATGGGCCACCACTTAAACCGTGTCACACCCTAGAACCAGAATACTGGAGAGCGGAGGACAGACACAGCCAGCTACGTACATTGAAGTAAATCCTACCTCGTAATACGGTCACGGCTGTCTAGATGCATGGGGGTTTACTACAAGCCATTAGTCTCTTAGGGTCAAGAACAAGCCTAGTATCTCAATCTCAAGCAAGCAAGTAAAAGTAACAAGATGGTAGATCATCGGACATACAAAGTAAGGCGTCCCAAACATTACATATTCAGATGATCATGAAGCTAGTCATACAAAATGTGAAGACTAGCAAGAGTTTAAGTCATACATGATCAACCCTAGGATATATCAATCATGTTACAGCCATTAGACAGACAGGAATGTAAATTTAACACGAGCTAACACTTGCTCGGCGGCTAAATGCCTCAAAAAAATAATTTACCATAGAGTGGAAGAGCAAAATAAAACCCACTCGTTGCCAGGGTTACATCTAGTGTGCACCATCTGGCTGGAAGGCTGGAAGATCCTCGGGTGCTACTCCAAAATCTGGCCATACAAAACCAGCTGGGTCAGACCCCAGAAAGAGCAAGTGGCACAAATGAGGCTTCACTTAAGAACTAAAACTAGCATATTAGCACATGAGACATAAAGGATAATAAAAGACATGAGTTAGAGAAAATAAGACGATAAATGATAAGACAACAAAGGGACTATTCTGGTAGCCAGGTTACAACCCGTAAACCAAATAAGGACCGGGGTTGTAACCCTTCACCTGAATAGAGCTTAGTCTCCAACCAATTATCGACAAGAGTAAAGCATAAAGTAATGTGCAGTAATAACCATGTAGCAGTCTTGCTTAGATAAGACTAGACTGGACTCCATTTATCATTCACGGCCAAACAATGAGTACGGCTAGATACTTTAACTAACTAGGGTTATCACAAGCCTAGTTAATAGCAAGATGCAATGAGATGTTCCAACAGCCACAAGCCCTGCAGACTTAATCCAGGTTATCCAGTCACAAGTTGAGAGAGTTGGATTAGGTGACTTAGAGGTGCAACACATGACAGTATGCTGGAAATGTGCCCTACTCGACGACAGGCTACAAGTCCAATTAGAACGCCCAGATAACGGGACTGCCTATAGCTGGAAAATCTCTTCATGAACTACATGATCAATCTAGTCATTATTCTAGTCAGATTCAATATGAATCTCTGACCGTGGTAACCAGGAATTCATGTCCTAGACATAATACAAGACGAGACATGTAGCTTATACAAGCACAAACACCCACGGTGTCAAGACAATAGTTACTTAGCAAGTCAAGATAGCCGTCATAACAGCATATCAAGATTATCATGTTAGGTTTACTTATCAAGAGTGCGCCACGACGGGCCACTATCATGTCATGTTACTTGTTACTTGTTACTGGCTAAGAGTGTGCCTTAACAGGCCATTATCGTGTTCTATCTTTACATTATCATGAATGAGGGAGACTTGCATAAAATAGCTAATAACATATTCTTGAAGCCAAGGAAAAGATCTACAACTTTCATGTTGGAAGTTGAGGGAAATTCTAGCCACAATTCAGCCAAATAGGACTTAAAACAGCCAAAAACAGCCAAAATAGGCCCTATGTGACATTCTACGGTACTATTCATTCCATGTGGCACTATTCATACTCATGCGGATGTGGTACTATTTATACGGCATTATTCATTCCTATGGCTGTGGCACTATTTATGCTCATGCGACTGTGGCACTATTCATGTGATACTATTCATTCCTGCCGCTGCGGCACTATTCATGCTCATGCGGCTGTAGCACTATTCATTCCTGCAGCTGCGGTACTATTCATGCTCATGCGGCGGCGGCACTATTCATTTCTGCGGCTGCGGCACTATTTATGCTCATGCGGCTACGGCACTATTCATGCGGCACTATTCATTCCTGCGGCTACGGCACTATTCATTTCTGCGACTGCGATACTATTCATACGGCACTATTCATGCGACATTATTCATTTCTACGGCTGCGGTACTATTCATGCTCATGCGGCTCCGGCACTATTCATTCCTGCGGCTGTAACACTATTCATGCTTATACGGCTGTGGTACTATTCATGCGGCACTATTCATCGTCCCTGCCAAAATCAGGACAGATGAACAAAGAAATGGCCAAAAATGCTTTTGGCCATAACTTTCTCAAAACAAGTCAAAAATCTAACTTTTTAAAGGTCTATTTTAGGTAAAATCGAATTCTCTACAACATGGAACAATCAAAACATGAAAATAATAAAGTTTAATAGATCAAAACCCAAAAAAATCAAAAATAATACACACTTAGATCTACATGAATCCATCCACCAAAATGAAAAATGTCAAGTTCTAAAGTAGCTTAAAATCAAGTAAGGAAGAGAATGGAACAATAAAACTTGTGATCCATCGTGAAACAAGTTGCACTTGCCTAGGACTTGGTAGGTGGAAGGAGTAAATGAAGAAGATGAAGAAAATAAAAGAAGAAGTGAATGAAGAGAGAGAAGGAGTTGGGTTATATATTAACCCTCTCCATCTCAAACCAAGCCAAGCCAAGTCAGACCAAGTCAAATTGAACCGAACCGATCAAATAAACCAATTCAAGATTAAACCAAGACTAGGCTAAGCAAAACAAGCCTAACTACGGTCCACCTAATAAATGCCAGAAATCTTGTATACGCATACGAAAATACGTATAACGGAAAACGGGAGTGACAGAAATGCTTTGTCATGGGTGACTTTGTGCTGAGTCATATGTCTTGTATTAGACTGAGTTGTAGGTTATGCTACCTACTTTTCCAATCTAATCTCTAACTTTTAGAGCTTGCATATAAAATATTTTATTTGGCAGTAAGTATATCTATTTTTTGTGCAGCTATGTTGTATTTCTTCTTCTCCATCTCATAGACTTTATTAAGTTTTGCCTACTCTTGGGTATTCTTTTTGATACGTTCAAAAGCATCATGCAAACTCAATTTTAGAGAAGATATTTCATGTTTGTCACTAGAAGAGGGTGCATCTCTTATTTCATCTCATAAAGAAAAGAGAGTATCATCCTCAAGCTTTTGTGTTTGAATCATTTTTCTAGCATGCTTGTATTTGTCTCTAAGCTTCTTGCTATCTTCAATGAGGTTATTAAAAGCATCACAGAGTTCATTATACGAGAAATCTTCAAAAAGAGGATTTGTTGTTACCTCATTTGTTAATGCCATTAGGTATACATTTGTAGCATTACGAGGGACTTTTTCTTCTTCGGAGTCGCTTGCTTCACTTTCATGCCATATGCTCTATAGAAGCATGAAAATATCCGTACTATGCGCCCACATAAATAAGTGACTATGCACCCACATGTTGCAATTCTATGCGCCCACATATAGCAATTCTATGCGCCCACATGTAGCAATTTTATGCACCCATATATAGTAAATTCTATACGCCCACATGATTTTTCCAGAGGTGGGCGTATGGTTGTCTTCCTACACTATGTGCCCAAGTCAGAACAGCTCTACCACTCGGTCAACATCCATGATCAGTCATGAGCCGAGGCATACGGCCACGCCAGTCTCCACGAGCAGTCGTGCACTGAAGCATGCGGCCACGTCAACCCCACGATCTACCCACAATTATCCAGTTCTTATGTGACTACATCCTATGCGCCCAAAGCAATACTATGCGCCCACAGGGAGATCAATGTATTCCACACCTGTGTGTGCATAACAGTCATTTTAGTGCAAAACGACTATAAATAGAGGACATATGCCTCTTCAAATGAACAGAACAGAAAGCATTTCAGATCCAAATTGCTATCCTTCTTGCCAGTGAGCCGAGAGTTAGCAATTTTCTTAGATTTTCTCCCACTTTTGTAAATCAGAGTGTCAACGGAGTAAAGGATCAATTGTCGCTCGATCTCCATCGTCCATTTCCTAAAATTCTTTTTGTACTCAGGGATTCTCAGTGCAGGATCTCTCAGGTGTACTCGATTTGTGGTGCCTTGCGCCAATAAGAAAAGACAGTGATTCTTCTCTTTTTGTAAGTGTCTACAAAAATGGCGACTCTGCTGGAGACTACCTTTTCCTTTGATGAGAAGGTGGTGACGCAATCTGATACTGCTAAAGTGGGGAGCACTCAGAAGATGTTGATCGTGAAGTTCGATCAACAAGCATTCGAAGAGATGCTCTCGAGGGATGGCTCTACTCCCTCAAAATCAGTAAAGCGAAACAAGTCTCGCAAGACTTGGCTTTCGAAGGCTCGTGCTGCATATCCTACCAGTACCGTAGAAGATGTGCAACCGAAGGGGAACTCTGTCACGTGGGCGCATAACTCTTCTACGTAAGCTCCCAATCCAAAGAAGGCGCATACTGTTCAGGGCTCCACTAGCCCAGCGACTTCTCTCTTGTTCAATCAATAACAGAGTATTCAACTCTCGAGACTTGGAAAAGGAAAACACTACGATGCCAAGAATTGAAGTGTTCGACACTCTAGACGAACTCAGCGAAGCTTGCAAATGTAAAGTGGGAAACTGGAGAAAAATTGTGCAATTTTCCAAAGCATGCACCCAGGGCTATGCGCCAAAAGGATGGTGTGGGCACATAACTCTGGACAGAAGACTTCTGTCTTCAGTAGGCTGTCTACCACTATGCGCACAGGCTCTGATGATCCATGCGTCCATAGCCAGGAAGGTCAAGCATGCTGTCAGAACTTCTGGAAAGCATGCGCCCAAGGGCATGCTCCAGGGTCTATGCGTCCACAGCAAAAAGACAAACCTCAACGCGTATAGCACGGGGCTGTCTTCAAGGTCATCACGGAACTTAGGTGTGGGAGTTGCCCCTGCGCATGAACTAAGTCCGGATGTGCCGATTTTCCTTACAAACCCATATGCAAAGCGGGGCAACGCATGTAAAATGGGTTCTAATCCAAAGCTCCCTTCCGTCGATTTGTACGACATGATAAATCATAAGCGTAAAGCGAGAGAGATTATTGCAACTCATGAGGTGCCTCTACAAGAGCGTCCATGCACTAGTATTATCATCAACTGTTGCTGCTCCAAAGCAACGAAAGTTCCTCCAAGGCAGTCCGTGTTTCGACGATTGTAGCGTTCTGATGAAGAAGAGCCATTATATGTTTCATCCAACATGGCTTCATGGGGTCCTCCTTACGGGAGCCCCAATCATTGAAGGTGGACCACAAATTCAACCTTTTCTTTTAATTTTAAAAATAGGAGAAGAAGAAATCTGCCAGCAAAGAGTCAGCAAGCTGTTTCACTTGAAGGAGTCTATATGGATACTCGGTCGAGGACAAGATCCCTTATAGATGGTGAGGACTCTCAAGCTAGGGATGGTGTTCCCTCAGAATTTCAAGCTGGGGGTAGTACTCTCTCAAAATTTGAAGCAGACGACCTCCACGTCGGGCGTAGCCTTCCAGATGATGATGATCTCTTCGAGTCCGACGGTGACTATCTGCCTGCCTGAAGACGAAGGCCTTTTCAACTCAGATACAGACAGCATCAGCACCAGTTGTACTGTCTCCTCTATTCATCCTCGTATGCTATCTGTGTACATGACGGATTGAAAGAAATCTGAAGAAGCCAGTGATCAAACCAACAAACGGCTGAAGAATCTTGAAATGGCGTTAGCTAAGATCACTGACATGCTTACCAGCATCATGGCTATCCAAACTGTTGGGGTTGTTCCCCCACTTCAATCGAATGTCTCAGCACACGCTAGTCTGGTTCATAGCAACAACCCTCCTTCACTATTCCGTTGTACCGCCTCCAAATCTTGTAAATACTGGGGGTGCTCCTTCGCCGACAGCACTTGACAATCGTACAGCAGCCATTTCTCAACAACTGCTCAATCAGCAGGATACAATTGATTCTCTTGTTGCCCGTCTCGATACCATCTCATACAAAGATGAGCTTCAGAAGATGGGGATATCTCAACCTTATCCTCCTGAATAGGAGAATGCCACTTGTCCTCCTAACTACAAGCTATTGACGCTAAATTTGTTTGACGGGATAACTTTTCCTTGCCGACACATGACATACTTCAACACGCAGACGCTGCACTTACCAAGAGACGATGCATTCTTGTCAAAGCTATTTATCAGCACCTTACAGGGAGTAGCTTTTGAATGGTTCTGTAGTCTGCCTGACGGTTGCATTAACTCCTTCAAAGACTTGGAGAGGCTATTCCTCAATAGGTTTTACGAGAGTAGCATGTATATTAGTATGTCCACCCTCATCGAGACCAAGCAAAGGAAGAGTGAGACTGTCATTGCTTTTATCGAACGCTTCAGGCGACTAGCCTTGAAGATGCCCTTCGGTAACCAGACTTGGAGCTTATGGATACTTGTCGATATAACTTCCTTCCTACAGTGAAGTTCTATCTAGGTATACATAAGTATGATACATGGACCGCTTTCATCGGGGCTGCTAATGCTGCTGAAAATGACGTTCCTAATCTGGAACTATTGGGGTTGAAGACACCCAAATCTGAAGACAAAGGCAAGCACCCCCAAACTATCCGTATCCATGGGGGTAAAGGAAAAGAAGTCTTGAAGGTTGACACTTCCAAGGGAGCTCCCAATTCTCAGAGTGCTCCTGACAGACCCAAGAAGACTTTCTCCTTTGACGAGGATGATGTTATTACCATTTTTCAACATGTTGATGAAGGGCAATAAACTGGTATTGCCTCCACCATGACGTCCTGAGGAGGCAAGTCGACTCAGCGACCCCAAGTACTGTCTCTATCATCAGTACGTTTACCATTCTACCAAGGATTGTATCGTCTTGAAGAGGAAGATATAACAGCTCATCGACAGCCAAGTTATCAACCTCAAAGATGAAGACAAGGTCGTGTCTTCTAACATGATCTCTCTTCAATTTGATGACTTTCCTTCCACAGAAGTTTCAGACGACGTAGTTCCAATTCCTAAGGCAATAATGGAAGTCGTAAACCTGCCGCCAGCTCGCGATTCAACATCAACTCTGGTGCCACTCATGACAAAACGTGGTGAGATTATGTGTGTCCATCCCAACCTTGTACAAGAAATGAAGTAGGGGGTAGTGTCTTCCAAAGCAAAGAGGGGCAAGAAATACAAGCCATGTCATATGGTGTCTTCTCCTATCTATGAAGTCTTATCTGGTGAGACACGATCCGGTAAGACTTACCTGCAGACTTATGACCCCGCGCAAGAAGACGTAATGCCTTTTCAAGCTCCTGCTGCCCCCCACAAGTTTAGAAGTTGGTCCGTCTAATTCCTCAACTGCCGACAAAGCTAAGCAGAAGGAGATGCAATTTAATAAATCTCTGAAGTCACCAGCTCCCGAAGGCATGGATCGGCCTTACAACTTTGGCATACTGGCACAACTGGCCAATACACCTACCAGATTGTCATTGTTAGATCTACTGCAGCACTCCAAAGAGACGCATAAAGCTTTAAGTGAGACATTACTACATGCCAACTCTTATCTCGCTGAAGTCAAAGCTCCCGCTGAAGATCCGGTCTCTTGTCCTCATTGCCATAGCACTATGAAAGTGGTTCCCAACATCACCTTTTCACAAGAGGACATGTTGCTCAAAAATAATCTTCATGATAGACCTCTGTACTATACAGGGTATATCGGGGCGATTAAGGTGGATCGGATGCATATCGATCTAGGTTCCTCCCTCAATATCATCTCTAGAAGTTTACTCCAAATTCTAGCGATCCCTTTGCACAAGTTGTCTGCGAGCAATACAACCATCATGGCGTTCAATGTTGGGAGAAGTTATCCTCTGGGCAAGATCCGTCTCAAGTGTCAGATTGGTGATCTCCGGACAGAGGTTGCTTGCTATGTAATCGATGCCAATGTGTCCTACAACGTCTTGTTAGGACGTCTGTGGATACACGAGAATATGATTGTTCCTTCTACCCTTCACCAGTGCTTTAAGTACGTCAACAGTGATGGCATCGTGAAGACAGAGATTGTTGATGTCGATCCTTTCAAGGGTATTGAAGCCTACTATGGAGATTTGGTACTCTATCAATCTCAGCCTCCCAAGGATTACGTCAACGAAGCTGACGATGAAGCTGAAGTTAATTCATCTGCCAGTGACGGTCCCCTGGTTATCAGAGTCAAAGGACATACTACTCCAAAAAGTACTTCAAAGCCTCTCATAATCTGGATCATAAAGAAGCATCCTAATATTGTCGCACCATTGACCATCACTCTCTGCAAAACAACTCGGGTGAAACCTGCTGAAGCCCATCCTACCAATCCTGGTGAGTTACCCTACGTAGTGAACTTGACCAAGTCTGTGACTCTTGTCCCGGATAATGACGCCCTTATACGTAGATATATTGTACGCCTTAGAGCATGGCATAAGACCACATCTTTGCATGCCGGTCACGACACCCCGTCTGTGAGAAATAGTCTGTCAGAGGATATCCACTACTTTATCGTTTCAGCGAGAAAGAAGAGTGAAGAACTAATCATCTTCGGTCGAATAATTGGTGAAAGAAAGTTCGTTCTGGACTTTACTACTCCCAATTACAACGTCGAATCTGACTATGATTCAGGTAAAATATAGCTTTATCGATATAGTTGGCAGGCCAAAAATATCATCCAGAACATAGGATATGATATAAAAAGCGACAAAAGACTAAACCACGATAAAGGACGACGATTGCCAATACGTCACTTTGCTCCTTCCGGCAAACGCGAGAACTATTATCAACGAAACGGTGTTGGTTTAGGTTATGTTACTTCTCTAACAACTCCTGAAGGATCATACATTGAAGTTGATCGTTGTTCTCATTCTTCTGATTCCTGCCTCTGGGATTCAGACTCCAACACTGGAGACATGTTCAAAGCAACTTCATCCGTCAACATGGTGTCAGTTGACTAAATTGTACAAGATGTCCAATCAATTGGGCTCGAACAATGGGCTCAAAAGATGGACACCAGGTGGGAGTTGTATTTCAAACAACGTGAATCACCTACTGAAGACGAAGTCGTCCAAGTTAACTTAAGAGATGAATCATCTCCTAAACCAATCTTTTAGCAGCAAAAGTCTGTCTGATGAAGAACGGCAATCTCTTATATAGCTTATAAGGGAATATATCGACGTCTTTGCATGGAGCTATGAAGACATGCCAGGCTTAGACCTAAAGTTGCTATGTACCACCTAAATATCTCGTCTAAAGCTAAGCCAGTGAAGCAGCAGCAACGGCGGTTCCGACCAGATATCATGGAGGCTATCGAAAGTGAAGTCAAAAAGCTTATTTCAAGTGGTTTCATTCGTGAAGAACAACACCCTGATTGGGTCGCTAACATTGTTCCGATCATGAAAAAGAACGGTAAAGTTTGACTCTGTATCGATTACCATGATTTGAACTCTGTATGCCCAAAAGATGAGTTCCCTATACCGATCACCAACGTAATGATCGACAATACTTGTGGCTTCGAGCGAATATCCTTCATGGATGGGTTCTCAGGCTACAACAAGATCAAGATATTCCCTGATGATGAGAAACACACATCTTTTCGAACACCGTTGGGGGTATACTGCTAAAAGGTGATGCCCTTCATATTAAAAAATGCGGGTACGACATACCAGCGAGATATGAACACAATTTTTTTGCGATCATTTGTGCAAAACAGTGGAATGCTATGTAGATGATATTGCAGTTAAAAGTCATCTCAAAGGAAACTACCTCCAAGATTTGAGAATGGTGTTTGAACTGATGCGTACACACCAACTCAAGATGAATCCAACCAAGTCTTTTCTGGGAGTCTCCAGCGGCAAGTTCCTTGGTTTTGTTATCACTTCAAAAGGTATACATCTTAACCCAAAAAAGGTTAAAGATATCCTCGATATGCGTCCTCCAAGAAATCTCAAAGATCTACACGGACTTCAAGGAAGGTTAGCCTACATCAGACGATTCATTTCAAATCTTTCTGGAAGGTGTCAATCGTTTACTCAACTCATGAAGAAAGGAGTATCTTTTGTCTAGACTGAACAATGTCAGTGCGCATTTGACGTCATCAAGAAGTATCTCACAACCCCCCCAGTGTTGGTGGCTCCGATAGTCGGAAAGTCTTTCTTGTTATATGTTCGCGCTATGGATCATTCTCTTGGTGCCCTATTAGCTCAGAATAATAAAGGCAATCATGAATAGGCAATCTATTACCTCAGCCGCACGATGGTTGGTGCCGAACACAGATACACACTTGTTGAAAAGGAATGTCTCACACTGGTATTTGTTATCCAGAAGACATGTCAGTATGTGTCTGGAGAGACTATCTATATCATATCTAGATTCAATCCTCTCAGAATACTCGTGACTAAACTGGGTTCTCTTAATTCCCATTTAGCTACATGGGCAATGTTGTTGACTCCATATGATATATTGTTCGTTCCTCATAAGGAAGTAAAAGGCCAAGCATTAGCTGACTTTTTAGCTGCTCATCCAGTGCCAGAATCTTCCAAACTCTATGATGAAATCCCAGATGAAGTGGTTGAGTCTAACACTGCAACTAAGAAAATCCCCATTTGGCAAATGTTCTTTGATGGTGCATCAAGAATAGGACCTAAAGGAAATATTATGGCCGGAGTAGGGATCGTGCTTGTTTCATCCGATCATCTAGTTATACACCGTGCGTATTCTCTCGTGAAACCTTGTACCAACAATATGGCCGAATATAACGCCCTACTGATTGGCCTTCAACTGGCAAAACAACTGGCAAAACAACTATCTTGAAGCTTATGGTGATTCTAAGCTAATAGTTAGTCAGGTTCGAGGAGATTATGAAGTTCGTCATGAAGATCTCATCCCATATCACAAAACGACGATTGAGTTAGTTTCTACCTTCGCTGGATTCTTTATCAAGCACGTACCTCGATTACAGAATATAGAAGCAGATATTTTAGCCGGTCTGGCTGCTTCCTTGACTGTTTCTATCAACATTCAGCATTCGATCATAGTGTCTGGTCAAGAGTTGTTCTGTACGAAAGATACCTTGCATATTTATCACAGCTACGCAGCAGAGACGAATGTCGACATCAAAGACTGAAGATTTTCTTTCATAGACTACGCTGTCTACAGAATCCTTCCTGATGACCCGAAGGAAGCAGTGTCTATCCAACGGGGATCTTTTAGATTTTAGTATGATATAGCTACCAAAATGCTGTACCGACGTTCTTACGATGGGTTATTGTTACGTTGTTTGTCAGACACAGAAGCCAAACATGCACTACGTGAGGCTCACGACGGAATTTACGGTGCACACCAACCGGGCCCCAAATTACATGATCGTCTTAGACGAATGGGTTATTATTGGCCCACTATGATAGTAGATGTTGTTGAATATGCAAAGAAGTGTAGGGCTTGTCAATTGCACGCTGATTTCATTCATCAACCTTCAGAGTTTCTATACCCGATGGCGGCATCTTGGCCTTTTGAGGCCTGAGGTATGGACGTCATCGGTCCAATCAGCCTGCCATCTTCCAGGGGACATCGTTTTATCCTAGCTATAACGATTACTTCTCCAAATGGGCGGAAGCTATACCGCTCATCGAAGTAAAGGCATCGAATGTGATCAGCTTTGTCAAACATCACGTCATCTACCACTTTGACCTACCTTGCAAGATCATCCATGATAATAGTCCACAATTTGTGAGCCATGTATTCTATCGGTTCTGCGATAAGAATCGAATTTAGAATGTAGTCTCTACCGCTTACAATCCAGCAGCTAATGGATTAGCAAAAGATTTCAATAAGACTATCATCAAACTTCTCAAGAAGTTCATGTTTTCAAACAAGCGCGATTGGAATGAGAAGCTCGACGAATGTCTCTAGGCCTACCGCACAACGGTTCAGCTCCAACAAGCAGTACGCCGTTCTCTCTGGTTTATGGAAGTGAAGCAGTTCTTCCCCTAGAAATCCAGATTCCCTCTCTTCGGGTAGCCTTAGCCAGTGAGTTGACTACCGAAGAAAGTTTCCGTCTGCGACTACAAGAGTTGGAAGCACTAAATGAAAAATGCTTATTAGCTCAACAGCGTATTGAGCTATACCAAGCACGCATTTCTAGAGCCTTTAATAAGAAGGTGAAGGAAAGATTCTTTTAAGTTGGTGATCTGGTCTTAGCAGTGAAAAGACCAATGGTCATGACGCACAAGACAAAAGGAAAATTATAGCCTAAATGGGAAGGTCCTTTCATTATAGAATCGGTGTATTCTAACGGTGCGTATCGACTAACCAAGCCTGATGGTGACTTGCTTATGATGCCGATCAATGACAAGTTTCTGAAGAAATATTATGTATAACCTTCATATACAGAGTTTACAGATACTCTATTTTAATTATGTAAATGTACAGTATAATGTTTATGTGATTCGAAAAATCATATAACTATCATCCGTATTTCAAGAGTCTTGAATACGTCATGGATAATAGGTCCTCTAAAAATATTTCTCGATAGAATTATCTTCGTTTGAACTCTGTCCAAACTCGATCTTATGAAAACGATCACGTCTATATTACCTCTGAACTGTTCTTCGATAATTATTCCCCAGTAGGATAATTAAGAAATATTTTGCCACGTCCATATAACCTCTGAGCAAAACACTCGTCAAAGATAATCACGTCCATATTACCTCTGAATTATTTACTGACTCCTACTTAATGTTATATATCCATCCACGTCCATATTACCTCTGGTCAGATATAAAACATCCTCTGTTATTGTGTCCATACTACCTCTATTAGCAGTTTCTTTCAACTTATTATCTATGTTCAAGAATCTTGAATATAAAACGGATAATAAGTCCACATCAAATTCTCCAGCGGAATACCCACCAGAAATATCCCTACTACGTCCACATTACCTCTGAGTAAACATCCCATACAACAATCCCCGAGTTGTTGCATATCAACCATAGAACATCCACGTCCATATCACCTCTGAGTTGTTCTATAAATCCTTCACAGAGTTCACTCCTACCACGTTCATATCACCTTTGAGTAGGAAAACCCTCCATTTAACCCCATATTTACCATGTCCATATTACCTCTAAGTAAATATGTCGGTCCTCTCTCTCAACTTATTATCCGTACCTAACACCAAGGTACACCAAGGATGATAAGTCCATATAAAATCTCTAGCAGAAGTACCCAAATCTATCACGTCCATATTACCTCTGATAGGATTGTCATACCTAAACAGCTCTACTGTCCATGCTTCTTATTCAAAGTATTTCAAAACTTGTCCAAAAGTTTTAAAAACTTTGAAAGGGGTCTTGTAGACGCATGAAAATATATGTACTATACGCCCACATAAAGAAGTGACTATCCGCCCACATGCAGCAATTCTATGTGCCCACATGTAGCAATTCTATACGCCCACATATAGCAATTTAATGCGCCCACATGTAGTAAATTCTATGTGCCCACATGATTTTTCCAGATGTGGGCGCATGGTTGTCTTCCTACACTATGTGCCCAAGTCAGAACAGCTCTATGACTCGGTCAACATCTATGATCAGTCATGGGCCGAGGCATGTGGCCATGCCAGTCTCTACGAACAGTCGTGTACTGAAGCATGCAGCCACATCAACCCCACGATCTACCCACGATCAACCAGTTCTTATGCTCCTACATCCTATGCGCCCAAAGCAATACTATGCGCCCATAAGGAGATCAGTGTATTCTCCACCTGTGTGCACATAACAGTCATTTCAGTGCAAAATGACTAAATAGAGGACATATGCCTCTTCAAATGAACAGAACAGAGAGCATTTCAGAGCTAAATTGCTACCCTTCTTGCCAGTGAGCCGAGAGTTAGCAATTTTCTTAGGTTTTCTTCCACTTTTGTAAATTGGAGTGTCAACGGAGTAAAGGGGCAACTGCCGCTCGATCTCCATCGTCTCATTTCCCAGAATTCTTTTTGTACAAGGGGATTCTCAGTACAGGATCTCTCAGGTGTACTCGATTTGTGGTGCCTTGTGCTAATAAGAAAAGGCAGTGATTCTTCTCTTTTTTGTAAGTGTTCTACATGTTCGTGTTTGTATATTTGCAAGTCGAAGATCCTTCTTTGTTTGTGCGTTCATAGCAATTTTCTTCTTTGTTGTAGGATAATCCTTCTTTATGTGGCATGTCTTCTAGCAGTTGTAGCACACAGATTCTTCATCTTTGTAGTCTTTTTTTTGTTTGATCTTTCAAACTTTAAGAATTTTCTGAAGTTCCTAGAGATTAAGGCCAGCTCCTCATCGTCTGAATCATCGTCTTTACTTTCATATTAATATCTTTTGATGATGTGCCATGAATGCAATTGTTTTCTCCTTAGGCATTGATTCTTCAAATTCCTTAAGATCCAGCCATGTGTCATTAACTTCCACATGAGCGTCTCAAGGGTCATGACGGTGAGGTGAGGTCATTTTCTTTTATGATCGTTGTTACTTTTGGATTCAATTCTTGGTGAGCCCTGAAGCACTGTGTATCTTTTCATGATTGTTATGTCATTTTCCAAGAGAAGAGAGAAGATTAACAATATCAAGGAAACGTTTAAACATTTGTATAATGGTCTCGTTAGGTTTTATTTTGGATGCCTCATATACTTGAGTTAACCTACTGATTTGGATTCCTTCACTTTTCAAGTACCTTCATTAGTTTCCTCAAGAATTTTCCAAACCTCATGGGAAGTAGAACATATAGGTACTCTATTAAACTCAGTTTTGTCTACTGTACAGAATAAAACATTAATAGCTTTAACATCAAGACTAGAATATATTTTTCAAGCTCCGTGTATCTATCATGTGGTTTTTCAACAATATTTCCTTCTATAATAAGCTTAGCAGGCTATCTGTAGCCATCAATGACAATAGTCCATAAATTAAAATCTAGTGACTTTAAAGAAAAACTCATGCTCATTTTCTAATATGTGTAGTTGGTACCATCAATTAGGGGTGGTCTATTTGTGGATTGGCCCTCACCATTGTTGGTGTAGATGGATTTGATGGTTGCTATGGATCTAACTCAAGGATGTTAATCATGTTCAACAGACCTTGCAATGATACCAATTGAAGTAACTCTAGAGGGGGGTGAATAGAGTGAAGCAAAAATAATCCACAAAACTAAGACAAATTACCAACTAAAAAATTTATGCAAGCAAGTAAAGGAAATAAACAGAGTAAAGAAGTCACAAATGCAAACGCTGTAATGTATACCGGTATCCTTCGTAGAAGATAATCCAGTCCCGGATACTTTTGTCCTGTATTAATCTACTATTTTTTAGAAATAGTAGTACACCACGTGCTTTGATTCGAAGGGCACGCTAACTTCTTACAACGACGTGCTTTGATCCGAAGAGCACGCCGACTTCAATACTTGAAGTAAAAACTGAACTTGGATTTTCAAGCTTTTACAACTCCTTAAAGACTTCCAACCAAGATCACACTTGGCACTAGAAGGCCTAGGAGTTTTTCTTGGGGATTGGAAGATTGTAGAGCTCAAGAAGATATAGGATTGAAAGTGAATTGGTGAGTTGAAATGGTGAAAAGTTATGTCTATTTATAGGGCTTTCTGGGAACCAAGATCGGCTAGATTTTGATAACCAACTTTCAAAAATTCGAAATGTTGGTTCCCTGTTCTCCAGGCGAACGAGTCAAATCAGGAACTATTGAATACTGGATCACCCAGGACTGAGTTCGACCAAAGTTCGACCAGAGTTCGACCAGGGGCAGAATTAGGCCCAAGTTCGGTCTATATGGGGCCATAATGGTTTTGGAAAGGCTAGCCAGTTTGTGGATTTGTGATAAGGTTTGTTTTGTGGACAGAACATAGATTTTGGGTCTGTTTTGAGTGGACTAGGGTTTGATATAGTTTGCGGATTGTCTAACTACTAATGTGACTCGATATACAAAGTATAAACACAAATAAATATCAAATATATAAAAGAAAAAAAAAAGACTAGACTACCATAACTGTACTGTATTAAGTCATATCAAACCAAAGTTCAGTCGATTATCAAAATCAAGTTGACCATGACCAACTTGATCCAACAATCTCTTCTATTTTGATAATTGACAAACCGTGACTGATACACCAATACAATCTCTGAAACAAAGCGATACAGAAGGCTCCCCTTAATTTGAGAAGTTCCAGTACAGTATAAATATCATCTTGTATTAGTTCTTCCCCTTTGTCATTTGATCAAAATAGTCCAGCTCCCCCATAATCGGTATAGAAGCATAATAAACAAAAGAGTGAATAGCAACAAAATAATACAAAATAGTATATCTCAATAATGAACCAACCAAAAATATAGCAGTGCATTGATACTATTGTAAATATCCATATCTAATACATAATAGAAACCAAAACACATAGTCCAAAAGCATAATCAAAATAAACCATAGAAAATAAAAGTGGTAAAGAAGAAACCCACTCAATCCCCTTAGCGGCCATCCTTCTAGCGCACGCCATCGGTAAGAAGATAGTTGGGTCTCTTGCTCTGCTGCTAGATCTAGCCAAACAAAACTGTTAGCACAATGATTATATCATGTTTTTTAATATGGCTAATAAATTAAGTTTAACTAGTGATGTCACTAATATTCATGTAATCACTATCATGTTGCTACTTAAACTTAGCATTGTCCTATAAACTTAGCATTGTCCTAAATGGTCTATATCATACTGTATCATATTATTTTATTTCGTCTAACATGTACTTTCAGACAAGCAGTAAGCATGATCAAACCAGGACATATGCAACAAAGAATTATTGATGGTCCAAAGACGGCATAATACAAGAAGATTTCTCTGAACCGCCTAACGACTTATCCGGGGCCTCGTATCGGGGGTTCCGCTGCCCAGTCAGCGGACAGGGGTCGAGGGGACAGCGCCCCCCGTGGGGGTTAGGGGCGAAGCTCCCTAAAGGTATTCAGATTTCCAGATCTGTTTATCTTTGGACGATTGTCGTCAAGGAAAAATGAGTCCGTTCAAATGTCAGGAGAAAGGCGTCATCAAATGGGCTATTAGTTTTCATATTTATTCTGTATTTTTCCTTTTATTGAGTATAGGAAAAATCTGAGATTGATCGAAACGGTAATGGCTTAGGTTTTTCTCAGTCTACAAACAAAAATAAGCCTACCTACTTATCCCAAAAATCTACAATTCCAAAAAGCCTAAAACCTATGCAAATTTGGTCTATTCCTTATTGTTCTGACCCAGCAGAACTCTGACAGAACTCTGACCGAGTTTGGTTTGAGTTCGGTCTGGGTTATTTGAACTTTAGTTTCTACCAAATCTGCATCCAACGTTCGTATGCGAAATCCTAGCATCCGAACTCTGCCCGAGTTCGGTCCTCCAGAAATACTATAAATAGAGTTGAGATTACCATTCATTTTAATCATCCAATTTCATCTCTTCTCTTCTCTATCTAAAGTGTTCTGAGTTTTTACTTTCATATCTAAGCATTTACGACTCTTAGCCAAGCCAGTACAGATTCTGTTTAATCTAGAGTTTGGTGTTGAAGAGTTGTATCAGAGGCTGTATTCAAAAAATGTTCTAGTTTTCCAATTGCCTGCTGGAGTTGGTCGTGCGCTCGTCACCAAGTACGGTGTTGTGAAGTCGGTCGTGCACTTGTCACCAAGCACGGTATTGTAAAAGTTACAAGCGCTCAGTTAAAGCTTGTGCCATAGTGGATTAATAGCGAGCAAGAGTACTCACGACTGGACTAGTCCTATCAGAGAAAAACCAGTATACATCATGGTGTTCACTGAGTTTGAATTCTTGACTCTTACTTTACCGTATTTTATTTACCGTCTTTTATCTGCCATAATATATAACTGCTTAATATTTTAATTGGTGATTATTTTCTGTTGCACATGCACACACTCTATTCACCCTCTTCTCCCTCTAGAGGTGCTCAACGGTCCTACAAAAACCAGAGGGGTCCTGGCCTAATATCAATTGCCACAAGAAAATACAAGTGAATGAAATAAAATCCAACAACAACAATATACGTAATAGGAACCTGTGTCGTAGCTTCGATCCATAGCCTATCATAAAATAGTAGCCCAACTCTACAACCAAACAAGGGCAAGAGTTGAACCACTACATCACGATAGTCTATGTCCCTAGGCAACTAGCAGATGATATAGAATAAAGATAATAAGTTTAAGAAACGGCTACTCAGTTCCTGCGGCTTGCTATGTGATATCTAGGTTAGCCAGTAATGTAATAATATAGGGATCCTAAAATCATACAATACTGAAGCAGGATTGGTCAAGCCATACATGTATACATGAATATAAATAGTATGCCATATTCCCTCGTAAGGCAACCGGGCTAAGCAGGATCAGTAATGATTCCAGAGGGTAGACACTGACCCGGTCGTATAATTATAATAGTCAGATACTGCACTCTATTAAGGTGGATGGTATATAGTATCTGATGGATGGCCCACTAGTACACGATATCGGAATCATGTTCCCTCCTAATGCTTCTACGAGTTTTAAGTTACCTAATTAGCCATAGTTATATAGAATATCGTGTTGTGGTCACACGATCATCCTACCTAGATGTCACATCGCAGTACAAGTACTCTAGGTGTGAATCTGTATTGGTTCTTGAGGGTTCCAACCTAGATTAACCCTAAGCGTAACGCAGCAATCATTCATACAACCTAACCACGCTGCTATCACTGACCAACTACAACGATGTCTGTGTAGGAATAATAAACGTACAATAATATAACATATACAAGATATATAAGGAACAAGTTAGCACCTTAGTACGCAGGATAGAACCTAAGTAAAAATAACAGGAATATGTCAGCACGAACATAGGTAGTCATGCCAAGATACAGGGACAATCGGTCAGTCAATCAGTCGGACCAGTCTATCCAAAAATCCTTGATTCACAAGGTAGCATGTATATCATATCAGGGACACAAATATTACACACTGCACTAGTCAATCAGAAACAATACTAGGGCCTACATGTTCATAGGACCTCCATAATTACAGACTTAACAGTTAAAGAGGCTCCAAGCTCTCAAGATAGAATATCATGTATAACCTATAGTGGGATAGTAAAACATGTACTAATACTAGAATACAATATAAAGTCACTAGAACATCATACAAGAAGAATCGAAAGTCATTAGGGGAATAAAACTAAGCAAATAAAATTTTGGGTATATGGACAATGTACCAACGATATGTCGTAGATCAAAAAGCAGCTTTAAACAACACGAATCGGTATACCTACGGTATGTCGCCTACTTGTAAAGGTGTAGGAAACGTTCGTGAATCAAGTTTTTTGGGACAAATCATGTCATACTTTTATCCATTATTATTCTAATAAGTTCTAATGCTAGGGATGAATCTCCTAAAATATTTTAGATTAGATTTGTAAGAGAACCTAAGTATCACAAGAAATCCACAATTAATACCTAAGTATCCTAAATGAAAATTCTAGAACCATTCTAGGTCAAATTCATGCCAAACCCAAATGTAGAAGCAAGAACACAAGATCACCGTTTAATAAACATAACTAAAGGAAAATAAATATATACATTTATAAAGGAAACGAAAATACAAGAAATTAAAATAAGGTTTCATCACACTTTTCAAGATGTACTTGCCTAGGGTTTAGCTTTCCAAGCCTAACTTCTACTCCACCACCAAGGAGATTCAGAAATCACACCTTAGATCTCAAGATCTAGCTCCTAGGATTTGGTTCAAGTAAGACAGAAAAAACGATGAAGAGTGGATATGGTGAAGAGAAGGAAAAGAGGAAATGAGAGAGAAATGAAGAGCTTTTAATGAGAAGGGGAATGATGCTTGGCCATTGATCATACCAAGTCATCAATTCATGCCTCTACACTTAATCTCACCAACACAAACAAAACCAAGAGACAAATGGATAATAGAAAGCCTCAAGTCAGTGAGCTGAATGCGTGGTCGAGTCCTGACGATATATCGGTGGTGTACTGCGGTATACCGGTCTGATAGTTAATTCCACATTTTATGAAATTATAGGGTGCTCCATTCTATGTACGGATCGTAGTAAGAGTCATTGGCAATGACAATGGCTAATATATGAATCTAGGGTAGTCTTATGCATAATTATCTTGTATAAAACTGGTAAACCAAATATAATTGTATAAGTGAGTTAATCAATTTACCCTATTGATCACTCTACTGACGTCCGACCCACACTGTAATCGAACTACCACTAGAAATCTAATATCAAGATACTCACCAAGATACACAAGTCCACTAATGGGTACGGATACAAGCAACACGTGCAGGATACCACATCAATACAAGATACATGAACACGAAATATAAGATACAGGAATTAGTACACGTATTATATCAGAAACGGGGAGTGACAACTATGTAATTTAAGTTATATTCAAGAGGTCATGGATTCAAAAGTTGTTAGCTATATTATTTTATATTTTTTAAATAAATTTTATACGATGCTCTTTTAAATTCTAATGAAGTTTATTTTCTTTCATCTGAACAAAATTTAGTGTATTTTTGCTCCCATGAAAATATTTTCTGGTTCGACCGCTAACTTCAAGAATCCAAATAGCCCCTTAGACAAACTCTAAACAACGATTCCATGCTATATCTTCAAAATTATGAAGTTGCTTGATTTATCTTAAAAGAAAATCAATTTGTTTCTCGTGTGATGGCCTACAAACAAACAATTTGGCTTACGAAAAATCTGTCTCTATCAAAGTTCAATCAGTTCCACAGTTAGGGCTGGCCTTGGCATGCTTGGCATCACGTACCCTATTAGGGACACGAGGACGTGGGTACGTCCAGCCTACGTCGCAATGTCAGCGGTAGAATATTGTATAGGTTGTCTGTACCATCTAACATATAACAATAATGAATATAAACCTGCCATCTCCGCACGGAGGAATAATATGACAGACTAATTGTATAATCTCAATCACAATTCTAAAGGAAGATAGAGCACGATATTTGAAATGAAGATAAGGAGATTAACTGAATAATTAGTAAAGTCGTCCATACATGAGTTTAGAAGTTCAAGACAAATAAGTACATATCCTGAATATAAATAAGTCTCAACTAACAATCGGAACAATCTGATACAACATGAATAATAAATACTCTAAACTATATCTAGGGCACTCTCTACTGTGCAGGATCCTCCTCAGACTCCTGTGTGCACGTATGCCTCGTAGTGGGTAGGACAGTCATCAAAATCATCTGTAATAATTTTATCAACGTACCCAGTCAGGATGGAGCGAATACATAAGCTAACAGCAGTTCCATTTAAATTGACAAAAACTATAAAGCAGTGAAATAGTGAATGCTATATACGATAAAGGAAAACATGTCTGAGACAATATAAACTGGAGAGAAATCTGTGAGAGCATGTAATGGAAGAGAACTACCATATCAAGGTAGAGCAATGTAATGGTGAACTGAATGTATAAAAATGTAATAGACCATGTGTTTGGAATACCAATTAGATATGTGATCGGCTTGGGAGATTCAATAATTTACACTAAGGAAGGCTAGCTTAACCATACGTGCAATGTATGCTAGCTAGTAGCCAATGTTTTACACTACTTGTCGATAGTTCTTGATCACGTATCTAACTAGTGTTTCCTCCGTCCCGACTGATACAATTGATCCAACCATGACACGTTACTAGCCAATGTTATCCAATATATGTATCCAATGTTATCCAATACCAACGAAAATAGTATTTGATGCCATCACGATAAGTTAAGGTAACATCTCATGAGTGAAGATCCAATGACAATACCAATTCGTGTAAAATCGTGTCAAGAATCATAAGTAACATTTCTAAATACTTGAATTATAGTGGTAATCAAAATAATAAAAACTATCAGAGAATGTACTCGCCTGCTGTCCAGAGCAATGAATGTGAACTGAGGCTCAAAGTGGAGTCATAAGACCTATAGATGAGATATACATATGTAAAATAGGGTTTAACAGTGTTAGACATGGTTTTCTAGTGCGTGATATGCAATCTAGGTCAAATCTAGGTCAAGTGTTGACTCACAGTTAACTTTTGGTTAACTGGTCAACCCTGGTCAAACCCTAGTCATTCTAGGTCAAGTTAACCCATATCAAGTCATTACCTTCCTATGATATATTATCTTGGGCTAATAGATAACCCACTACCTTAGACTAATAGGGAAACTCAATACCTTAGCTAATAGGGAAATACACTATCTTAGTTATTAGGTAAACCATTACCTAAGCTATAGGTAATATCATATCCTAGGTTGATTAGGTAATTACCCACTACCTTAGTATAATATGTAAATCCCTAAATCTTAGATTGATTTGCGAACCATGCTCTTTACCCTAAATTAGGATTTCCTTACCTTAGTTATTTTAGGTAATACCTTACCTACATATAATATCCTACTATATAGGTAGGTAATATCCTCACATAGAGATAGGTAAACCTCACATAATTTCTAATCCCTTGACAAACTCAACTCTTTCTAAATTCATTGGCCTATGGCCAATGTGGCTCTCTCTCAAATCTGGAACACTAATACACTAACACTAACATATATCCTAACCTCACAATTCCTAATACGTCTCTAATACTCTTCTAAAACTGAGATACCAACTGATACAGTGAGTATCTAAGCTTCTCACTGTCAAGAGAGTAGCCCCTCTCTCTCTCGAACCCATTGGTCAAGTGGCCTCCCCCCCCAACTAACTAACTGAACACTAGAGACACTAAACTAACACTCTAACCTCTCAAATACCAATTTCCTACTCATATCCTCAAATCGAATGGCCATAGTCTAACATCCCTAATTAACACTAGGACTGAAACAACACTAAAATGGGATACTCAAAACAGGAACTCAAACTCTCACATGGCCCACCATGTATGCCCAAAGCCACACTCTAAATCTACTCACCCATATACTCACAAACTCTCTTCCTCACCCCTATCTCTACTACACAGGATACACAAATCTGATACACATACTCACATGTCGATTGACCAAAACAGCCAAGATAAGGGGGCAGGATCCCCTGCAACCTTCCTGTCGCTGCTGTTAGTGCAACCTGCTCCCAAAGGGGCTCACTGGCCTACCATGGCCAGTGCACCTTGTGCAGGGGGGTCATGGCCAATGGCCAGAGCAACTGCAATATCCTGCTGCTGTGCATTACCCAAGAGCAGGCAAGCTAATTGTAACTCCCTAAATCAAATTTTTATGATTATTTTATTTTTTTTCTTGTTGAGAGTATAATATTGATTTTCTATCGTTCTTAAATAAAAAACACTTTAATAGTATATTTTTATTTAATAAACATGTTTCAGATTATTTAATTTTAAGATTTGAAGCGGGTAATGATTCTAAATTCCTTATCAAATAATTTTATTATAAATTAAGTTTTGATTAAAATATGTTTCATGTTCTAATTTATTAATCGCAGTTCTCTTAAAATTGTAATAATGTAGTCATTGCAATTAAATCCAGCCTCTCTGTCCACACAATATTACTATTTAATCTTGTCATTTTTACTATAACTATAGTTAATCTAGAGGCTAAATAAATCTGTTATTAAACTGGTATAGTTGCTAACTAATTCTCTTAGTTAGTTACTAATGGCTACAATTCAGTTATAATATATTATATTTGTCTCCAGATCAGTGATTATTTACTACTATGCCACTGTCCTAATTATGGAGCATACACACAATATTTTATTATAAATATTTACACAGTTTCCAATTCTGACAGCATAGTGTCCACACCATCCTTTCTCTCTACACTCTCTCTCTCTCTACATCTTCTCTCTCCACAGTCTCTCTCCGGCCGACACTCAGCCGAGAGCCACCTCCAACCATCATCACAAGTCTCTGGAGGGACAGCGAGCTGTAGCTCGACAGCGTCACCAGAGCCTCGGGCGACCGCCGCGTCGCCATCAACGACCCAGACTCGCCGATTACCGCCAACACGGGCCGGACGAGGACTATTCCGCAACGCCGCAGGTCGGAGGGAGAAAGCCGAGTCGTCATCGACTTGAAGATGCCATCAGCCACCGAAAGTCGCCGAGTCGATCGAACCATTCATACACCGGTCAGATTCGTCATATCGAGATTCGTTCAGGGCCACGTCAACTGGAACTCCGCCATCGAATCTCTCGACCTCGCCATCGCATCAATCTCGTCGAAGAAGTTCGAGGCCAACATGGAAGAGCCAGATCTGCAACGGATCAACACCTAGCTGAAGCTCGACGCCGCCGAAGCCACCAGATCGCCACCTCTCTACCACGCTACGCACCTTGAAGATCCACCGCCTTTGCAGTCACGATCTCACTGGGAACCGCAGTCGTCGATCGAGGTAGATTTTGCCTCTATCTATTCAATTCCCCTGCTTCCTTGTGTCTAGGATTTCGACTTGGACTAGGGTTCGTTATGTAGATTGAGGAAGATAAAGTGTTGGGAAGGTCAGCTAGGGTTTAATATGGTGGTGAGAAGGAAGATGATAGGGTTAGGGTTTCGAGCTCTTGAGGAAGGAGAAGGAGTTTGAGGGGTTCTCTTCTTGCGGTTGGATGATTTAAGTATGGGAGATGAGCTTATTAGGGGTTCGGTCTGAAATATTAGAGAGAGAATGTAGATGGAGCTTGAATGTAGAGGAGGGGGACCAGTGCTATTAGTTTGTAGGCAGCTAAATTTGGGAAGTTGTAGTAGAGGGAGAGCTCTATACCCTCCACTTTCCTTACTTCCGAATGGATATGCTAGAGATGCCTCTTGAACAATTGAGAGTCCTTACTTGACTCTTCAAGTTTTGAAAGAGTCAATTTGATAGCATATTTTCTTATGTACAGTATGGTATATTATTTAAGCTAATAATTGAGGGTTGAGCCTTTTTTGACTCTTCAAGATTTGAAGAGCCAACTTGTTTATTCCATTCCAATTGTGGAGAAGAGGTTTAAATGGGTTTAAATGTTAGAATTTGTGTTGGGTTTTCCCAACAGAGAGCTGAGTTTGGATGAAGAGATGGCTGATTTAGGAAGTTAGTAGAGGAGTAGTATGAGTTAATACTGTTCCAGTGTCTTCTTTTTTATATTTTGTTTGTTTCTTTGGTCATAGATGACCTTTCAACTCTGAGAGGACATCTCGTCCTTGTGAAAACCAACGGGCCAGCTGGTTCCTCGAGAGTCGAGAAGTCAGTCAACCACATGGGTTCCTCTGAGATTTGCAGCTGTGAAACGAATGGTGAGGGAAATGTTAGGAGATGAATTAGATGGGCTGATAGATTAAGTGGAAGAATTGTTAGGTTCATTCAATGAAATTGGATCTGTGCAATTGGTATTAACTAGGGCTTGAATGCACAGATGGGCCAGAGTAGGCTAGTTTAACTTAAAAGGTATTTTTCCTATTGATTACTTTAGCACCTCCATTATTAGAGATAATTAGTATCAAACTATTTTTAGTTAAATTGTCAATCATCATTAATAATATTTCTAAAAAGATTTTAACTAAATAATTATTAATCATGCTACTAAAATGTTTCTATATTTCTAAACACTTAGAATATTTCATATATGTTCTCTAAAATATTGTTAGCATATTTTTGTATTAAAAACTATTTTCCTAGAACTTTACTTACTAGTATTTGGACAATTGATATTTAAAAAGTGGTAAATAGTTTTATTTTCCATTTAAACTAAATTGTTTCCATACAAATATTTTGAGCATAGTATATAATTGATACATAGTCTAAATGTAGCTAACTGGAATTTATGTTAGGCATAAGTATTTAAATTGGAAAGTTAGTTAGATAACATGGTAGCTAGTTGATATTGTAGATCATAATCAAATTGTACAAAATTAACAGGTGACCTTCACATCCATGCAGTACTACTCTCGTGCAACAAAACCAAGGCAAGTACACTGACTCGAACTCTTTACTCTGTATTTATGTCTTGCTTCATGTTCTCATATATAGGACACATTATACACACGATTGTTCATTGTCCATTGTTCATCGATCATCGTTCATAGTTCATTGTTCAGTGTTCTTTACTTGTGCATTGGGGTGGGAAAATACTACAGGTATGTAACCAATCCTATTTTAGCAAAGCACTGCTTAATAGCTTAGGTATCACATCGTGCACGTGGGACTCTAAGCCGTACCATTTTTCCTGTGCTCCTGTATCCTGTACTACCCCAGCCGGTCACATACTCTGATAGTTATTTCAAATGCATGTTACACTGATAGTCTAGTTCATTGTTCAGGATCTGGTACTATAGTTTCATCATTATTCATGTACCACAGTTTTATATTCCAGTTTCTGGTACCATAGTTCACATTGTAGTTCATTTTCATGCATTTCAGTTTACTTTGTTTAGTGCTTCTTGTCGGGGTTGTGCTTTGCTCTTTTTCTGACATGATACGTTGCAGGTGAGCTTGAGGTCATTGAGCATTGGGGACATCATGGAGATTGCAGGATTTACTTCATTGTTGTATCTTACTTTCTGGAGATTGTATTTTTATTATTTCATCATTGTATTTTATTTTACCGGATCTGTCTCCGGATAACATTGTAAAAAGACTTGGATGATTGAGGTGATCTTGTATGGGACGTTTTATAGATGATGTATTGATTATATCATTATGACTTGGAGTTTTCCTTAGCATTGTTACAGCTTACTTCATCGTGTCCAACGACGAAGGCTGGGCGTGTCCGACATGTACCCATTCATTTAAAAGGCGTGCCTAGGCGCAAGGCGCGGCGAGGCGCAGGTTGTGCGCCTGAATGTATGCTAGGCGCACCATCATTGTTAGGCGCGCGCCTAGAGCGGGTAGGCGCAGGCGCAAGGCTCAGGCCCAGGCGCGCCTGATGAGTATTATTAACAGCTGTTCGTTTTTTTTTTTTTTTTTTCCTAAACTTAAACTAACGTGTTATATTCCTATCTTTACTTGACAGGAGAGAGAAAGAGGACTTAAGACCTAAATCTATTTATGACCTAAATCTATTTATGACCTAAATCTATTGAGGACTTAAGACCTAAATCTATTTATGACCTAAATCTATTGAGGACTTAAGACCTAAATCTATTTATGACCTAAATCTATTGAGGACTTAAGACCTAAATCTATTTATGACCTAAATCTATTTATGACCTAAATCTATTTATGACTTAATGACCTAAATCTATTTATGACCTAAATCTATTTAGAGGACTCAAAGACCTAAATCTATTTATGACCTAAATCTATTTAGAGGACTTAAGACCTAAATCTATTTAGAGGACTTAAGACCTAAATCTATTTATGACCTAAATCTATTTATGACCTAAATCTATTTATGACCTAAATCTATTTATGACCTAAATCTATTTATGACCTAAAGACCTAAATCTATTTATGACCTAAATCTATTTATGACCTAAATCTAATCGAAGGAAAACCTAAAGGACTTTAATCGATTTATGACCTAAATCTAATCGAAGGAAAACCTAAAGGACTTTAAGACCTAAATCTAATCGAAGGACTTAAGACCTAAATCTAATCGAAGGAAAACCTAAATCTAATCGAAGGAAAACCTAAAGGACTTTAAGACCTAAATCTAATCGAAGGACTTAAGACCTAAATCTAATCGAAGGAAAACCTAAAGGACTTTAAGACCTAAATCTAATCGAAGGAAAACCTAAAGCCGCTGCATAAAATTTGTTCTAAAGAAAAGTTACCTGATTTTGGAGTTGAGACTCCGCAGCCGCTGTCAGCGATCAAGACTCCCGCCTAGCTACTGCTGCCCCCGAGGAGAATCGATCGAAGAGTCGAAGACTCCCGCCTTGCTACTGCGGCCCTCGAGGAGAATCGTCGGTGGAGGGGAAGGAGATAGGACGTCGGTGGAGAGAAGATGTCGGTGGAGAGGGGAAGGAGAGAGGAAGTCGGTGGAGACAGGACGTCGGAGGTGGCTTCTTCCACGGAGAGGAGAAGGGAACAGCAGCGGCTTTAGGTTTTCCTTCGATTAGTAAAGACCTAAATCTAATCGAAGGAAAACCTAAAGCCGCTGCTGTTCCCTTCTCCTCTCCGTGGAAGAAGCCACCTCCGACGTCCTGTCTCCACCGACTTCCTCTCTCCTTCCCCTCTCCACCGACATCTTCTCTCCACCGACGTCCTATCTCCTTCCCCTCCACCGACGATTCTCCTCGAGGGCCGCAGTAGCAAGGCGGGAGTCTTCGACTCTTCGATCGATTCTCCTCGGGGGCAGCAGTAGCTAGGCGGGAGTCTTGATCGCTGACAGCGGCTGCGGAGTCTCAACTCCAAAATCAGGTAACTTTTCTTTAGAACAAATTTTATGTAATTTGCAAAGGATTTCTTCTATTGTCTGAATAAATTTTTTCTTCTACTGTCTGAACTTTTTTTCTTCTACTGTCTGAACTGGACCCCTAATTTCTTCTATGTAATTTCTTCTAACGATATTTGTTCTTCTACTGGAAAAAAAATGTTTTCTGAATTTCTTCTTTTGATATGTGTTCTAATTTTTTTTCTTCTACTGTCTGAACTGGACCCCTAATTTCTTCTATGTAATTTCTTCTAACGATATTTGTTCTTCTACTGGACCCCTAATTCAGACAGTAGAAGAAATATCGTCTGTGAATTTTTTCTTCTACTGTCATAATTTCTTCTTCTATTTTCTGAATCTTTTGATGCCTCTGGACAGTAATGATATGTGTTATGACTGTGATATGTGTTCTGATAAGAATTTTGTCCAAATGTTTTCTGTATTCTGATTTTGTGCATATTTATAAAGATTTAATGATATTTGTTCTGATTAAAATGTTATTCAAATGTTGTTCAAATGTTGATGGCGCATGGGGCAGCAGACGTAAATGTCGACTGCAGGTGGAAAAAGTTCTAACAAAGATCCTGCATGGAATTACTTTGAACAACCAGATCCTAAAGATCCGAATGCCACAAAATGTAAATTTTGTGGTAAAGTAACTAAAGGAGGCATATATCGCGGGAAGCAACATTTAGTTGGCGGGTTTAGGAACGCTAAAGCATGCCCACGTTGTCCACCATCGGTGAAGCAAGAAATTGCCGAGCTTATGAACAAGAAAAAACAAGACAAAGATGCGAGGAATATGGCTCCAGAAGATGATGGCTTTCGGGTTGATGGAAGTTCTGATGATGAAGACGTGGTCCACGCGGATAGGGGTGGACCGGTCGATCACAGCTCAAGCAGAAAAAGAGCATATTCATCTAGCGTAGGCAGTATTGCAAGCAACCCCAAAGGGCCAAAACAAAAGGGTCCAATAGATGTATGGTTGGCTCCTGATCCAGAAAATACTACAAGAAAGTCAAGGCAACCAAAGTTAAATGAAAATGATGCTGCAAAAAAGGAGTTGAGGAAGCGCGCTTGTAGGAGTTTTGCAAGATGGATGTATGATGCGGGAATTCCATTCAATGCTTGCAGTTATGATAGTTTTCAAGTTTTCATTCAGGCGGTGGGTCAGTATGGTCCGGATATGAAAGCGCCTACACCTCATGAAGTTAGAGTTCCCCTTCTCAAGCAAGAGGTAGAAAACACCCGTAAAGCAATGAAAGACCATGAAGAGGCATGGGTCAAGTATGGATGTTCCATAATGTGCGATGGGTGGAAGGACAAGAGAGAAAGGACATTGATTAACTTCTTAGTCAATTGTCCCAAAGGAAGCATGTTCTTGGAGTCGGTTGATGCTTCAGCATATGCAAAAACTGGCGAAAAGTTGTTTGAGCTACTGAGTAATGTGGTTGAAAAGGTTGGTGCAAGCAATGTTGTCCAAGTTGTCACTGATAGTGCTTCTAATAATGTTTTAGCAGGTATAATTTCATTTTATTTTAGTTGTACTTTGAAATTTTAAATTTAACAATATAATAAATATGTGTTAGTATGTTACTAACATATTTCTCTTTTATAATAGGGAAATTTTTGGAGGCGAAGTATCCCACGTTGTTCTGGACACCATGTGCTGCTCACTGCCTAGATTTGATACTAGAAGACATATTCAAGATACCTCGGTTAAAGAAGACATTTGAAAGGGCTACTATGGTCAGTAGCTACATCTACAACCGCTCTGGTGTGGTAAATATGTTGAGACAATTCACAGACAAAAAAGAGTTGCTTCGACCTGCGAAGACTCGATTTGCCACTGCTTTCATCACTTTAGGCCGAATGCATAGCCAAAAAAATAACCTTAGAAAAATGTTTACTTCCGAGGAGTGGACAAGAAGTAAGTGGGCAAAAGAGGCAGGAGCAAAAAAGGTTGTCGAAGTAATTTTGATGCCTTCATTTTGGAACAATGCAGTTTATGCACTTAAGGTATCCGGTCCTCTTGTGCGTGTGCTTCGCTTGGTAGATGGTGAAAGAAAGCCTCCAATGGGATATATATATGAGGCCATGGATAGGGCCAAGGAAGCCATTGCCAACTCTTTCAATGGCGATGAAAGCAAATATAATGATATTTTCAAAATCATTGATGATAGATGGAATGTTCAGCTTCATCGTCCTTTACATGCTGTCGGGTGGTACTTGAACCCGGAATTCTTCTACAGAGCGGGTCAGATAGATGCAGAGGTGATGACCGGATTGTATGAATGCATAAGAAAGTTGGAACCCGATCCTCAAACCCAAAATAAGATTGATGATGAGCTGCCATTGTATATCGAGGCACAAGGGATGTTTGGAAATTACATGGCTATTAGAAAGAGAGCAGAGAAATCACCAGCGCAATGGTGGTCTTTATATGGGCAATCGGCACCGACCTTACAGAAATTTGCCATTAAAATCCTTAGCCTCACTTGCAGTTCATCTGGGTGCGAACGTAATTGAAGCGTGTTTGAAAATGTAAGTACTAAGTAAATTGTTTTTCTTAATAGTTAATACTAATACTTAATAAGTTCTTGCAACTTCTAAGTAATCAATGTAATCTTCAATTTTTTTAAATACTAATAGTTGAACTAAATTGTTGCAGCTTCATACTAAACGAAGAAATAGGCTGGCTCAAAGTCGTTTGAACGACTTAGTTTTTGTTAAATATAATCGAGCATTAAAGCGTCGATTTGAGCTACGTGACGTCATAGATCCTATCCTCTTAACTGACATTGATGAAAGCAATGAATGGTTAACTGGAAAAATGGTGGATGATGAGGATGAGGATGATGAGATGGTTTTTGGGGATGATGATTTAACATGGCATCAGGTTGCTAGGGCTGCAGGAGTTGGAGAGCCTAGTTACCCACTTAGATCAAGGCCATCATCTTCGTCAAGGATGCCACAACCACCACGTCGCTCGGCTAGCCGTCTGCATGAAGAGGAGGCTGAGAAGAGTGATGAAGCCGAGCAAGAAATTGAAGAAGAAGAAGGAGAAGGATTTCAAGAGGAAGAAGAGGAGGAGTTTGACGAGACTATCGAATCCGACGAAGACTAGAAATCTGTTGATGTTTGTTTTGTTGGATGTTGAATTGTTGATGGATTTTATGTTGCTATCTTTTGATGTTTTGAATCTGTTGATGTTTTGGATCTTTAGTTGCCTGGCCCTGCACAAGTGTCCTTGATGCTATACAAATTTGCTTGCAGGATGTTAATTTTTTTGCTCATTCTTTTTTGTCTTTGATGTTTTTTTTTGTCTTTGAATGTCTTTAAATGTCTTTGAATGTCTTTACAGGATGTTAATTTGCAGCCCTGCAGGTTATATATAAATGTCTTTGCTCAGTTTTTTGGTCTGCACAATTTTTTGTAGCCCTGCAGGTTATATATGAATGTGTTGCTGCAAATTTTTTTTGTCTGCACAAATTTCTTTGTCTGCAGGTTATCTAATTGTTATACATTAGATCAGACACTTTCTTTGTCTGCAGGTTATCTAATTTTTTTCTCCTGGCTCAGGAACATCTTCCATGATGTGTGTATGTAGTCATGTGATGCTTCTTTGCTGCTTGACACCACAAGGAGGCCACTGTCTGAGAAGGACACTAACAGGAGCTTTGGGCTGAGGAACTTCAGGTATTTGGACACCATCAAGGAGGCTGTGGAGAGGGAGTGCCCTGAGGTGGTCTCCTGCGCAGACATCCTGGTCCTCTCTGCCAGAGAAGGCATTGTTTCGGTATAACACTCTTCTTTCTCTGTCTCCAGAATTAATTTTGTTCATTATTAGTCAAGATTTGAGTAATATTCTTCAGATACTCTTCATAGATCTCTAAAATGGCTTGAAGAAAATTGTTTACAGATTGTTTACAGATTCCTAACAGATATAGTATGCTGAATAGGAAAATTTTAATGTTATGAGTATCAATTTTAGGCAAAAGGAAGTCCAAACTTATCAATTGAGAGAACTGTATGCAGGAGTCTTTGCTTTTTTCATTTTATGCAGGGATATAATGTCCCTTTTGTTTGCAGGTACATAATGTCTTTGCTCTTCCTGTCTTTGCTTTTCCTTTTGTTGAATGTCCCTTTTGTTTAATGCAGGGACATAATGACTTTGCTATTTTCATTTTATCATGCAGGGACAATGGGACATATATAAGTTGCAGGGAATTGTCTTTGAGGATGTTCCTGAAGCACTTAAAAAGTGGCATGCTAATGGAATCAAGGTCACATATACTTGACATGTTTCTTTCATTTTACCATACCTTCATTTTGTTCATCTGTCATACACATAACATTTGGTATTTCTTGAATTGGCTTTATACATAACAGTTTGAGGAATTATATACACTTTCAGTAATTATATATAAATGAGCAACTTTCTTGCTTAGATACATCATACATCGGCTAGCAAATATTGTGCAACATCACCAAATATTGAGGGAACATTTTTCTACATTTCCTGCAAGATAGAAAAGTTCTTGTTATAATTTCCGTAAGCAAAAAGAAGATTATAACATGTTTGAAAATTTTTTTGCCTTTACAATAAAATTCGGGATAGAAAATGCTTAAAGAGATAGAAAGACATTGGTATAATATTTATTTTTTTTTTTTAGAAAAAAGTGCGCCTAGCTTTCAAAAGGCGCGCCTTGAGCCTTGCGCCTCAGGCTCCAGGAACCTTTGCGCCTTGGTGCGCCTTTCGCCTTTTAAAACTATGCATGTACCTGATTATTCGGGAGCGGGTCGTGACATGTTTTTATTGGTAGCCCATGCAGGTCTTTCCTAATGGAACTTAGGCTATAAAGTGCTATTGGGGGACCAGCGAAACTAAGAAAAACTCATCACAGCATAGGATTCGTAGAAAATAGTTATGGGTATAGTTTTACTAAGTTTGCTTATTATCCTATAGTTAGGCCTATCTAATCAATTTTCTGTTTTGCGGGTGGTTTAGACACGCAACACTAAGATTATCAATTTTCTTGTACTTGAAGTTTCTGAGGTTAATTTCTATATATATTTTGCTAGTATAACTGTTTGATTACTAATATTTGATCTGTCTTTAGATTTTCTCTTAGCATGTGGGTTGTTTTTTTTTAAATAATAATAATTTCTTATTGTTATTTAAGACTTTATTTCCAATTCGAGATTTTGTTTCCTATTTGAGAATTATTTTCATTTTGTCTTACTGTTTGTTTTCTTATAAAACTCAGTGTTTTCTAAAGAGCAGATACATCACTTTCTGTCATGATTTTGACTTTTAGAACTTATTTAAATTTTCATAAACTTCTTTGAAATTCCTATGGATAAAGTTGAGAGAGTATTCGACGACCTACTATGACGTGGCATATGCGCACTATAGTCATTTATCTGAGTTATGGAGACCGCAGGTTCACTGTAGCTAGCTGCGCACTAGCGAGACATGAACTCTAAGTCGAAGTAATTTCAGGTATTTATAGGTTCTCGGATATTATTGAAGTTATGTCCTAAAATCATAAATTTTTGATCTCTTAAGTTGTCCCGATAACATGGATAAAGTTGATAGAAATATTCGGTAATTTATTATTATTCGATTCATTGAGCCAAAGGTTCACTGCAGTCAGATGTATACTACACTAGTGAGGCAGGAACTCTAGGTAAAGTAATTTCGAATATGTATAGTTTCCGGACACTATTGAGATTATATCCGTGTTATATACCATGTTTGATCTCTTATCGCCATTGACAATTTTATCAAAAAATTATCTTGATATTGATCTGATGTGAACCTCTGCAGTTGATTCCATTTTTCTCTTGATTTATTAGGATCTTTCTTTAATATATGTTAGCCAAAAAAAAAATTTCATGGTTCGATTTAAGTGTATTGCATATATTTTGTTGATGGTCCCATGTTTTGATTCCTTGTTCTTAGTTGTACCATTTCTGTAGTTAGCGTATTCTAGCTTAAATAATTTTGATCATTTTTTAATAGTGTTTAAAATTTTAGTCATAACCATGCTAGTTATGCGAAACGATTTTATTGAATTTGGGTCATAAATTTAAGACTGTCATTTTGGTGCTATTTTTGCTATGCATAAACTTTGATTTTTCTCATGTGTTGGATCTATTATGCCTAGATTTATTTTAGCATTTCTAGAAATCATGATTTTGCGATCCTATGTTTAACTAGTTTTAATCATTTTTAAGTTTTATATTTGGTTAATCTTAATATTGTTTATTGTGCTCTTTGAAATTTCGAGGACGAAATTTTTGTAAGAGGAGTAGAATTGTAACTTCCTAAATCAAATTTTTATGATTATTTTATTTTTTCTTTATTTTATTTTTTCTAGTTGAGAGTATAATATTGATTTTCTATCATTCTTAAATAAAAACACTTTAATAATATATTTTTATTTAATAAACATGTTTCAGATTATTTAGTTTTAAGATTTGAAGCTGGTAATGATTCTAAATTCCTTATCAAATGGTTTTATTATAAATTAAGTTTTGATTAAAATATGTTTCCTATTCTAATTTATTAATCAAAGTTCTCTTAAAATCGTAATAATGTAGTCGTTGCAATTAAATCCAGCCTCTCTGTCCACACTATTATTACTGTTTAATTTTGTCATTTTTACTAACTATAGTTAATCCAGAGGCTAAGTAAATCTGTTATTAAACTGGTATAGTTGCTAACTAATTCTGTTAGTTAGTTACTAGTGGCTACAATTCAGTTATAATATATTATAGGCTTAATTGCTAATTGCTACCCTCAACTATCACACTTTTTTAAGTTGATACCCTAAACTTTTTTTCGTAACAGATTGATACCTCAATTATTTTTTTTTTCTTCAACTTAATACCTAACATTTTAAAAAACTCCAAAATACCCTTATCCCTTCCCTCCCTCCACCCCCTCCCCCACTCCGGCCACCCCCCCCCTGCTAGCTCCGACCAACGCCGACCCTCTCCGCCGCCTGTTCCCGCGCCCCTCCAGCGCACGCGGCCACCCGCGCCCCTGGTCCAGCGACCACGCCCCTCCGCGGATCCCCCGACCGCCCTCCGGCCAGCGCCGCGCCGACCCAGCGCGCCCCCTCGCGCACACGGCCGACCGGCCTCCCGCCGACCGGGCCACCTGAAGCGAGCAGGGGGGGTGGGGGGGGGGGGGAGCTGCGGCCGTAGCTAGGGAGGGGGGGGGGGGCGAAGCGAGCACGGGGGAGGGGGATTAGGAGTAGGGGCATTTTTGTCCAAAATAATGTCTGGGTATCAAGTTGTTACAAAAAAAAGTTTAGGGTATCAACTTGAAAAAGTGTGATAGTTGAGGGTAGCAATTAGCAATTAAGCCTATATTATATTTGTCCCCAGATCTGTGATTATTTACTACTATGCCACTGTCCAAATTGTGGAGCATACACATAATATTTTATTATAAATATTTACACACTGACAGCACAGTGTCCACATCATCCATTCTCTCTCCACACTCTTCCTCTACATCTTCTCTCTCCACAGTCCACATAGTCTCTCTCCGGCCGACACTCAGCCGAGAGCCACCTCCAATCGTCATCACAAGTCGCTGGAGGGACGGCGAGCTGCAGCTCGACAGCGTCACCAGAGCCTCGGGCGACAGCCGCGTCGCCATCGACGATCCAGACTCGCTGATCACCGCCAACACCGGCCGGCCGAGGACTGTTCCGCCACGCCACAGGTCGGAGGAAGAAGAAGCCGAGTCGTCATCGACTTGAAGACGCCATCAGCCACCGAAAGTCGCCGAGTCGATCGAACCATTCATACTCCAGTCAGATTCGTCAGATCGAGATCCGTTCAGGGCCACGTCTACTAGAACTCCGCCATCGGATCTCTCGACCTCGCCATCGCATCGATCTCGCCGAAGAACTTCGAGGCCAACGTGGAAGAGCCAGATCTGCAACAGATCAACACCTAGCTGAAGCTCGACGCTGTCGAAGCCACAAGATCGCCACGTCTCCACCACGCTATGCACCTTGAAGATCCGCCGCCTTGGCAGTCACGATCTCACCAAGAACCGCAGTCGTCGATCGAGGTAGATTTCGCCTCTATCTATTCAATTCCCATGCTTCTTTGTTTCTAGGATTTCGACTTGGATTAGGGTTCGTTATATAGATTAAGGAAGATGAAGTGTTGGGATGGTCAGCTACGATTTAATATGGCGGTGAGAAGGAAGATGATAGGGTTAGGGTTTCGAGCTCTTGAGGAAGGATAAGGAGTTTGAGGGGTTCTCTTCTTGCGGATGAATGATTTAATTATGGGAGATCAGCTTGTTAGGGGTTCGGTCTGAAATATTGGAGAGAGAATGTAGATGGGGCTTGCTTGTTATACTGAGAGGAGGGGGACCAGTGCTATTAGTTTGTAGGCGGCTAGATTTGGGAAGTAGTAGTAGAGGGAGAGCTCTATAGCCTCCACTTTTCTTACTTCCAAATGGATATGCTAGAGATGCCTTGAACAATTGAGAGTCCTTACTTGACTCTTCAAGTTTTGAAAGAGTCAATTTGATAGCATATTTTCTTATGTACAGTATGGTATATTATGTAAGCTAATAATTGAGGGTTGAGCCTTTTTTTTTTTTGACTCTTCAAGATTTGAAGAGCCAACTTGTTTATTCCATTCCAATTGTGGAGAAGAGGTTTAAATGTTAGAATTTGTGTTGGGTTTTCCCAACAGAGAGCTGAGTTTGGATGTAGAGATGGCTGATTTAGGAAGTTAGTAGAGGAGTAGTGAGAGTTAATACTGTTCAAGTGTCTTCTTTTTTATATTTTGTTTGTTTCTTTGGTCATAAATGACCTTTCAACTCTGAGAGGACAGCTCGTCCTTGTGAAAACCAACAGGCCAGCTGGTTCCTCGAGAGTCGAGAAGTCAGTTGGGTAGAATACCCCATGACCTGGCACACCCTTGACAATTAAGGAGAATACAAATAGGATTATCTAGACTATAGGGACTAGAGGGATTTAACCCATTTGGTCAACCAAGCCTTGGGCAATAAACCGTAGAATGATCGTATAGGAATAAACAAGACTTAGATTTTTATGACACTTAGACTATCCATATTGGTTCTTATTTCATCTACCCTCGTGCCTATGTTTTACTATCTAGACTAATGATGCTAATGTTGCCTAGTTTTTGCAAGCTCAATTCTTTATCAAACTTGTTCATGACATATGTTATTGGAGGCCTCCACTAACGTATTGTCTACTCAGAACCGGTGCATGATGGTCTGATCAACCTAGTGCACTTTGGTTTGCTTTTATCTATCGTTCTACGTGGATGGGGACATAACTAAACTTGGCCTCTAAAGTCTCATCCACGACTGTTTTGACAATTCCTTTTAAATTATTCGGTCGTCTTTGAACCACGTATTCGTACTCGATAATATCATCTTTTGAACTCCTTATTGCTTCCGCCTTCACCTATTTTAGAAGGACGAATGCGTTATACTAGAATTTCCTCTAGCCTTCCTATCGATTATGACCATTATCACTCGATGTTGCTATATTTTCATCTTAAACTACTCGTCCTTTTTTTGGCCCTATATTCGCTATCATGAACCTTCCAATTCACTTAAATTAGGCATGAACCTAATCGATCTCTTATTCGTGCCTCAACCTACTCTCAAGAACCAATATCTACTATGTCTCTAACTTATTTTTCTCTAGATACCATATCATTCTTTATTGCATGATACTCTTGATTTAAACTTTAAACCCTTAATCTTCTACTCGTGCCTTAACTCGCGACCCTCATAACCATACCCGTGTTAAATTCTATGATTTAGATCACGATTTCTTACGACATGATTTTGTTGAAAATTGTCATTGTTTGTTCCCCATCGATACCCCCTTGTGTCTTCTCAACCCCCTAAAATTCTTAATTTCGAGGACAAATTTTTTTTAAGTTTGGTAGGATGTAAAACCCTAAATTTTTACTATTTTTTTATTATAAATTTGGTACTGATATTTTTATTTTATATTTGTACGTCGCATAGTTGCATTGTACGTCGCGCGCAAAATTTTGTTTTTCGTAATTGCTCGACGAGTGCGAATATGTGCGAGCGTACATATATTTAGAAAAATATTTTTCTACTTTTATAGTTCAAAATAATATATATAATAAATAATTGTGTTTGTATTTTACTTAAAGTTGTGAAAAGTATCGTATCAAGATGGCCAAAACTTATTACTTGTATTTATTTATAAAAGGCTATCTTATTTAATAGTGGTAATTTAGAAAACTATTTTATGCAAATATTTCTTGCATATGATGTACATTAATTTGAATTTATATATAATTTTATTTTCAAAATTTATTAATATTAATATTTTATTATTCAAAAAGATATTTAAGAATATTTATTTATTTTCAAAATTATTTTTAATTAATTATAAAAAGATATTTTAGTTTAATTATTATACTTTAAATTATGGTAAGATTTATTGATTTAATTTAAACAGTTAATTTAAGGATGAAGATTTATCTATTGGATTTATTTGGATTTAAACTAGATTGAGATTTGGATTTTGATTGAATTAATCTATTTTAATTAATATGCGATTTATCTAAAAGGGGATTTAAATCTCCTACATCTTATCGAATTTGGATTCCTCAACCCTATAAATAGGGGAGCCTCCACATTATTTTCTCCACAAAAATCCACCAATGTGAGTGCCTCGTGTCTGTGTCCAACATCTCTCATGTCAGCCGTGACGGCCTCGGGTCCGACCCCGGCTAACCTTCTTATCCCATTATTTTACACGTACATTTATTTCTCCGTGTCGACAACCCCGACACGATATATCAAATTCCTAATCTAAACCTATTCTAATCCTGTCCACCGTCGTCCCAACAAAAATCCGTTTCCTTCGTCCCTTTCAACTCCGACTCCCTCCTCGCCGTACCCGACCTCATATTACAGCACCACCCGCCATCGCACCCAGTCACCCGAGCCCATCCACGACAACCACCACCACTGCCGCCATCTTCCATTGCCACCGCGGCACCGCACGCCACCAGAAAATCCCACAACCGACACCAACCCAAACACCGGCGCTACCACCGCACACCCAACTCCGGCCAACCGCCACCACCACGGCCCTCACTACCACCGCCTATACACCACCCGGGCCGATCCTCCCCTCACCCCGAGCGCAGCCTCGACTCCAACAGCCACCACCTTCACCGTCACCACCGACCACCCAAACCGCCATCGCTGCCAACACTGACCCAAACCCCCAACTCTATTAACACAACCCAGCCGCCACCGCGGCCACTGCCGCGGCAGCCCACGCCCGCCACCACCATCCAAAAAAAGAAGAAAAATATCAACAAAAACCCCAAACACCACCACGCCTTACCTCCTCAGCACGCCAGTGTCACGCCCCAGAACCAGAATACTGGAGAGCGGGGGCAGACATAGCCAGCTACGTATAACGGAATGGAATCCACACCGCTATACGGTCACGGCTGTCTAGATATGTGAGGGTTTATCTACAAGCCATCAGTCTCTTAAGGTCATAAATTATCCTATTGTCTCAATCTCAACCAACTAATAACAATCACAAGATATCAGATCACCAAATATACAATTGTAAGGCGTCCCAAACATTACATATCCAGATGATCATGAAGCTAGTCGTACAAAATGTAAGGACTAGCAAGATTTAAGTCATACATGATCAACCTCGAGTTGCCAATCATGATTATAGCCCGTAGGCAGACAGTAAATAAAGTTGCAAACGAGCTAACACTTGCTCGACGGCTAAATGCCTCAAAAGAATAATTTTACAATAGAGTGGGAGAGCAAAAATAAACCCACTCGTTGCCCTGGTTACGCCTGGTGACCACCATCGGGCTGAAATGCAGGGAGATCCTTTGGTGCTGCTCCGGTATCTGGCCATACAAAACCAGCTGGGTCAGACCCCAGAAAGAGCAAGTGCCACAAATGAGGCTTCACTTAAGAACTAAAACCAGCAATTAGCACAAGAGTATAATTACATAATAAAAGGCAGTAGTTAAGAAAAAGCATGATGGATAATTATAAAAGACAATCTTGTATAGAATCACTAAAAGACAGGATATATGGAAAGAAAGCATGACATGATGATATACGATGAGATAACCATGGGACTATTCAGATAGCCAGGTTACAACCCGTAAACCAAACAAGGACCGGGGTTGTAACCCTTCGTCTGAACGGAACTTGGTTTCTCTCACCATTTATCGGCAAGATAAATATAAGAAATCAGGTCAAGTAACATTCTGGAGTGACAATCATTATAGTGACAATCCGGAGTGACAATCATTATAGTGACAATCCGGAGTAACAATGACAATCTGGAGTGACAATCATTCAATCATTCTGGTAGAATCTTGCAATCAATCAATTCTAGACAATACTATACTGGACTAGACTCCATCCAAGCAATCACGGCCAATCATTGCCTACGGCTTTCTACATTAACTAACTAGGGTTATCACAATCCTAGTTACTAGCAAGATGCAATGAGATGCTCCAAGTAGTCACAGGCCCTGCAGCTATCCAGGTTATCCAGGCAATCATTATAGTGACAATTTAGAGAGTTCAATACATTAGAGTGACAATAGAGTTCAATCATTAAAGTGACAATCAAGAGTGCCCCACATGACAGTGGGCTGGAAATGTGCCCTACTCGTCGGCAGGCTACAAGTCCAAACATTTGCGGCCGGGATAACGGGATCGTCTGTAACTGGGGAACATCTCTTCATGTCTAATGAATTATACTAGTCATTAACCTTAGTCCATTTCAGTAGGTACTCCTGACCGTGGTACTCATGAGTCCCCTCCTAGACATGATGCAAGACAGGACTGAATTATTTGTACAAGCACAATCGTCCACGGTGTCAGGATCAATTATACAGGTCATGTCAGGTAGCCGTCGCAACAGCTATTCAAGATATATCAGGTCAGGTTATCATATCAAGTGTACTAGTCAAGAGTGCGCCACGACGGGCCACTATCAGGTCATGTCAGGCTATTATGTCAGGAGTGCACCACTACGGGTCACTATCACGTCGTGTTCAATTACCAATTCCAAACATACAAATAAATTCATGATTTTCAAGTTCAGGACAAAAGGCGTAAGGATATAAAATGAGCGTAAAATATCTAATAGAGGTAAAGCGTACTCATGTTGTACTTTACAAGATACATGATAATAATAATAGAACAATAGTAACAATAGTAGCAATAATAATGTAACAGGGCACGACAGGGAAGTCCATACGGCTGGGTCCAGGCAGAATTCTATGCGGCTGAGACAACAGGGTCTTATGCGGCCAGGGATAACAATTCTTATGCGGCTGGGAATAACTTCCCATGCGGCTCAACTGATATGGGTTCATGCGGTCAGGTTGGACGAAATCCCATGCGGCCCAATTTAGATGAGTCACATGCGGCTCGGGGTAACAGAGCCTATGCGGCTCGCGGGGAGTGAGCTCCATGCGGCTCAGAGAATTAGTCATATGCGGCTGAGGCAAATTAAGTCTCATGCGGCCAAGGGAGAATGTTCCCATGCGGCTGGACAGGGCAGGGTCTTATGCGGCTCAGCGATCCAGATATGCGGCTGGCGGGAAACCGATTCCATGCGGCTCAAAATGAATACTTGCCGCATGAACTTGTCATGCGGTCAAGTGCTGCCATGCGGCTCAGGACTGTGCTTCTTCTCCAAATTTTCGAGAAGAAGCACACCAAGAAACCATGGCTGCCATGATGCATAAAACCCTCATCCGGAGTTCAAATCCGGACTTTCTTAGGTCAAAATGGGGTAGAACGAGCTACTCTACAACATGGAACCAACAAAACTTGAAAGTAACAATGTTAAATAGATCAAAACCCAGAAAATCCGAAATTAAAATAAACTTAGATCTACAAGAATCTAGCCATGGAAACGGAAAATGTTAAGTACTAAAGAGTGTTAAAATGCTACAAGGAAGAGAATGAAACAATAATATTTGTGTTCCTCCATGAAGCAAGATGCACTTGCCTAGCTCTCTCTCTCCCTCTCACTCACAGGTTGGTGAGAAATTTAATGGTGAAGGAAGATGATGATGAATGAAGAGAGAGAAATGAGAGAGTGTATTAATAAAGGGGTTGGTGGTGGTAGGTAGGAGTGGTTCACATATAAAACCAAACCAAGCCAAGCCAACCGAACCGAACCAAGCCAATGCAATTGCCATAGGGAACCACAAGCCAATTAAACAAATTAAACAATATTAATCAAAATTAACTAATCATGATTAAGCAAAAAAATACGGGTCCAAAACACGTATACGTATACTAAATACGTATCACGGATTTGGGACACTACACCGGCGCCGGACCCTCGACTCGTTGCGAGCGGCGCCACGCCTCGACGCCAGCGCTGGAAGTCGTGCCGACTTTGGCCGAGCCTCCGCGCGCTGGGAGCCGCCGCCCCTTCCTCGGGTGGCCGCGTCGCCCGTTCCTTCCAGCCGCCCCTTCCTCGGGTGGCAGCTCCGGCCGGAAACCCCATCGCCGAGCCATCAGCGTCCACTGCCGGTGGATCAGCCTCCTTGCCCCTCTCCGTGCGCTACGCCCGGTGCTCCCCGACCGCCTAAGCCTCTACGCCGCCGCGTCTCGGTACCTCCCACTCCGGCGGCGCCTTCTTCTCTTCCTCCACTCCATCCGCCGTGCCCCCTTCCTCCGCGCCCCGTGCTAGATCGCTGGCGAGCCTGCGTGGTCGACGACCCTCTCCGCCTCTCTCTCTCTCTCTCACGCTCGTCTCCGCCGCTCTCTCCCCTCCCTTCTCCGTTCCCCTTTCTCTCCGCCTCTCTCTCGCGCTTTCTCCCCCTCTTTTCCCAATCTCACATTTTCTCTCTCTTCAAAGTTTTTTTTCGGGTCAGGGAAGAGAACACATGTTCTTCTCGGGTGTGGGTTTTTTTATTTTATTTTTATTTTTATTTTTTTTATTTGTCAGCAGCATCATATAGGTATTAATTTTTATGTAGGTATTTAGTACAAATAAATTATATTACTATTTTGGTTTTCAAAAGTTATTATTTATTAATAGACATATTAAATAATTCCTAAATTTATACTGTGACAAAAATTATTGTATTAGGCATGGCCTATATCTAATTTTCCAAATTAAGTTTAGAACTCTAAAATATACTATTATGGCATCCTAAATATGTTTTTCTGTTCTTGAAAATATTATTATAGTATTTCCCAAGTAAATATAGTTTAAAAAAAAGTAGTAAAGATTTTAGCCTCAAATTAATTTATTTTAATTTTATAAATTTATATACAAATATTTATTCTAATTAATAAGATATATTTTTCATTGATAAAGTTATTTTTATAAACTTAGAGTTTTACCCAAAAAAACGATTTTATTGTTTTCAAACATTTATCTAAAAACTATTTATAAGCTAATAAGAATATAGTTTCAAGTATCATAAATAGTTTTCTAAATTCATATATATATATATATATATATATATATATATATATATATATATATATATATATTATTGATCCAAATTCCTTGATTATCCTCTTGTCCATGACCTAGTTCCATTTTCCATTCCCTTCCCAATTTTAGACTACTTTATGTCGACCCTAACTAATTTGACCCTTCTGGACCCAATGGAACTGTCTGTGCCACCACCCGATGTCATCTTGCATAGTTTTTGTACCGAAGTCGCAGTTTATGTCACCTTGATCATTGCAGCACACCAGGCGTCCTACCAGGCAAGACACCTTGCCATTTGCTGTTTATTTATTTTAGCTCATATTTCATGCATTATTCATTATTTTCTTTATGCAAAAGAAACTGTGATACATGGCATAACCTGTTAGAACTTACTGTTCATTTATATTTTCTGCTATGTATTAGTTTTCTTACACTTTAAACCTAGATTTAAGGGACCACCTTCGCGTGTTGCATTCATTGGCCTTAACACGTTGTACCACGAAGTTGTGTGTCGCATGTAGAACACGGACGTGCGTGATTGGCTGGCTACCAGTACGTACAAGCCGTGCGATAGGATTAACAGCTAATAGAATTGCATGCTAGTTTGACTTAGCGGTTATAGAAGTTTTATGTTGTAGATACAACATAGTAGACATTGGGCGGGGAGGACAATTCCTTAGCGTATGGGCTTCGATGCACTTTTCCTTTTGTAACCCGTGAGCTCCGCCGGAGACGCGGGTCAGATTATCCATGATTACTGACGGCCACTGACGTTCTGCGGAACGTTATGCTCTTACTGATTGGGCCTCTGGTGCCCCAAGGGGGGACCATGCCGATCATATTTAGCCAGGGCCCATGCGTAGGAAGGATTGTTCTTAACTAAATTTCACATAGAATGTTTAGGCACCTTTATCCGTTAGGTACGAATACTTTTTGGTTTGGGTACTTGTATCTAACCGTGGCTTGGAACAATAACTCGACGCGGATTAGTTCGTCACTTCTTGTCCTTGTTTGGTTGTAGGTGTTGCTTACTACTTCGATGAGAAGGTATTGAACCTTGTTGGGGTCCGGATACCATATTGGATTCATAGCATGGAAAGTTACGTCACCGTGAATTAGTTTACCATCTCTTGTCCTTGTTTGCTTGGGGGGATGGTACGCTCGTTCAATAGGTGAGTATTGGACCATGTTATAATTCAATTGACTTATTTATTTGAGCAATATTTATTCAGTTTATATGACATGATATTATGTGTCTTGTTACATCCCTCTAAGGACCTGGTTATCTCGCCAGGTGTGCTCTTGTCTTTCGCAGGTGCTCTAGCTCTAGCCGTGGCCATGATCCTCTCTATTTCTTCGAGGATGATTGCAGTTTGATCGTCTTCGCTTCGCTCGCCAAAATCATTCTTTTGTATATCATATATTTCTTTTCATAGTTGGTAGTGGATTTGTCTCCGCCCAACTACATGTACCAATGACAATTCTTAGTTGATTATATGATATCTTTTATTCATTTATTTTGTGTGGATGAGATTAGTTATGGTTTTACTGCATTTTACAGCTTATGTATTTATACGAGGCCTATGTGTTGACACAAAGTCACAGTCAACCAAATATTAACTACATTGACTAAATAATATCTGTATTAATTCAATACGACACACGACGTCTGCATAACAGTTCAAGACAGACGACAGCTCAGTCTCTGGCTCTCAGTGTGTTTTCGAGTCTGTATTTTATATTTTCATTGAGTCTAGACTTGTGTACTCTGAGTCTTGCTGAGCTCCTGACACTTAGTCTACAGCCTACCCAAAATCCCAAGCTCCACTGAACCAAACACTGCCCAAAAATCTCCTTAGAACCACTCTGTGCTCTGGAGACAGAGTTCGGGCCGAACTCTGCCTCCACACAGAGTTCGGGCCGAACTCTGTCCCCTAGAAATCAGGAACCCTAATTTTAGGGTTAGCTGGTTGCTAGTTGTCCAACGGCCAAAATTTTGAATTTTCCTACCCGAATTCTGGCCGAATTCTGCCTATAAAAATACTATAAATAGGGCATGAATTCTCTCATTCCAATCCATCCAATCTTCTTTTCTCTTCTCTCTTATAAGCTCAAGTAAGCCATACCCTTCCCATCTACTAGCCACAAGCCTCCTAAGTGTCGAGTGCTCAGCATCTCTCAGTTAGGATTCTTGTGCAAGAGTCAAAGAAGTCGCTTGGACAATTCCAAGCAAATCGCCACTGCGATCATCTGTTAGAAGTTGACGTGCTCTTCTGAAGAAAAGGCACGGGTTGTAAACTACTATTTCACAAATAGTGGATTTAATCCTGAGCTAGAGTTCTCAGGCCTGGACTAGTCCTCCACGAGGGAAACCAGGTTAAAATTGCTGTGTTTGCGTATGCTCTTTTAATCTCCTTTTATTTTCCGCACTTTACTCTGATTATTTATTATTGGTGAAAGAGTTATTTTTAATTGGTCATTTTTCTATATATACTCTATTCACCCCCCTCTAGAGTTGCCAAACTGTTCTTCAATTGGTATCAGAGCTCTGTTCTCTTTTTAAGGACTAACATCCTAAGAGCTGATCCATGGCAACCACACAATCCTTGATTTCCAATCATGGTGAAGGTCAGTCCACTCATAGGCCTCCCCTATTTGATGGAACTAACTATACATATTGGAAAACAAGGATGAGCTTCTATCTTAAGTCTCTAGACTTTGACCTGTGGACTAGGGCTGTGCATATTTAAGTCAAACCGACTAAATCGAACCGAACCAAATCGAACCGATCGATTTTTAACCGAACCGATGGTTCAATCGGTTTGGTTCGACTACACATTTTTTAAAACCGACCGGTTTGGTTCGGTTCAAGGTTTCATTATTCCAAAACCGATTAAAACCGAACCGAACCGAACCAAACTCTATGTGAGTGTTAGATTATTAGGGTTGGGTTAGACCGGTTGGGGGGGATACCGAGACTACTAGGCTAGTGTTAAATAATTGGGACTAAGCAGCAGTGAATGAAAAGAAAAGTGAAAACTTTTCTTCTCATTCTTATGTATAATTGTTGTGCACATTTTCATGTATGGTGATTATGACATATGTCACTCTCATTCCATAATATGCATCTTCTTCATTGTACTGACTGTTGAAATTTAAAATTGAATGGTTTATACTAGGGGTTGTTGTTTGGCAGCGGTTGTTGCTTTTTTTTTTCCAATTGAAATTCCACAGTAGTTAATAAATTAGCCATACAAGACCACAAAAAAGTTGATGGTAGTCCATTTTTTTCATGTGATTGACAATGTTACTTCCAAATCAGATCAAGTCTATTTTTTTCCATGTGATTGACTGAAGTTCCACACCACAAAATAAGCAACAATACCTAAATTAATGGCAGTCCATTTTTTCCTGTGATCAAAACCGACCAAGTCGAACCGAACCAAACCGAACCAAGTCGGTCGGTTTCGAAACCGAACCGACCAATTGGTTGGTTTGGTTCGATTTTGATTATTTTCAAATCGACTAGCTTCGGTTCGACTTCGGTTGTGACCAAATAGGTCGACCACCGACCGATGCACACCCCTACTGTGGACTGTCGTCACTGACGGTTACAAAAAGCCCGTCAGGATAGTTGTCGATGGTGACCTCATTGAGAAACCACACGACAAATATTCTGTCGAGGAGAAGAAACATGCAAGTCTAGATGCTAGGGCTATTAATGCTTTATTCTGTGCTATAGACAGGAATGAATTCAACAGGGTCTCCACATGCACCACTGCTCATGAAGTATGGAGACTTCTAGAAGTGACGCATGAGGGAACCACACAAGTCAAGGAATCTAAAATAAGCCGTCTCACTCAAGAATACGAAGCCTTCAAGATGAAGCCAAATGAGACGATCACTCAAATGTTTACAAGATTCCTCGACATCATCAATCCTCTATCCTCGCTTGGTAAGCAGTACTCAAACCACGAGAAGATTCGTAAGTTACTCAGAGGGTTGCCAAAGATTTGGAACCCTAAGGTGACGGCCATCATAGAAGGAAACGATCTCACATCAATGTCAATGGAGACCTTGATGGGTAAGCTCATGACTCACGAGCTTGACCTCAAGGACTTCGAAGAGCCTGCTCCGAAGACCAGGGAGATCGCACTCAAAGCTCATCGACGAAGGGCTGATCACGATGAGACCGAAGACGATAACTCGGATGATGAAGACCAAGCTCTCATGGTTCGCAACTTCAGAAAATTCCTTCGCTTCAATCGAAGGAAGAAGGATTCACAAGAAGATGATGAAGAAGAGCCAACCTGTTACGGTTGCAAGAAGACTGGACATGTCCGAAAAGACTGCCCATTCTTGAAGAAGAGCAACCGCTATGAGAAGCCATACAAAAAGAACTCATCAAAGAAATATGCCAACACAGGAATTTGGCATGAAAGTGAAGCGAGTGACTCCGAGGAAGAAAAAGGCTCTCCTCAAGATACAGCAAATGTGTGCCTAATGGCAACTTCCAACAAGGTATCTAACGAAACTCTAGATGACTTCTCTTTTGATGAACTTGGCGATGCTTTCACTGATTTACTCGATGATCACAAAAAGGTCATCGGTAAATACAAACATGCCAAGGACAAAATCAAAAGTCTTGAAGATGAGATACAAAAAATTTCTTTACTTCTTGATAATGTTAGAAACACGACACCCACTAATGACACTGATGAAGTATCCAAGCTTAAAATAAGCTTACATGATGCTGAAGCACGTATTGAGCAACAAACTCAAGAAATCACTACACTCAACACGTTGCTTGCTGAAGAAAAGAGTAGACACAAGATTTCCATGACTAAGATATATGGCTTAAATATTAAGGTTGATGAACTGCAAGCTGTTTCTAAAAGATTAGAAACCAAATTGGGTAAACAGGTTGTTCAACCTCAAACCCAATCACATGGGCACAACACCACTCATGCTAGTCAACCACGTCAATCTCATGCAGCACATAACCATGCATTTATATACACAAACTTTCACAAACCACGTGCACGTAAGAATAATTCTCACTCAGTACACAATCATCATGCACAAAGACACAATCAACATCACTCCACACATAGGAATCATCATGCCATGCCATATAGACAAGATCATCATGCAATGCCATATAGACAAGATCATCATATGCCATATAGACAAAATTATCATGCCATGCCATATAGACAATATCAGCATGTCACACATCATAGACAATACCATCATGATATGCCTCATAGACACCATCACCATGCCACTCATTTTATGCATAATCATCATCACCATGCTAACTCTTCACATCATGACCATCCTCATCCTGTTGCTTATAGATATTATTCTCATGCTCCTAGTATAAATAAGAATGCTATCCGTACTTACTGTGGATTACATGGACACATCTCACCACAGTGCAAATTTAGAAGACTTGTAGATAAAAAGATATATACTTGGTTTCCAAAGACTAACTTTTCAGGACCCTCAAGAACTCGGGTACCAAAGGTCACATCTACTCTTGATGTAGGTGGACCTTCCCTCTTCAACTGAAAGTAAGTGGATTCTCGATAGTGGATGCTCGCGACATATGACGGGAGACACAAATCTTTTTGCATCACTATCGATGAAGAGAGAAGGATATGTATCCTTCGGTAACAATCTCAAAGGGCACATAATAGGTAATGGTATCATTGGTCATCCTCCTTCTCCTGTAATAAAGGATGTCTGCCTAGTGACCGAGTTAAAGCATAACCTGCTCAGCATTAGTCATCTTGCTGATCATGGATATGATATTAACTTTGGACAAAACAGTTGCTACATCTATGATAGGTCAACAGGAGACATTGCTTTTGAAGGGAAAAGAGAGGACAACATATATTTTTTATCTTTCTATAAATACTAACAATGCAGGTAGATGTCTATATGCCCACAAAGACGAACGACTACTTTGGCACCAGCGTCTTGGTCACGCCAACATGGATGCTATATCCAGGCTTTCTACCAAGAAGCTAGTGAGAGGATTGTCTGACATCACATTCAAAAAGGACACGGTATGTGCCGAATGTGAACTAAACAAGGCAACTAAATCCTCGTTTCATTCCATCAACTCTGTAAGTACTACTAGACCCTTGCAATTACTTCATATGGATTTATTTGGTCCAAGTAGAATAGCTAGCCTTGGTGGCAAACTTTATGCATTTGTTATTGTTGATGATTTTTCAAGATTTACTTGGGTTTTCTTTCTCGCTAATAAGAGCGATGCTATTTCTGTTTTCAAAGTTTTTGTGAAGAAAGTTCAAAACAAAAAAGGCTACATGATTACTCGAATCCGAAGTGATCATGGAGGCGAATTCGTAAATTATGATTTTGAAAATTTTTGTAATACAAATGGTTTTGATCATGAATTTTCTTGTCCTAGAACTCCTCAACAAAATGGTGTTGTGGAGCGGAAGAATAGAACTCTCGGCGATATGGCCAGAGTCATGTTGAATAAATTTTCACTTCCGAAATACTTTTGGGCAGAAGCTGTCAGTACAGCATGCCACATTTTGAATAGGGTGCTAATTCGTCCCATTACGAAGAAAACACCCTATGAGCTTTGGTTTGGGAGAACCCCCAATGTTTCTTATTTTAAAATTTTTGGTTGTAGATGTTTTATCCTTAACATCAAAGACAACTTAGGCAAATTTGATGCCAAAGCTGACGATGGTATCTTTCTTGGTTATGCCGCCAAGAGTAAGGGATATAGAGTTTTTAATAAACGCTCACTTATTGTGGAAGAGTCAACAAATGTGACTTTTGATGAAGACAACAGTGTAGTAAGTACTCTTGATGATGACGTTGAGCCATCAACTTCTACTCCAATGAATACTTCAACCGAAACTAATTCTCTGGAGGGTTTGCCTAAGAAATTCTCTTTCAAACCTTCTCATCCAGAAAATTTAGTTATAGGAGAAGTTTCACGTGGAGTAACTACTAGATCATCACTAAGAGACTCCGTTGCTAGCACTGCCTTCATTTCACAAGTAGAGCCTAAAAATATTTCTGAAGCTTTTAATGATGAATTTTGGATTTCTGCTATGCAAGAAGAACTCAACCAATTCGAGAGAAGCCAAGTATGGGAACTCGTTCCTAGACCGGTTAATCACTCGATAATTGGTACTAAATGGGTTTTTAGAAACAAAGTAAATGAAGATGGTTCAGTCACACGTAACAAAGCTCGTCTAGTAGCTCAAGGATACAACCAAGAGGAAGGTATCGACTACGATGAGACGTATGCTCCTGTTGCTAGACTAGAATCCATTCGGATGCTTTGTGCTTTTGCTAATTTTTAAAACTTTAAATTATTTCAAATGGATGTGAAAAGTGCTTTCTTGAATGGTTTTATTAAGGAGGAAGTTTATGTGAAACAACCTCCTGGCTTTGAAAATCACAAATTTTCCGACCACGTGTTCAAGCTAAAGAAAGCGTTTTATGGCCTCAAACAAGCTCCCAGAGCTTGGTATGAAAGGCTAAGTAGCTTCTTACTTGAGAAAGGTTTTTCAAAAGGGAAAATTGACACTACACTGTTTATAAAATCTTTTAAAGACACTATTCTGTTGATTCAAATTTATGTTGATGATATCATTTTTGGTTCTACTGATGAAACCCTCTGTCAAGAATTTGCCAAGTGTATGCAGACAGAATTTGAGATGAGCATGATGGGAGAGCTCAATTACTTTCTTGGTCTGCAAGTGAAACAAATGGCTAATGGAACTTTCATCTGCCAATCGAAGTATACCAAGGACATGCTGAAGAAGTTCGATCTTGACAACGTCAAACCAATCAACACGCCAATGGCTACTTCAACCAAACTCGAACCAGATGAGAGCGGCAAACCCGTTGATCAACGTAAGTATCGAGGTATGATAGGCAGCTTACTCTATTTAACTGCTAGTCGTCCCGATATCATGTTCAGTGTTTGCCTATGTGCTAGATATCAAGCTAATCCTAAGGAATCACACATGACCGCGGTTAAGCGTATCTTTCGATACCTTAAGGGTACGGTTACAGTGGGCCTATGGTATCCCAAGTCAACATCATTTGATCTTATTGGTTATTCCGATGCTGACTTCGCTGGATGCAAGGTCGACCGTAAAAGTACGAGCGGCACGTGTCATTTATTAGGAAAAGCTTTAGTCTCCTGGTTTAGCAAGAAGCAGAACTCTGTCGCACTATCCACAACAGAAGCTGAATACATAGCAGCTGGGCGTTGTTGTGCACAAATTCTGTGGATGAAGCAAACCCTTGAAGACTATAAGTTATCTTTTATGCATATTCCTATATTCTGCGACAATACTAGTGCCATTAATTTGACTAAGAACCCTGTCTGTCACTCACGCACTAAACACATTGAGATCAGACACCACTTTTTGCGTGATCATCAGCAAAATTGCACGATTAACTTAGAGTTTATTGACACTGATCATCAGCTAGCAGATTTCTTTACTAAGCCATTATCCGAAGAGCGCTTCAATTTCCTTTGTCGTGAACTCGGAATTTTGGATGAAGCAGTTATAAGTTGAGACTCACCTGCGTAAATATCGAGTATATTTTGATTCTTTTACGACAAATTTGGTATGGGTACAAGCCGAAAGGGTCCTTCTGACAACAAGGCGTAAAAGCCTAAGCGACACGGTGCACTAGTCCTCAGGACTACCGCTAGCTGGGATCCGGCCCCTGCAGCTAACCCCTGGCAAATTTGAAATATTGAATTACAATATATTTCCTTGTTTATTATATGGTTTGTTTCGACTTAATACTGTCTAATTATTACATTCTAAAGTTCATTCTGACTTTTGAGTACCTCTCTATGTACTTCATTGAATTTATCAAACTTTTATCTTCAATACTTAACCATTTTTCTATCTTTTCAGCCTGTTTTCTGTTCTGGACCACTAATCCAGAACTCGGGCCGAACTCTGCCCCCAACAGAGTTCGGGCCGAGTTCGGTCCAATTGTTCCAGAGTCGGGATCAGCCTCTGCCATTGGATCATTTTAGATCATACGGTCAGAATTTCTTCCGACCAAAGAAAACCCTCTCTTATATTTCGGGTTTTCTTCTCTCTCCTTCACTATTGCCTCCTTCCTCACCTCTCCAAACTCTTTCCTTCAAACCCTAACCCTAGTTTTTGATCTAGAATGCTCCATTACTCCTCAAAATCAAGGGAAAGGAGTTTCTCATCATTCTCTTCCACTGTTTATTGATTATTTGAGGTATCATTCTTGTCTTCTATACTTCACACTATCAAGTTTTTTTTTATGGCTCCTCGCTTGTTCAATCGTGGAAAGAGGATTCGAACTGAGAGTGTTTCCTCTTCGGATTCTCCTCCAACGAATGAACAGATCATTGAACAACTTCAACCACCTCATCCATTGTTCAACCCACCTCGTCCTCGAAATCCTTCTACCTATGACAACCGATTATTTGTCTCACTAGATGCCTCAAACAACTGGTTTAGTGACTATCGGAATCGTCAGGTATTCGCAGGACATCCTATTAATTTTTCTATATTTTCTCAATATGAATCTTTATTTCGTGATCTTTGTTTGGATGAACTAGTTGCTTCCAACTTTGTCATTTACCATAGCGTAATCCAAATGTTCTACTGTAATCTGACTCACGATGCAACCCACATCTATTCCCGGGTTGCTGGCATTAACATTGCCTTCAATGATTCTGAGTTGGGAGACTTTCTTGCTCTCCCGGATCTTGATGTGTGGGACAAGCTTGTGGAAGCACGTCAACTTCAATTTGTTGGCGATACTTCCCTTGAAGGATTCAAGGAGGATTTATGTGCTCCTAACGTAAGTCCTCGCAAGCTAAAGGCCAAGCATCTCACCCCCTACTTTTATGAACTTCATCGCATCGTGTTCAATACTATCTTACCAAAAGCTGGTTCAACTGATGAAGTTACCTACTTTGAGATCTCTGCTTTATATCACCTTCATTTTCGTATCCCTTTCAATCTTCCTAGGACAATGATGGACTGGATGATAAATTGTAGGAAGAAACCAAGAGCTTTGGTTTATCCTTTATACCTTCCTATGGTTTTTCGTGCATTCATCATTCCTATTCATGACTGTCCGTTCTTGCCTGCTCCTGCTTTCCTGTCAAAGGCACGACGTACTCAAGCAGTCGTCGCCTCTCCTGAGGCTTCTGAGCATTCTGATGATGAGGAGCCAGACGCCCCTCCACTCGGTCAGGATGCACCTCCTCCACCTGCCACTCTTGACTCCATCCAGACCATGCTCCGGGATCGTTTCGACTTAGAGGACGATCGGTGGGCTCAGATGGACTACCGCACTACCCTGCAGATGAGTGCACTCAGCAACTCGCTGCATGATATTCGGTACTCCATGTCCCATCATCCTACTATGCCCATTCCCATGCAGCGGGATCCCGATCGTGAGGGCTATCGCATTGATGATCCGTGGGTCATGCGTTACCTGGATTCGGGTGCTGCTTTTGTGGATCCCAGACGTTCTGACACTCCTGGACCATCTCGTGCTCCATGATGGAGATTGACTACTATCTGCTGCTGCTGCTACTGATGATGATCTTAGTTATTGCTTTTTGATTTCAGTTTTTTTTTTAGTTTATTATGGATTTCTGTACTTGGATTTATGTAGTTAAACTCTGGTTGTGTGCTTTACATTTGATTTTGTGGATGACATTTTATGCTCATTATGGTAGTTTCACTTTATGCTAGTGCTTCTTTTGATTATTTCTATACTGTTTCTTCTCTGCTTGGTGTGGTTGTATTACTATTATTGTCTACTGCAGTTTTTCTATTATTCATTTATCTGCAGTCTATATTGCTAACTGCCAAAAGGGGGAGAACTATGTATATTCTGCCTGGATATATATGGCTGCCTGGATATATATGGCTGGATATACTTGTTTGGTATCAGATCCTATCTTTTCGTATTTCTGTGCTTGTTTGTGCTTTTTGGGAGATATTATACAGGTTCCATGCTGTAATGCCTGTGGTTCGTATTACGTATTTCTGGAATACGTGTACGTATTTATTCTTGTATTGCATGATTCCTTGTTTAGTTTTCTTCATGGCTTGGCTTGGTTTATTCTTGGCCCGGGTTGGCTTGGTTCGATTGGGATTATTTTGGTTCATCATGAACCATGGATAAACCCCCCTACCTACCACCACCTTTGATATTTATTGCCCTTTTCTTCTTTCTCTCTCTTCATTACTCATCTTCTTCTTCCTCATTTACTCCCTTCACCTACCAGAGAGAGAAGAGAGAGGTCTAGGCAAGTGCAACTTGCTTCATGATGGATCTCATATTTTATTGTTCCATTCTCTTCCTTACTAGATTCTAAGCCTCTTTAGAACTGGAAGTTTTCGGTTTTGATGGTTATATTTTTGTAGATCTAAGTTTTAAATTCCTTCTTGTTTAGTTTTCTTGGTTTTGATCTCTAAAAACTTGGTATTTCCAAAAACTAGTGGTTCCATGTTGTAGAGAATTTGATTTCATGCAGTTTTGGCTTTTGTTTCGCTTGATTTCGACTCCGGATGAGGAAGTTATGGCCATTACAAGTTTTCAGAACTTTCATGGCTGAACTTGCTGTTTGGGGACGATGAACCTCATGCGCCCGGGAGGCTATGCGCCGGGAGGCCATGCGCCATGAAGTTCCGACAACGCATTCCTTAACTCCGAGCGTGTCATGCGCGTAGGTTTCTTACGCGCATGTATTGAAGACGCAACGTGAGTTTCTCATGCGCCGATTCGTGCAGGAATCTCATGCGCCGATTCGTGCAGGAATCCCATGCGCCGATTGCGCAGGAATCCCATGCGCCGATTCGTGCAGGAATCCCATGCGCCGATTGTGCAGGAATCTCATGCGCCGATTCGTGCAGGAATCCCATGCGCCGATTCGTGCAGGAATCCCATGCGCCGATTCGTGCAGGAATCCCATGCGCCGATTCGTGCAGGAATCTCATGCGCCGATTCGTGCAGGAATCTCATGCGCCGATTGTGCAGGAATTCCATGCGCCGGAATTGCTCTATTTTGTTGTTTTGCATGTTTAAGTCATTTTGTAGCTAGAATCTTGAAAAAACTCAAAACATGAAAGTTGTAGAGTCTTTCCTTGGCTTCAAGAATATATATATTATAAATATATTATTATTTAATTGTGCAAGTTTCTCTCCTCCTTGATAACTGGCATGACTTGATAGTAACCCGTAGTGATGCACTCCTGACATGATAACCTGGCATGACCTGATAGTGGCCCGTCATGGCGCACTCCTGACAAAGTACACCTGACATGATAACCTGATATGATATACCCTGATATGCTGTTGCGACGGCTACCTGACATGACATGACCTGTTTAATTAATCCGGACACCGTGGGCGATTGTGCTTGTACAAATAATCCAGTCCTGTCTTGCATCATGTCTAGGAGGGGACTCCTGAGTACCACGGTCAGGAGTACCTACTGAAATGGACTAAGGTTAATAATTAGTATAATTCACTAGTCATGAAGAGATGTTCCCCAGTTACAGGCGATCCCGTTATCCCGGCCGCTAATGCTTGGACTTGTAGCCTGCCGACGAGTAGGGCACATTTCCAGCCCACTGTTATGTGGGGCACTCTTGATTGTCACTTTAAATGATTGAACTCTATTGTCACTCTAATGTATTGTACTCTCTGAATTGTCACTATAATGATTGCCTGGATAACCTGGATAGCTGCAGGGCCTGTGACTACTTGGAGCATCTCATTGCATCTTGCTAGTAACTAGGATTGTGATAACCCTAGTTAGTTAATGTAGAAAGCCGTAGGCAATGATTGGCCGTGATTGCTTGGATGGAGTCTAGTCCAGTATAGTATTGTCTAGAATTGATTAATTGTAAGATTGTACCAGAATGATTGAATGATGGTCACTCCAGATTGTCACTATAATGATTGTCACTCCAGATTGTCACTATAATGATTATCACTCCAGATTGTCACTCTAATGTCTTGTACTCTCCAGATTGTCACCATAATGATTGTCACTCCAGAATGTTACTTGACCTGATTTTTTTATATATTTATCTTGCCGATAAATGGTGAGAGAAACCAAGTTCCGTTCAGACGAAGGGTTACAACCCCGGTCCTTGTTTGGTTTACGGGTTGTAACCTGGCTATCTGAATAGTCCCATGGTTATCTCATCGTATATCATCCTGTCATGCTTTCTTTCCATATGTCCTGTCTTTTAGTGATTCTATACAAGATTGTCTTTTATAATTACCCATCATGTTTTTTTTTCTTAAACTACTGCCTTTCATTATGTAATTATATTATTGTGCTAATTTGCTGGCTTTAGTTCTTAAGTGAAGCCTCCTTTGTGGCACTTGCTCTTTCTGGGGTCTGATCCAGCTGGTTTTGTATGGCCAGATACCGGAGCGGCACCAAAGGATCTCCCTGCTTTCCAGCCCGATGGTGGTCACCAGGCGTAACCAGGGCTTCGAGTGGGTTTCTTTTGTTCTCCCACTGTAATATTGTAAATTATTCTTCTGAGGCGTTTAGCCGACGAGCAAGTGTTAGCTCGATTGTACTTACTTACTGTCTGCCTACGGGCTGTAACATGATTGACAAGCCCCGGGGGTTGATCATGTATGACTGAACTCTTGCTAGTCCTCGCATTTTGTAACGACTAGCTTCATGATCATTCCGAATATATAATGTATGGGACGCCTTACTATTGTGTATTTGGTGGTCTGACATCTTGTAATTACTATTAGTTGGTTGGGATTGAGACAATAGGCTATTTTATGACCTTAAGAGACTGATGGATTGTAGTGAAACCCTCACATATCTAGACAGCCGTGACCGTATAGCGGGGTGGATCCCATTCCGTTATACGTAGCTGGCTATGTCTGCCCCCGCTCTCCAGTATTCTGGTTCTGGGGCGTGACATGGTTTAAGTGGTGGCCCATGCAGGTCTTGTTAATCAAGATGTGTGAGGGTTTACCGAATAGATGTCTCAATCAGTACTCGTCCTTGATCTCTGCTCGTATCCTCTTGATTCCTGAAATTTTTGTCCTGATCACATGCTTGTAATCGTTGATCTGTCCTGGTCCTTCCTTATTGTTCCCATGTCGTCTTCTTCAGCGGCATTGAACCTGGACCTGCCGATCAGCAAGGAGGAGCACCTCCCGTGGACCAGCAGCAACCAGAAGATCAGGCCCAGCACTCAGGAGTAGCCTCCCGAGTCGTACCTACTGAAGGAGAGCCGCCAGTTCAGCCAGTCCAGCCTGCAGATCCTGATGATGGCACTTTGGTGGGTATCATCAGATCATTGTTAGCTTCCCAAGATCGTAGAGGCGATGCCCTGCACCAGGCAGTGGAAGATGCTCTGAATAGAAGTAGACCCCGAGGGAACAGTGCGGTCAACAGTTTTAAGCGCCTGAACCCTTCCTTCTTCGATGGCAGCGAGGATGCAATTGCTGCCGATGCTTGGCTACAAGATATAGAGGTGATTCTCGAAGCCGCGAAGACTCCAGAAGACGAGAAGGTGGCTGTGGTGCGCCTACAGTTATTGGATCTAGCCCGCAGTTGGTGGGCCGCACAAGTAGTGGGATTGACAACACCTGTCTCCTGGGCAGTGTTCAGCGAGAAGTTCCAGACCAAGTATTATGATGCAGTGGCTCGATATGACTTGCAGACCAGGTTCAGTAATCTTAAGCAGATGGGGAGGACGGTCGACGGATATGCGGCCGAGTTTTCCAGACTCAGTCGGTTTGCTCCCACCTTGGTGGCAACCGAGTTTGACAGAGCGCAGAGGTTCCAGCAGGGACTTCACCTGGAGATTATATTGGCAGTAGAACAGTTCGAGCATCAGACCTATGATGCGGTGTTGCAAGCAGCAAGGAGGCACGAGTATACCTCCCAGAGAATAGTGGACAGGACCGGAGGTCGGAAGCGGTCCCATAGTCAGATGAATCAGTCTTCAGCCCCGGCAGCCAGGGCTTTGACTATTGGAACTCCGAGGCAAGCAACCTCAGTTACGTCGGTTCAGCACTCAACCCCGACGTACCCTCAGCAAAAACAGAAGCAAGCACAGTCTTTCGCCGCAGGCTGTTCTTATTGTGGGAAGCCTGGACACGTGGTAGCAGAATGTCGCAAGGCGTTGGGATTGTGTTTATAGTGTGGAGCACCGGATCATAGGGTAGGGTCCTGCCCTTTCAGAGTTGATTCAGCATCGACAGTATCTAGTCCCTCGGTTAGGGGACCAGCACCAGCACCAGCACCAGCACCAGTACCAGTACCAGCTCCAGTTCACCAGCAACAGCAGTTCCCGTTCCCGAGGCCATTGCCGACTCAGGCCCAGACTTTTCAGCAACAGAACCCGCGGCAGTTTGCCTTAGCCCAGGCTCAGGTTCAGAATTGGCCGAGAGGTATATGTGTCCTCTCATCTTGCTTTTCTACCGTCATTATGAGGGGTGCATGACGTATTTCATGTATCCTAATTACAACGGTACATCTCGGACCCGAGCCATATCTAGGTCATTCGAAACTGGTTATTGGTACCAACCTTTTCGTATGAGGATAGGCCCGTGTCCATGTTTGACCAAAGAGAGAGACCTCAAGCGCAAGACTATCTGTTTAGTTCGTGCTGCTTGAGTTCATCGCTCTTTGGGTGAGTCAACGTGGGAGCGTGAGGATGATATCCGATCGCGATATCCTGACTTGTTTGACTCGTGAGGTATAATGTCCTTCTTATGCCTCATGCCTTCGATTCCTTGCTTGCATGATTGATTGCTTGATTGATTGTCTAGTATAGCTTGCCTGTGATTAATGTAGCTTGTCATTGCTCCTCTAGCCTCTTGATTAAATTCCGAGGACGGAATTCTTTTAAGGTGGGTAGAGTTGTAATGCCTGTGGTTCGTATTACGTATTTCTGGAATACGTGTACGTATTTATTCTTGTATTGCATGATTCCTTGTTTAGTTTTCTTCATGGCTTGGCTTGGTTTATTCTTGGCCCGGGTTGGCTTGGTTCGATTGGGATTATTTTGGTTCATCATGAACCATGGATAAACCCCCCTACCTACCACCACCTTTGATATTTATTGCCCTTTTCTTCTTTCTCTCTCTTCATTACTCATCTTCTTCTTCCTCATTTACTCCCTTCACCTACCAGAGAGAGAAGAGAGAGGTCTAGGCAAGTGCAACTTGCTTCATGATGGATCTCATATTTTATTGTTCCATTCTCTTCCTTACTAGATTCTAAGCCTCTTTAGAACTGGAAGTTTTCAGTTTTGATGGTTATATTTTTGTAGATCTAAGTTTTAAATTCCTTCTTGTTTAGTTTTCTTGGTTTTGATCTCTAAAAACTTGGTATTTCCAAAAACTAGTGGTTCCATGTTGTAGAGAATTTGATTTCATGCAGTTTTGGCTTTTGTTTCGCTTGATTTCGACTCCGGATGAGGAAGTTATGGCCATTACAAGTTTTCAGAACTTTCATGGCTGAACTTGCTGTTTGGGGACGATGAACCTCATGCGCCCGGGAGGCCATGCGCCGGGAGGCCATGCGCCATGAAGTTCCGGCAACGCATTCCTTAACTCCGAGCGTGTCATGCGCGTAGGTTTCTTACGCGCATGTATTGAAGACGCAACGTGAGTTTCTCATGCGCCGATTCGTGCAGGAATCTCATGCGCCGATTCGTGCAGGAATCCCATGCGCCGATTGCGCAGGAATCCCATGCGCCGATTCGTGCAGGAATCCCATGCGCCGATTGTGCAGGAATCTCATGCGCCGATTCGTGCAGGAATCCCATGCGCCGATTCGTGCATGAATCCCATACGCCGATTCGTGCAGGAATCCCATGCGCCGATTCGTGCAGGAATCTCATGCGCCGATTCGTGCAGGAATCTCATGCGCCGATTGTGCAGGAATTCCATGCGCCGGAATTGCTCTATTTTGTTGTTTTGCATGTTTAAGTCGTTTTGTAGCTAGAATCTTGAAAAAACTCAAAACATGAAAGTTGTAGAGTCTCTCCTTGGCTTCAAGAATATATATATTATAAATATATTATTATTTAATTGTGCAAGTTTCTCTCCTCCTTGATAACTGGCATGACTTGATAGTAACCCGTAGTGATGCACTCCTGACATGATAACCTGGCATGACCTGATAGTGGCCCGTCATGGCGCACTCCTGACAAAGTACACCTGACATGATAACCTGATATGATATACCCTGATATGCTGTTGCGACGGCTACCTGACATGACATGACCTGTTTAATTAATCAGGACACCGTGGGCGATTGTGCTTGTACAAATAATCCAGTCCTGTCTTGCATCATGTCTAGGAGGGGACTCCTGAGTACCACGGTCAGGAGTACCTACTGAAATGGACTAAGGTTAATAATTAGTATAATTCACTAGTCATGAAGAGATGTTCCCCAGTTACAGGCGATCCCGTTATCCCGGCCGCTAATGCTTGGACTTGTAGCCTGCCGACGAGTAGGGCACATTTCCAGTCCACTGTTATGTGGGGCACTCTTGATTGTCACTTTAAATGATTGAACTCTATTGTCACTCTAATGTATTGTACTCTCTGAATTGTCACTATAATGATTGCCTGGATAACCTGGATAGCTGCAGGGCCTGTGACTACTTGGAGCATCTCATTGCATCTTGCTAGTAACTAGGATTGTGATAACCCTAGTTAGTTAATGTAGAAAGCCGTAGGCAATGATTAGCCGTGCTTGCTTGGATGGAGTCTAGTCCAGTATAGTATTGTCTAGAATTGATTAATTGTAAGATTGTACCAGAATGATTGAATGATGGTCACTCCAGATTGTCACTATAATGATTGTCACTCCAGATTGTCACTATAATGATTATCACTCCAGATTGTCACTCTAATGTCTTGTACTCTCCAGATTGTCACCATAATGATTGTCACTCCAGAATGTTACTTGACCTGATTTTTTTATATATTTATCTTGCCGATAAATGGTGAGAGAAACCAAGTTCCGTTCAGACGAAGGGTTACAACCCCGGTCCTTGTTTGGTTTACGGGTTGTAACCTGGCTATCTGAATAGTCCCATGGTTATCTCATCGTATATCATCCTGTCATGCTTTCTTTCCATATGTCCTGTCTTTTAGTGATTCTATACAAGATTGTCTTTTATAATTACCCATCATGTTTTTTTTTCTTAAACTACTGCCTTTCATTATGTAATTATATTATTGTGCTAATTTGTTGGCTTTAGTTCTTAAGTGAAGCCTCCTTTGTGGCACTTGCTCTTTCTGGGGTCTGACCCAGCTGGTTTTGTATGGCCAGATACCGGAGCGGCACCAAAGGATCTCCCTGCTTTCCAGCCCGATGGTGGTCACCAGGCGTAACCAGGGCTTCGAGTGGGTTTCTTTTGTTCTCCCACTGTAATATTGTAAATTATTCTTCTGAGGCGTTTAGCCGACGAGCAAGTGTTAGCTCGATTGTACTTACTTACTGTCTGCCTACGGGCTGTAACATGATTGACAAGCCCCGGGGGTTGATCATGTATGACTGAACTCTTGCTAGTCCTCGCATTTTGTAACGACTAGCTTCATGATCATTCCGAATATATAATGTATGGGACGCCTTACTATTGTGTATTTGGTGGTCTGACATCTTGTAATTACTATTAGTTGGTTGGGATTGAGACAATAGGCTATTTTATGACCTTAAGAGACTGATGGATTGTAGTGAAACCCTCACATATCTAGACAGCCGTGACCGTATAGCGGGGTGGATCCCATTCCGTTATACGTAGCTGGCTATGTCTGCCCCCGCTCTCCAGTATTCTGGTTCTGGGGCGTGACACATGCACTATTTACGGGGGAGCTATTGCTTCTAGCTCAGCACCGTTCACTGATTACGGGAGAGCTATTACATTCTAGCTCGGCATCAAGTATGGGGGAGCTATGTTGCTATAATCAACTGTGTCCAGGTATGAATATTGAATATACATATATTATTTTGTCAATTATCAATATGGGAGAGATTGTTGACACAAAGTCACAGTCAACCAAATATTGACTACATTGACTAAATAATATCTGTATTAATTCAATACGACATACGACGTCTGCATAACAGTTCAAGACAGACGACAGCTCAGTCTCTGGCTCTCAGTGTGTTTTCGAGTTTGTATTTTATATTTTCATTGAGTCTAGACTTGTGTACTCTGAGTCTTGCTGAGCTCCTGACACTTAGTCTACAGCCTACCCAAAATCCCAAGCTCCACTGAACCAAACACTGTCCAAAAATCCCCTTAGAACCACTCTGTGCTCTGGAGACAGAGTTCGGGCCGAACTCTGCCTCCACACAGAGTTCGGGCCGAACTCTGTCCCCTAGAAATCAGGAACCCTAATTTTAGGGTTAGCTGGTTGCTAGTTGTCCAACGGCCAAATTTTTGAATTTTTCTACCCGAATTCTGGCCGAATTCTGCCTATAAAAACACTATAAATAGGGCATGAATTCTCTCATTCCAATCCATCCAATCTTCTTTTCTCTTCTCTCTTATAAGCTCAAGTAAGCCATACCCTTCCCATCTACTAGCCACAAGCCTCCTAAGTGTCGAGTGCTCAGCATCTCTCAGTTAGGATTCTTGTGCAAGAGTCAAAGAAGTCGCTTGGACAATTCCAAGCAAATCGCCACTGCGATCATCTGTTAGAAGTTGACGTGCTCTTCTGAAGAAAAGGCACGGGTTGTAAACTACTATTTCACAAATAGTGGATTTAATCCTGAGCTAGAGTTCTCAGGCATGGACTAGTCCTCCACGAGGGAAACCAGGTTAAAATTGCTGTGTTTGCGTATGCTCTTTTAATCTTCTTTTATTTTTCGCACTTTACTCTGATTATTTATTATTGGTGAAAGAGTTATTTTTAATTGGTCATTTTTCTATATATACTCTATTCACCCCCCTCTAGAGTTGCCAAACTGTTCTTCACTATGTACTTCGTATGAATACAGCTGACATGTCTACGTTCCTAGTCCTACGTAATTTGGGATTGGGGCGTTACAAATAATATTTCTAAAAAGATTTTAACTAAATAATTATTAACCATGCTACTAAAATGTTTCTATATTTCTAAACACTTAGAATATTTCATATATGTTCTCTAAAATATTGTTAGCATATTTTTGTATTAAAAACTATTTTCCTAGAACTTTACTTACTAGTATTTGGACAATTGATATTTAAAAAGTGGTAAATAGTTTTATTTTCCATTTAAACTAAATTGTTTCCATACAAATATTTTGAGCACAGTATATAATTGATATATAGTCTAAATGTAGCTAATTGGAATTTATGTTAGGCATAAGTATTTAAATTCGAAAGTTAGCTAGTTGATATTGTAGATCATAACCAAATTGTACAAAATTAACAGGTGACCTTCACATCCATGCAGTACTACTCTCGTGCAACCAAACTAAGGCAAGTACACCGACTCGAACTCTTTACTATGTATTTATGTCTTGCTTCATGCTCTCATATATAGGACACATTGTACACACGATTGTTCATTGTTCATTGTTCATCGTTCATCGTTCATCGTTCATAGTTCATAGTTCATTGTTTAGTGTTCTTTACTTGTGCATTGGGGTGGAGAAATACTACAGATATGTGACCAATCCTATTTTAACTAGGCACTGCTTAATAGCTTAGGTCTCACATCTTGCACGTGGAACTCTAAGCCATACCATTTTTCCTGTGCTCCTGTATCCTGTACTACCGCAGCTGGTCACATACTCTGATAGTTATTTCAAATGCATGTTACACTGATAGTCTAGTTCATTGTTCAGGATCTGGTACTATAGTTTCACCATTATTTGTGTACCACAGTTTCATATTCCAGTTTCTGGTACCATAGTTCACATTGTAGTTCCTTTTCATGCATTTCGGTTTACTTTGTTTAGTGCTTCTTGTCGGGGTTGTGCTTTGCTCTTTTCCTGACATGATACGTTGCAGGTGAGCTTGAGGTCATTGAGCATTGGGGACATCATAGAGATTGCATGATTTACTTCATTGTTTTATCTTAATTTCTGGAGATTGTATTTTTATTATTTCATCATTGTATTTTATTTTACCGGATCTGTCTCCGGATAACATTGTAAAAAAGACTTGGATGATTGAGGTGATCTTGTATGGGACGTTTTACAGATGTTGTGTTGATTATATCATTGTGACTTGGAGTTTTCCTTAGCATTGTTACAGCTTACTTCGTCATGTCCAACGACGAAGGCTGGGCGTGTCCGACACGTACCCGATTATTCGGGTGCGGGTCGTGACACTAATGCAAGGGCAGCCAAGATAAGCCCCTGCTACTTGCTCGACCTTCACTCGTCTCAAAAACACTAACACTCACTGACACTTAAACCCAAACACTTGGCACTCACTGATACATGGATTAACATGTCTGATACAAACTCTAAAACTAACTGATACTCAAAAATAGGAACTAACTGAAATAATCTAACACCACTCTTAGACTGACACTGTCTAATCCAACCCCAATGGGGCTAAACCCCTCAACTGGACACTAGAATTAGCAAACATCATGACACTTCCTCAAACTAACTTAGACTTCACTCACAAAGGAGATGGCCAAATGGCCAACTCCCTCGAACAGTAGGGGCTCTTCCCTTGCTGCTGCATGCCTTTTTTTTCCCCTTCAGTTCATAATGAACACAAACTCCCTCTCTCTAACCCATTCTGCCTGCACAACAACAGGGAAAGATTTCCCTTCATATTCATCAAATCAGTTTGAAAACTTTATATATATATATATATATATATATATATATATATATATATATATATATATCCCCTCTTCTATTACCCATTTACAAACCTATACCACACATGACACACACTCTCTGACACATACTCAAATATCCTAACCAAAACATCCTTATCAATACTAGAGCTGATGCAACACTCACAAGAATGGCCAAGTGGCCAAAGTCCAACTCCATTTGCTGTTTACAGCAGATGCCCTGCTGCCACTGCATGCTCTGCTGCCTGCAGAGCAATGCTGCTGATGCTGCTGCATTTTAAGCCAAAGCAAGCTCTGCAAATGCAACTGTCCATGCAACCATGTCCAAGTGCCCTTGAAACTTGCCACTCACACTAGCACTCATACACATTAATCTCTGATACATTACCAAAATACTGATACTGATGTATCCTTACTCATTCATATAGGCTTACTGATACTCAACCAATATCAGATACCTATATTCTAATAGCTGCTATTAACATAGAGACACTAACATTCTAATTCCTAGGATACTAGGATTGATACTCTAATCCTTGACACCAACATGGGATACATGACACACAAACAAATGTGTCCTAACTTCACTCTACAAGACACCCTCGCTCCTAGCTTATGTCCTACCCCCTGCTATATTGAGTTGACTGTACTGAATTCGAAATAGTATGATACCCCTGATACTCTGACTCACTCCCTCATACATTCATTATCCAAACTCAAGTTGTAGCACCCAGTTTCCCAAATGAGGGTAATTTTGAAATTTCGTGTTTATAATTATTTTAATAATGATATTTAATTCATGATATAATTTTTGGTGATTTTAAATTATTTTAAAATTATTTAAATCAATGACTTGTGGTTTTGACGTTTTGCTAGTGAAACCCTAGAGACTGTTTGACCTAGAGCCTAACCATGTGATTATGATATTTTAATGTCATTTTTGGCCTAAGGATATTTTTGCATTTGACCTCTTTGAATTATTTTGATATTATTTTGGGGTTATTTGAGTCGGGTTCGAATTTCAACTCAATCCGACTTGAAACGGGGATCCGGGGGTAGTTTGACTCTAGTGGGACCCACACACTAGTTAGGCATGGCCCACATGATATTAATTTTAGTCCACATGATAGAAATATTTTAGTTAGATGTTAGACTAATTATTATGGATAATGTTAGTGTGATTAGAGACTTTAGAATGACTAATTTAGTCCCAACCAATTAGCCATTTCCTAATACTCATAGAATAGGTTAGTAGGGACATTTTGGACCTTACCATAATAGGACAAATAGCCCTATATGGCCAGCCACTTTGGAAGAGGATAGGCTCAAGTTCATTTCATTATTCTCATCCACACTCTCTCTCTTGTTCTTCCCCAAATTCCTAGAGAGCAATCCCTAGCAATTTCTCCACCAAATTATTCCATTTCACCACCAAATCTTCTTCTTTCCTTCTCCATTCTAGCCAAGGAGGAAGCTACCCAAGTTTGGGAGGATTCGGAGCTCGTTCGTGTCCTTTTGGAATCTCTACGTGTCGGTGTCGCTCCGGGAAGGCTTTTTTCGATTCGATCTACCGGGAGGTATAAATCCCTTCTCCTTTTCATTTTCTCATGCATATAGGTCTATTTTGAACCCATAGGAATGACTCCATAGTTGTATCTCCATTTGTGTCCATTTCGTGTCCATTTGGAGGTCATAGGAGTGTCCTTTGTGTTGTAGTTGTGTCCATGTGGGAAAATCCTAAATTTGGACACACTATGTGTTGTTGTTATGTATGAATGAATTATTACATGTTTAATCTCATATTTTTGTATTGGAGATGTGTTCTATAGTATCTATATATATATATATATATATATATATATATATATATATATATATATATATATATATATATATATATTAGTGTAGAGAGTGAGTTCTTGATATATTATGTTATATACTTGTGTTCTTTTGTCTCAAACTACCTAAATCCGTCATGGTTTTTATCCACGTTTTTAATTTCAGCCCTAACTTAGAAATGTCATAACTTCTAGCTCAAAGCTCGGTTTAATCTCCCGTTTTTTTAAAAAGAAGCGTATTGAAGTTAGCTTTCCAAAAAAAATGTATTAATAGGCCTAATTCTTTCTGTAACTTTTTGGAGAATTATTTGAGTGTCAGCTGTACGAAAGACAAACGCGTTCTCGGTATTTTTGCGATTCCGGGAGTTTCCGGAAACGAAAACGCAATCCGTTTAAAGTTTCGGAAAGCTAACACATAGATTTTATAACATACTTTAATCCTAAATTTTAATTCATGCTGAGATGGTACAGTATTAATTATTAGTAGGAGTTACTATTCGGCATATGCATTTTGTGCACGCTTGTGTGTAATATAATGTTCTATTTGATTTTAACCCATGTTAATGTATATACATTATGTAATTAAATAGAGAATACAAGCATGAGTAAATGGTTAAATAAATGATGTATGAGGTGTAAGTATCCTATCTAATGTAAGCATGTATAAGTATGGCTTGTAATGAATATGTAGGTTCCATAGTATGTAATGTATGGTGCATATAGTGGTGCAAGAGAATAATGAATGATGAATGAATGCAAGCATGAATGTAATGTAATAATAGATGTAATGTATGCAATATACAAGTTAATGAGATGTAATATTTTATGTTAACACAAATCCTATATTACCTCATGTACCCCCTTACACTATGTTGACACTATCACACTTGACACATTGTTCACTTACACTTTGACACTCTTTGATATGTATACACTATGTATGCCCATTTAACCCTCACTTGCCCCTTTGCCATGTTCACATACACACACATAGCCTCTTAAATAAGTATTTATGAATATAGTTAACTTAGCTATGTATGTATATTATATATATGTTAGCATATTGTGTTGTAATATATAAGTTTATATAACCATTTGAAATGCCATGATTATAGACCTAATGTTGAATACCAATATATGCATGTGTATATATGTGTAGATATATAGCTTAAAGTAATATATTACCTAGTGTATATCCAATGTGAATTCTTGCCTATTTGAGTATTGAATAATTGCATGCTATATAGAGTTGGGTGTATGTTGGCTTGTATAGCCTTGTATTGATGTGTGCTTGCTAGGATAGTCTTGGTTAGGCCTAGTAAGACTTACTGGGTTAGGACATGACCTAGTTTGACCTAGTTTGACTAGTGCAGTTGACTTGAGTTGACCAAGGGTTGACTTTGGCCTAGTTTGACCTAGATTCATGTAGAATGCATTGTAGTGCTTTATATTACCCTTCTGGACATGTTGTGACTTGTGCTGTTCTAATTAGGAGCCAGACACCTCTCCTCGGACAGTATCTTTACCTTGGACATTCAAATATCAGGCGAGTACATTCTCTGATCGTTTCATACTTGTCACGAATTATATTCTCGCTCTAGATTACTTTTACTTGATGCTGTCACGTTATCATCACGGATTGGTACTATACGGATCTCTTCTTGGGATGTTACCCCCTTAGCGGACGCATCGGATACTTTATGACATGTGTTTCATGTACATCATGTATTCCTTGCTTCTGCGTTATTCATGTACACTCATGTTCTCTCATGTTCTTACATGTACGTTCATGTACTCTCATGTTCTTTCATGTACGCTCATGTTTCCTCATGTGTTTCTTGTATAACCAAAACATCATGTCCGTAACGTAACTTGAATAGATCCTTGTGTATTGATTGTGGGTAGGGGTGAGTATAAATGGTCATGTGATTTACCCATCATGTACACTCTGTTACTTTTCATGTTCATCATGTACAACCTAAGCCAATTATATGCCATCTCGTACTCTAAATCACTAGTCACTTACAGTTCTTACTTATCATGTATATATATTTCCAGTTATCAAATATCTCTCCTATTTTCATGTACATCTTCTTACAGCGTTTCATGTATCTTATTCTATTGCCTGCTTTATATTTCCTGACATGATATGAACTGCATGAGATGTATTGTGCTCGCTCCTGTCCTGACTGGACCTGTTGATAAATTTTACAGATGGCCTGGGATTGCCTGCTAGCCTAGAGGAGACACAGTAAAGGTTGTTTAGATAGTTATTTCATTTTGTCGGGAGTTGTATTTACTTGTGGATTACTGTATTTGAGTTTTGAGATGTACTTCTGGGTTTATGTATCTTAGACACTTAGACTTCTATCTCCTGTATCTCTTTTGGATTTCATGTTTTATCTATCTTCCATTATGCTCTACCTTAGATGTGATTGAGTTTACATTCTGCTATGTTACCCCCATTCGGGGAGTATAAACTGCTTAGCCTTATACTGTTAGATGCATGAGACCTAGGACAGCGTTCTACCGCCGACACTGCGGCGTAGGCTGGGCGTTGTTACGTTTTCGTGCCCTAACTCTAGGGTGCGGGTCGTGACACGTTTTTAGTGGTGGCCCATGCAGGTCGAGTTTATGTAGTGGTATTCGAACTTGAGTACCACTACAGCCTGCAGTAGGAATAGGATATATCTTGAAGGTACTCAATCACAGTTAGGAACCCTTGAGAGATTCCCGGAACGACCCTTGAGAATCTTATTTTAACTTCGATTTGAGAACTCTTTTTTCCCTTGATTTGATTTATTTTTACTTACTGTTGTTAAATTTGATTTTGCTGGATTATGGTTGAATTTGAGTTGTATTCATTGATTTTGATGAATGATTGTTGAATTTTGAATCTTGATGATAGCTGTTGCATCCGAGTTGTATTTTGATGGATTTTTGTTCATTTTGAATTTTGAAGTTCGTTGATAAATTTGATTTGATTTATGGGTATTCATTGTTGATTTAATTTAATTTTTTTTGACAAGATAAAATTATATGGGCTAGGTCATATATGTTATGGAATCTAGTCTTCTATAGTCACATTAGCCAGCATGGTGAGGACATATAGTCTGACTCTGGATATATTTCTCGGGTGTGAAAATTTAAGGTTTTCGCAGCCAAGCTAGCGGCACCGCAAAAATGTTAAATACCATGATTCTAGAGGTATGTGCATAAGTCAAGGACTCTGTGATTATCGTAGCCTTGCTTACTAGTATGACGGGGATTTAGAGTACCATGATTTTGGATAGACGCATATGATTATCAGATTGTACCTTAAATATTTTCAAGCATGTTTTCTCTACTTTGATGCAGTCCTTCAAAAAGAATTATTATTTGTTTTGCTTTGTTTTGCTTCTAATTATTTAACTTAGGAGTAGCTTGTGTAACTTCTTGCTATGAGTTTCTTCTTAATACAATGAATCGATGATTTTGCTAGACTTTATCTTGGATTTGATATTTAGCTCTGGTTTCAAAATGGTTCCTTCTTTTAGGCAAATAAGCAAACAGCTTTTATCGTTATTTCCTTCTTGCTATTATTCTAGTATTGAATAATAATAATAAAACTGCCTTGATTTCGTCAATCACCTATTTTGCGATCTTGGTAGGAATCTAAATGTTGGTCTTAACGTAGAATTAATTTTTTTTTGGGACATGAGAATATATGAGTATATTTACATAGTGGACACTTGCCTGATACGTATGCATGCTACACTTGATTTTCCACCTATCTAAAATACATATTAATATGTTGTTAATGTTAAAATTTTCAAAACCCTAATATTTCTGGTTTTCTGCTTTTCCAGTTTAAATTCGTAATTTAAATATAAATTTTATGTTATTAGTTTTGTCTACATAACTGCACATGTATGATATTTGCAGAGTTTCAATTTTTAGAGAAATTGGTTAAGTTATGTTAAATTTGTAAAATCTGAGACTGCATTATGTTAATATTACACTGGTTTAAATGTTAGCTTATTTTCAGATTTTGTATGTAAATGCTGAACTAAAACTGGGTTTAACCTTTCAATACTAAGCTATAACCCTGTACAAGGACACACACACACCCTAACTTAGTATACGCTGTCATGTAACCTAACCTTTCCTCTCTATGTTATGATCACATACTTGTATAGATATATATAGAGCTTAGGCATACATGTTATAATATATGTATATACATAACTAAATCTCTACCTCTTATAGATGTTTATGGTTAGCCATGCATGTTATGATTAAATAGGTTGTGTATTGTAGGTTGTTAACCCATATGCCATGAGTAGTGTAACAGGATAGCTCATATACAATTTCATGTATATTTCACATACACCCATACACACACAAACCACATAACATTACATAATGCTAGTTTTTCCTTTCTAACGCTCTCTCTGTATATATATATTGTGATTTGGATTTCAATGCAAGTGATTTTCAATTCCTTAATTTTTGAATTTGATTTTCTGTACCCTTTTTCAGATAATTGGTAGTTGCCTTTATTTTGTTTTGATAAGTACCAGTTTCATATAGGATGGTAGACCGCCTTACAGTTTTAATGGTTTGTTGTTTCTGTAACTTCTCTAGTTTAGCACCCTAAATTGCTGGTATGTTTTGATACCCTATGACCGTTTCGGTTAGCATGACTAGCATACCTAGATGAGACTTTCACTACCACCGTATGCCATGACCCTGTATGTCGTCCTTTTGATCACATGATTTGTTTTAATCTGGGACTTTGATTGTGGGGGTCTGACCTAGAGGGAGTATGGACATTTTAATTTCGAGGACAAAATTTTTCTAAGGTGGGTAGAGTTGTAGCACCCAGTTTCCCAAATGAGGGTAATTTTGAAATTTCGTGTTTATAATTATTTTAATAATGATATTTAATTCATGATATGATTTTTGGTGATTTTACATCATTTTAAAATTATTTAAATTAATGACTTGTGGTTTTGACGTTTTGCTAGTGAAACCCTAGAGACTGTTTGACCTAGAGCCTAACCATGTGATTATAATATTTTAATGTCATTTTTGGCCTAAGGATATTTTTGCATTTGACCTCTTTGAATTATTTTGATATTATTTTATTATTTATGATATTGTTTTGGGGGTTTTTTGAGTCGGGTTGGAATTTCAACTCAATCCAACTTGAAACGGGGACCCGGGGGTAGTTTGACTCTAGTGGGACCCACTACACTAGTTAGGCATGGCCCACATGATATTAATTTTAGTCCACATGATAGAAATATTTTAGTTAGAGGTTAGACTAATTATTATGGATAAGGTTAGTGTGATTAGAGACTTTAGAATGACTAATTTAGCCCCAACCAATTAGCCCTTTCATAATACTCATAGAATAGGTTAGTGGGGGCATTTTGGACCTTACCATAATAGGACAAATAGCCCCATATGGCCAGCCACTTTGGGAGAGGATAGGCTCAAGTTCATTTCATTATTCTCATCCACACTCTCTCTCTTGTTCTTCCCCAAATTCCTAGAGAGCAATCCCTAGCAATTTTTCCACCAAATCATTCCATTTCACCACCAAATCTTCTTCTTTCCTTCTCCATTCTAGCCAAGGAGGAAGCTACCCAAGTTTGGGAGGATTCGGAGCTCGTTCGTGTCCTTTTGGAATCTCTACGTGTCGGTGTCGCTCCGGAAAGGCTTTTCTTCGATTCGATCTACCGGGAGGTATAAATCCCTTCTCCTTTTCATTTCCTCATGCATATAGGTCTATTTTGAACCCATAGGAATGACCACATAGTTGTATCTCTATTTGTGTCCATTTCGTGTCCATTTAGAGGTCATAGGAGTGTCCTTTGTGTTGTGGTTGTGTCCATGTGAAAAAATCCCAAATTTGGACACACTATGTGTTGTTGTTATGTATGAATGAATTATTACATGTTTAATCTCATATTTTTGTATTGGAGATGTGTTCTATAGTGTGTATATATATATATATATATATATATATATATATATATATATATATATATATATATATATATATATATTAGTGTAGAGAGTGAGTTCTTGATATATTATGTTATATACTTGTGTTCTTTTGTCTCAAACTACCTAAATCCGTCATAATTTTTATCCACGTTTTTAATTTCAGTCCTAACTTAGAAATATCATAACTTCTAGCTCAAAGCTCGGTTTAATCTTCCGTTTTTTTAAAAGAAGCGTATTGAAGTTAGCTTTCCAAAAACATGTATTAATAGGCCTAATTCGTTCTGTAACTTTCTGGAGAATTATTTGAGTGTCAGCTGTACGAAAGACAAACGCGTTCTCGGTATTTTCGCGATTCCGGGAGTTTCCGGAAACGAAAACGCAATCCGTTTAAAGTTTCGGAAAGCTAACACATAGATCTATAACATACTTTAATCCTAAATTTTAATTCATGCTGAGATGGTACAGTATTAATTATTAGTAGGAGTTACTATTCGGCATATGCATTTTGTGCACCATTGTGTGTAATATAATGTTCTATTTGATTTTAACCCATGTTAATGTATATACATTATGTAATTAAATAGAGAATACAAGCATGAGTAAATGGTTAAATAAATAATGTATGAGGTGTAAGTATCCTATCTAATGTAAGCATGTATAAGTATGGCTTGTAATGAATATGTAGGTTCCATAGTATGTAATGTATGGTACATATAGTGGTGCAAGAGAATAATGAATGATGAATGAATGCAAGCATGAATGTAATGTAATAATAGATGTAATGTATGCAATATACAAGTTAATGAGATGTAATGTTCTATGTTAACACAAATCCTATATTACCTCATGTACCCCCTTACACTATGTTGACACTATCACACTTGACACATTGTTCACTTACACTTTGACACTCTTTGATATGTATACACTATGTATGCCCATTTAACCCTCACTTGCCCCTTTGCCATGTTCACATACACACACATAGCCTCTTAAATAAGTATTTATGAATATAGTTAACTTAGCTATGTATGTATATTATATATATGTTAGCATATTGTGTTGTAATATATAAGTTTATATAACCATTTGAAATGCCATGATTATAGACCTAATGTTGAATACCAATATATGCATGTGTATATATGTGTAGACATATATAGCTTAAAGTAATAGATTACCTAGTGTATATCCAATGTGAATTCTTGCCTATTTGAGTATTGAATAATTGCATGCTATATAGAGTTGGGTGTATGTTGGCTTGTATAGCCTTGTATTGATGTGTGCTTGATAGGATAGTCTTGGTTAGGCCTAGTAAGACTTACTGGGTTAGGACATGACCTAGTTTGACTAGTGCAGTTGACCAGAGTTGACCAATGGTTGACTTTGGCCTAGTTTGACCTAGATTCATGTAGAATGCATTGTAGTGCTTTATATTATCCTTCTGGACATGTTGTGACGTGTGCTGTTCTAATTAGGAGCTAGACACCTCTTCTCGGACAGTATCTTTACCTTGGACATTCAGATATCAGGCGAGTACATTCTCTGATCGTTTCATACTTGTCACAAATTATATTCTCGCTCTAGATTACTTTTACTTGATGCTGTCACGTTATCATCACGGATTGGTACTATACGGATCTCTTCTTGGGATGTTACCCCCTTAGCGGGCGCATCGGATACTTTATGACATGTGTTTCATGTACATCATGTATTCCTTGCTTCTGCGTTATTCATGTACACTCATGTTCTTATATGTACGTTCATGTACTCTCATGTTCTTTCATGTACGCTCATGTTTCCTCATGTGTTTCTTGTATAACCAAAACATCATGTCCTTAACGTAACTTGAATAGATCCTTGTGTATTGATTGTGGGTAGGGGTGAGTATAAATGGTCATGTGATTTACCCATCATGTACACTCTGTTACTTTTCATGTTCATCATGTACAACCTAAGCCAATTATATGCCATCTCGTACTCTAAATCACTAGTCACTTACAGTTCTTACTTATCATGTATATATATTTCCAGTTATCAAATATCTCTCCTGTTTTCATGTACATCTTCTTACAGCGTTTCATGTATCTTATTCTATTGCCTGCTTTATATTTCCTGACATGATATAAACTGCATGAGATGTATTGTGCTCGCTCCTGTCCTGACTGGACCTGTTGATAAATTTTACAGATGGCCTGGGATTGCCTGCTAGCCTAGAGGAGACACAGTAGAGGTTGTTTAGATAGTTATTTCATTTTGTCGGGAGTTGTATTTACTTGTGGATTACTGTATTTGAGTTTTGAGATATACTTCTGGGTTTATGTATCTTAGACACTTAGACTTCTATCTCCTGTATCTCTTTTGGATTTCATGTTTTATCTATCTTCCATTATGCTCTACCTTAGATGTGATTGAGTTTACATTCTGCTATGTCACCCCCATTCGGGGAGTATAAACTGCTTAGCCTTATACTGTTAGATGCATGAGACATAGGACAGCGTTCTACCGTCGACACTGCGGCGTAGGCTGGGCGTTGTTACGTTCTCGTGCCCTAACTCTAGGGTGCGGGTCGTGACACAAGTCAATACATACACTACTCTCCTTCTCTAAATTCAAACACATGGTCAGGTGCCAAGTGTCACTGCCCTCTCTCATAGGCCATATGGCCACACTCACTCTCACTACTGTAGGGCTTGCCCTGCCAGTGAGAGGCAGCCCCTGCACTCAATGCAGGACCAACCCTCTATGCATTGGCCTGCCATCAAAGGGACTTCCCTGCTAGCCAAGGCAGTCCCTGCCTACTGCACACATGCATCACAAAACCCTCTATAAATCTGAAAACATGACCTACATTGTCATTATGATATTTTCACAAACACCTATGGGTCAAAATTCGTAGCCCTACACAAATGGACACAAAACTATGGATAACCATCACCAAAGGACTCATTAGGACCCCAATCTACCTCATATTTGTCATAGGTAGGGTCTCATACATGAATGCAAGAATTTGAACCATAGAAATAGAAGTTTAGAGAGTTATTTCAATGTAGAATGAGGCCTCTACCAAGCCCTATGAATTTGGGAAAGAATGGAGGAAGAAAGAGCTTCCAACACCTTGCTAGAGTCTTCTCCTAGCCTCCTTGAGCTCCCCTAAGCTTTTGTCCAACCAATGGAGGAAAGAGGAGAAATTTTGGGAGAGTTTGGAATGGAGAGAATGGGTGGAAATCCTAAATAATTGTGGCTGCCATTTTGGGGAAAATGGGGGTTAAATAGGCATTAGACTAGCCCTAATCTCTTCACTACACTTAGTATTAAGTAGGTCCTAAGCGGGCTAAGTGGTTTGGCCCTAATCAAGACTTGTATCTAACTAGCTCATGACTGGAGTCTAATTAATCAAACTAATTTGTCAAGTCAATCTAAATGGTGTCTACCTTGACTAAAGATTAGTTTGATTACTAATAAATACAACATCATATTAAAAAATACACCAAATTATCAAATGACTAAAATACCCTTGTCCTAGAAAAGTGGTAGTGACAAATCTCTCCCCCTTAGAAAATTTTGTCCTCGAAATTTAATTGGGTCGCACTCTTCTCTAGGTCAAACCCCCAACAATCATAGTCCAATAATCTATTTGAAATAATACACGCAAGATGGTCCTACTGGTCGTGCTATCTCAGTCTCAACAGGGTCACTACACTATCCAGTACAGCACAAAACACAATCAAAGAGGTACTACTGATCAAACACACAATAATATGGAAAATGACGAAAAAAGAACATAAATACAAACATGCTAATCCATCACCTGTAGCTTCGGCCTCCTCGACCGTCAACGCAAAAGCCCTGCCCCATTGGGTATCTCCCTCTGCTGGTGCGAGGCATGACGCTGTGCCACAGGTGGCCTAGCTCCCTCTCTCTACTTCATGATACTCAAGTCACATCCACACTGATACTCACTCCATATACTAGGGTACCATCTATAGGGTATCTAATCTGATAACCATACCCGTCTATCCTGAATCATGTTACCAGAATCCTCGTCACGCTAGTAAGTATGGGTGCGCTAAACCATAGGGTCCGCAACTAAGGTACATACCTCTAAAATCGTGGTATCTAATATTTTTGCATTGTCGTATGCTTGGCTGCGAAAATCTTAAATTTCCATAACTCGAGAAATACATCCAAAATCAGACTCTATGCCTCCGCCATGCCTGCTAATATGGCTGTGGAAGACTCTAGGTATCATAACTGAGGTAACTTAGTCCAAAAGTTTTATCTTGGTAGAAAATCAATGTACACTAAGAATCAAATTCAACAACGGACAAGGAAAGGTAGACAGAAACGGTTTGAATCAAATTTCGAGATAGTTTATCACGAGATGCTTAAGGGTCGTCCCTGAAATCTTCTCAAGAAGTCCTAACTGTGATTGAGTACTCTATATATAGCATATAACTTATATCCTAACAACAAGCTCGTAGTAGCGCTCTAAGTCGAGCACCACTACGAATCGCACTAGTTGCGACTCTGACCTGCATGGGCCACCACACATAGGATAGATAGAACGTCCGTCTAGCACTCCAAAATTTTGAGGGACACCAAAAAAAAATTAGGTTCCTTATATATATATATATATATATATATATATATATATATATATATATATATATATATATATATATATATATATATTAGAACTCGTAGAACATAATAAAAGCCTAATTCTAAGGACATATCATTTTTTGCTAGAGGCTATCCCTTACTAGGGGACAGCCCATAATAGTGAAACTTTTACTGGGGACAGCCCAAAATTTACTTGGGACTAGCCCACCCCCCTCCCCCCAACTCCACTCCCAAAATTCCTAACCCTAAATTCCTTTTTCATTCCTCCAACTCCAAGCAATGGCACCCAAGTCTAACCCTTCATCACAATCTAAATATATTTTGACCTATTTTGCTATTTTTTTCGTTATAAATTTTTCCTAAAAATTTTCCCAAAAAATTTCCCCTAAACCCTAAATTCTTTCTTCATTTCCCCAAAAATTTCTAGGTCACATAAGTAATGCTCAAAATAGTTTGATAAAATATATTAAAACAAATTTAGGGTTCATGAATGTACCTTTCGAACATAATAAATTAATTTTTTGCATCAAATCCTAACCCTAAAATTATTGCTTTTGGCCTACAGTCGGCCACGAAAATGACAGAGCTACATGCAGTCATGCAGTCTTGCAATAGAGTAGGACTGCATGCAATATTGTAGTCCTGCAATAGAGTAGGACTGCATGCAGTCCTGGTTAATATTAGGACTGCATACATTCATGCAGTCCTTCCTATTTTGTGACTGATAATATGGACTGCAAACAGTCCCACAGTCCTATTGTATTGCAAGACTGCAAGACTACATGCAGTCCTGTCGTATTACAGGACCACAAGACTTCATGCAGTCCTACTGTTTTGCAGGACTACAAGACTGCATGCAGTACTGTCGTTTTCGTGGCCGACTGTAGGCCAAAACCAATAATTTTAGGGTTAGAATTTGATGCAAAAATTTAATTTATTGTGTTAGAAAGATACATTCATGAACATTAAATTTGTTCTAACCTATTTTATCAAACTATTTTGAGCATTACTTATGTGGCCTAAAAAATTTTGGGAAAGAAGAGAGCAAGAGAGGGAGAAGAGAAGAGGGGGGAAGAAAAGAGAGAGAGAAGAGAGCAACAAAAGAAATGTTGGTATTTATACTCATGTGGGCTAGCTCCAAGCAAAGAAAATGAGTGGCAAACTTGTAAATATTTGAAAAAAAAATTGGAATAGCCCCTAGCAAAATGTAATGTGTCCTTAGAATTAGCCTAATAGAATGTCTCAATCAGCAAACTTAATTTTCACTTACACCTTCTATGTAAAATCATATCCTAGACTTAGTTGTCTTGTTCTTTTCAAGTTTTCCAAAAAAAATTAAATTTATTTATCTTTTTTAAAAAATAGGGCTCCTCATTTTTGTCATGGGCATAAAAAAACATTATATTTCATCACAGTTCACACGTTAACCTGATATTCAATATTAATTCAGGGCGTCTTTGAAGGTTGAGGCAACGACAATGTCTGCATGATCCATCTCATCCACCAAGAACTCGACAGCGGAAGTGCCCAAAATTTGGAAGTGGACGTTAGATACTTCACTTCCGCTGTTTGGTTCGTGTTCCCGGAACATCTCCGAAACTGGTTGATCTGACAGGAGGAGTTCCTGCCCCCGGAACTCCTCCTTTCTTTTACTCTTAGCTCAGTTCCTGAAAAAAAAAAATCAGAAGTGGACAGAAGTGGAGTCACCGGAGTCGGACACGGCGGCAAGGGGGACGACGACGTCGAGTCGGTGGCAAACCGAGGAGGCAGTCACCATGCGCGAGGAGCTGGGACGTCGTGCACAAGGAGATGGCGCCGGCGTGTTGGATGAGCTGGGGACGGCGTCTCCGCGAGCAGAAATGATCGACGAGCTCAGCAAGCAGCTGGTTTTGGAAAAGAGAGGGAGAGAGAGAGAGAGAGAGAGTGTGTGTAGAAATAATGAAAGAATAAAGGAATGATCAGCTGCTGCTGGTTTTGTAAGCCAGTGGTTTTTTAATTTAAGCTAGTGTTTTTTATTTTTTGTTGTTTAGATAATTACTTAACTTCGTTAACTAATTAATGCTTAAGTTAATATAAATTTGTTAGCTAATTAATTATTTAAACAAAATAAAATTTATATTACTTAATAATAAGAATATGAGATTAAAAATTAATACTTAATTTATAATATTGATTTCAATATATATATATATATACTTAATTTATAATAATAATAATAATAATAATAATAATAATAATAATAATAATAATAAATCCATACAAAAATAATAATGAATAATCTAGTTAGGGGTAACCTCCCTATATTCAAAAGTGGGATACCATATCATTTCTTAATTACCACATCATTACAAACCAAATATAGAAACTATAAAAAGTTACACTTTTCAACTCACTTCAACAACCATACAAACGAAAAAAGTTATAAAATATGCATATGCATGACGCGCATACACAATGCGTACACAAACTCTCTACTTCAAGATTTTTTACTTCGTTCCACTTCCACAAACGAGAGATGACTTTCTGAACTCTTACAATTGTTGGTAAATAAGCCATCATGGATAATCCATCATGGCAATGTACAATATACATGGCCGAACTCGAGTGACCCTTGTGATTACTGGGGAGAGGCATAAGACCCTGGCTGGATGATAGAAGATCAGTGGATCGAGCTATTATTCATTTCATTTATAAAATGGTGAAAGATAGGGACAGTGGGCCCAAAAAGTATGCAACGTAGCGTGCACAAAGTTCCGTGCGTAATGCCGGACATCTAAAAAAAACATCGATGGAAAATGCATTAAACTGCAGGAAGTGCTTGTATCAAGTTACAGAGAATAAATTTCAGATAAGGATTTGAGCACCCAGGAAAATACAAGAGTATTTATTATAGATGAGAATGAAAACAGTAAGGCTGAAAGTTTGGTAGCCATAATGTCGGAAGTTATTGACATTGGCATAAATAAAGTAATGTCCAATTCATTCACAATGAAGAACAGTTCCGCTTCCACCATCCCAGTTTCTCCTTCCCCTGAGAAAATTAGGTAGACGTATCAGATGTAATATATATAAAAAATAAGTAAGAAACATAAGAAATAAAGCCATAATTGAATTTTCAAAAGTACATGGAGATCTTTAAAAGATTAAAAACGTATGGAAGAAATAACAACGTGGAGGAATTTATTAGAATATGGGGAGCATAACCTATAGCATAAAATGGATACTCAGTTGTTTATCCCTAATAATGTCAAATTTTCACGGATGATTATATTTCTGCACAAATATTCACTGGATTGTCCCCTATCTACACCATCCTCTTAAGACCTTGCCTTTTCTTGTAGAATAAGGGTCAATTTCAAATCACTCTTCAGACTGGAGAAGCTATTGCATGCTTTCAAGACTATTTGCTTAGATATACCTCAGGTTTTGATGTAGGAGAGTCTGGAAAAAGTAGAAAAAAACCCTACTGAAATTCGGATTGCACTAAGCTTGTAGGAAAGCTTCTAACCCAAAGCTTTGTTTTAGGTACACGACCCTAATTCGGAAAGTTAACTTCAAGAGGTTCGACTTTTGAGTTTAAGTCGGCAATTCTAAAGTTTAATTCAGTTTAAGCCAGACTTTGAAATCCGAATAGTTTAGGAAAGTTGAGATTTTGGACTATTTTTGGCAGGTTTAGATTGGATTCTTCCAGGATTCTGCTCAAATAAATCAAGCACGAATCTAACCATAACATATCATATATTTTAGTAGGTTTTTTCAATGTATTTGTTTTCTACATTTACGATTAGGATTTAGGGTTCTAGAGTTCTTTTTTACTATGTAAATTTTGTAAAATGTACAAAGATACGGGTAGAGTAGAATAATAGGATAAATTTTATTAATGAAGGAGAGCTACATATATATAGTAGTCTAACCTCTCTCACTTTTGTTCTAGGCAATGTGGGACTAAAGCCCACTACTAATATTATTAATATACTTAATATCCTCCCTCAAACTGGAGCATAGATGTCAATCATGTCCAGCTAGTTACATAGAAATTGAATCCGAGGACTCAAAAGAGGCTTCGTGAAGATATCGGCCATCTGATTACCGGTCCTCATATGGTAAAATTTTATCACCCCTTTTGTATACTCATCACGGATAAAGTGGATGTCGCTTTCAATATGCTTCGTCTTTTCATGAAATACATGAATGGTAACAATATGGATTCCAGACTGATTATCACACCACATATCTGTGCTCGATCCTGCTTCTTCTCCCAATTCCTGTAGAAGATGTTTCATATATAACACATCTGTTGTTCCATGAGCAATGACTCGATACTCTGCTTCTGAACTTGATCGCGCTATCACACTCTGCTTCTTACTCTTCCAACCAAATTTCCGCCAATAAATACAGAATAGCCAGATATAGACCGTCTATCTGTCAGACTTGCACCCCAGTCAGCATCAGTAAAACACTCAACACGAGTGTGTCCATGATTCTCCATTCGAATTCCTTTTCCTGGATTCTTGACTAGATAGCACAGGATTCTGAAAACTGTCTGCCAGTGTGGAACTCTTGGAGAAGCCATAAATCTACTTGCAACATTAACTGCAAAAGAGATGTCCGGACGAGTCAAGACTGCCAAATAGTTAAGTTTTCCAACTACTCGTCGATACTGATCTCGATTGGTCATCAAGACCCCCTCGTCTGGAAGTAACTTAGCCCTGGATCCATAGGTGAGGTTGCTCCCTTGGCTTACATCATTCCTGCATCATTCAGTATGTCCAGCACATACTTTCTTTGAGACATTACAATATCCCGCTTACTCTGTGTGACCTCAATGTCCAAGAAATAGTTCAATGATCCTATATCCTTGGTTTGAAATTGTTCTCCCAGAAATTTCTTGAGGCCTGCAATACCTTGGTTGTCGTCTCCCGTAATTACAATATTATTAACATAGACACCAAGTAGTATCCTTCCAGCTGATGTCTGTCGCTAGAATACCGAATGATCCTTATTTGATTGACACATACCAAATTGAGTAACAACATGTGTAAATCGACCAAACCACGCACGAGATGACTGTTTTAGACCATAGAGGGCCTTCCGCAAATGACACAATTTACCCTCCCTTGAACCCTGGAGGTTGCAACACATATACTTATTCATCAAGATTTCTGTAGAGGAAAGCATTCTTGATCTGCAGCTGAAGCAATGGCCAGTCATAACGAACAGCCAAGGCCAAAGGACACAAACAGATGCCATTTTAGCAATGGGAGAAAAGGTCTCGAAGTAATCCTCACTATAGGTCTGAGAATATCATTTAGCTACCAGATGAGCCTTTAGGCGATCAAGAGTGCCATATGGTTTCATCTTAATCGTGAACACCCATTCGCAACCTACTGACTGTTTACCGGAAGATAAATCGACTAAATCCCAAGTATGGTTCTCCCGGAGAGCTTTCATCTCCTCGTTCATAGCAGCACGCCAACCGAGATATTTGAGACCCTTCTCAGCGGTTTTGGAAATCTGAATCTAATCAATAGTAGCCACCAGAGACTGAGTGTGGCTGGTAAGTCCTTTGTAGTTGTCAACATACAAGAGATGATCACGACAGGCACGACGAGGACGAGCTGGTGGCGGAATAGGCGGAGCTGGTGGCGGAACAGACGGAGCTGCTGGTGGAACAGGTAGAGGCGAACCAGTAGAGCCAGAGGAGGATGACTCTGTGGGCATCATTGGCGATGTTTGTGCGGGTGTCGTCGGCACTGACTAAATCGGTGTCTGCAGACCATCGGACCGGGTGACTAACTCGGTAAGGGAGGGCACCCGTACGAAGGACTGTTGTGTTTGAGCATGAAATATCAAGAAATCCTCTTTCGGATAAACTTGGGGAACCGGATCCGTTCGTGGTGGAGGAAATTCGGTTTCAACAAAGGTAACATTCAGAGTGAAAAATACCTCTTTAAGACACGGGAAAAATACCGATACCCTTTCTGATCTTTAGGATACCCAAGAAAAATACATAGTATTACCTTAGGAGCTAATTTAGAAATAGTCGGTCGGATATTCCGAACATAGCATAAACAACCAAAAATTCTGAGAGGTAGAGGAAACTGCTCTCGTTCGGGATATAGACTAGAAAAGGGAGTATTACCATTTAAAACGGACGATGGCATGCGATTAATAAGATAATAAGTGGTAAGAACCGCATCCGACCAAAATCTCTTGGGAGTACGTGTTGAAACATAAGAGCACGCGTTGTTTCCAAGAGAGGACGATTCTTGTGCTCGGCCACACCATTCTGATGTGGTGTGTAAGGACGTAAAGTTTGGTGGATGATGCCATTGCGGGCCAAATGAGTATCAAGCTCACGAGATAAAATCTATTTCATTATTCTACTCTACATGGTATCAGAGCAGAGCGATCAACAAGAACATCACCCGGAGCGGTCTCTACGACTTTTGCTGCTCGAAGGACACAATAATGCGCTTCCAATAAAGATGGAACATCAGAACCAACAATAATCTGAGAGCGAGCAGAGTCCGTATCAGGACGCATAGAGGCAAGATATGCCATAACATGAAGTTGCTTACGTTGAGCCCTAACTTCATTGATATCTGTTGTAAGGTGCAATATACGATCAACCTCATCAGTCATAGCCTTAAATGCGCTGAAATGATCCTTATGAGATTTCTCTCCCTGATTACCTCTGTATATGCCAATGATCGAGTCGTAGATACGAGACAAATCGTGTTTGCCATCAAACGCCGCTGTTAGGACCTCCCATAATTCCTTAACAGAGTCCATATTATGAACATATCTTCCACCGATGGTTCCATGGCATTCATCAACTCTGTAAACAGTTGACTATCACCTGTCTCCCATTGCTCAAAGATGAGATCAGTCTTTGCTCGGAGGTTTTTAGTCAAATATTTGGACAACCTTAACCCTCAAATCGTCTTCTCGATCTTCTTTCACCAGGTCGAGTAGCCTTCTAGTCCATCTAACTGTCGATTGACAAGTCGAATCGAGAAAATCGTTACGCCAGTGTCCGTTGGTCCCGCCATTGCGTTTTCGACCCTAGTGTCTGTAGTACTGTTGTTCACCCCAGTACTAGTCATCTCGCAATATTTTCGATTCGACCGTCAATTTGATCTTTTGAACTTGATAATCACATAAAATAACAAATGCGCTAGTAACGTAGCCAGAACCACACGCGCATAGGAAGTAGAGATGAAAGTGGATCACACAAGCCAAGATAGAGAGGTAACCCAAGTTACCCTCTGTTAGATCCTGATGTGAAGATCAAGTAAGAAAAGAAACAAAGATTCACGTAAGACAAGCACCTTGTCTGCTCTTCATCAAATTTCTGACACCAACGTTGGAAGTCAGAGGTTCGAACAAACAACACCGTTGATGTTTAACCTCTGAGTATCCCAGGTCAATGTTTAGAGCAGAGGTTCCTGCAAACAAACTTGTTGTTTACCCTCTGTGAATCCCAAAAAGTTAATGTTGCAAAGTCAGAGATTCCTGCAAACAAACAATTGTTTACCCTCCGAGGATCGCAACATTTTTCTTTGGAACTAGGTTAGGGTTTGGAGGGGTAGGGCGACGGCTGGTGGAAAGAAGCAAGGGTTAGGGTTCGGTACATGATCCATGGAAGGGGGTGGCAGCGGATGGCGGTAGCAAAGGGGGGGGGGGTATTGTAGCAGCGGCAGCAGAGAAGATTGGAGGGGTCGAGGGGGAGGGCAAGCGGCGGGGGGGGGGGGGCGCTCAGCAGGGTGGGGGGGCGCTCAGCAGGGGGGCACTCGCAACAGGCTGCAGCAGCAGCAGTGGGGGGTGGGGGGGCGACAGCAATGGTGGGGGGGCGACAGCAATGGTGGGGGGAAGGGAGGGTTAGGGTTAGTTTTTTTTTTCTTTGTGGAGAGAGAGGTGTGGATGTGTTATGGCTCTAATACCATGTACCTTCTTCGGTTGTCTGTACCGACGTGAAACTCGATCCTTTCGAGTTAAATTGTCAGTCAGGCCATCCATCTATCCAAGTTGTCCAAAAAATGTACCCATCTTTAGATTTTATTAATGAAGGAGAGCTATATATAGGAGAGGCCAACCCCTCTCACTTTTGTTCTAGGCAATGTGGGACTAAAGCCCACTACTAATGTTATTAATATACTTAACAATACCCAATGTACTAGTTTTTTCACCTTTATTTATATTATCAAACTTTCAGAAATTTTTGTTTGTTCTCCAGTGGATTCCAGCTCGTTTGTTAATTCAAACAACTATTTTAGATTCGAGAAAATCTTGTTCGTCGAGCAACCCTTAAGGCAACATTTCTATACAACGGTAGTTTTCTCTTTCTGCAGTTTCACCCCTTTTTCCGCTTCTCTACTGCAGGTGTTACCCACCCTACATCAGGTGGTATCGGAACAAAAGTCCTAATTTGCAATGGCCAATAACACTTTTATTTGTTATTCAGAGAATGGCGTTCTCCTACCTAGATGCGGCATCATGTCCGAGAATTCGGAAACCATGTTGAAGCAAATGTATCAAATATGAGCAATATTGGAGGGTCGAAATGGAAACAGTAAACATCAACGACAACGACAACCAGGCAGCATGTTGAACATCTGACATAACGCCACACCTCAGTCAGCGTATTTCCGACTGGACAAGACAGGCTCAAGTGTGGAAGAGTCAATTGCCTCGTCTTGTCTCAACAGAAGAATCTTTGATTTGAAATCCGAGCCACCACAGAGCCATATCAACAAGCTCTTAAAAGCAACTACGATATTTCCAGAATTAGAAGATTGCAAACAACATCGTAAATCTATCATGTTTTTCCAGTATAGGACTCGCCATGTTTTTCCAGTATAGGACTAGCCATGGTCTAAACGAGATGCGACAGAAGTGGAAAGACATGTAAGTGGGTTGGATAATCCTATACAAGAATATCTTCTATCACAATCCATAGGAACTGTGGAAGATGCAATTAACTTTGCGAAAGCAGAAGAGAATCAATTTGAAGCAGGAAGTTAGTGATGATTATCAAGAACGAAGGAAGAAAGAAAACCCCCAATTGATTCAAAACTATCATCTCGAGAAAGAACGAAAGTCCAGCATCTCCTATTACAGAAAAGCTTCCATTTTCGAACTCGAGAACGAGTTTTATTCAAGAGGGAAAGAATGATGTAGGAGAAGCTACTTGCTTTACGAACCAAGCGCTGACGGAAAAGCTTCCATTGTCAAACTCGAGAACGAGTTTTATCCAAGAGGAAAAGAGCGATGTAGGAGACGCTACTTACTTTCTGATTGGACGGATGAACCAAGTGCTGACAGTGACAACCAAACCCGATCCATCTGAGGCTTCAAAGGAAGAAGACAAATCTATTTTGGTTTTAGGCGGTAGTGAGTTCTATGAGATGGTGATTACGGAATCTGTCGAGGAAGATGCTTTGGTGAACACTGAAAGAGGCAAATGAACAACCTTCCCTGATTCTTGAGAAGTTACCATCCTTGATTAGGAGAAAGGATAATGTTCCAAATCCTCCATCTGCAGGGTTACAAAAAAGGCAGAGTAGTTGACATGAGTATGGTTATACGTCATTGTTTCCCATATGAATACTAGTTCTGTGGAAACTCGGTTGATCTCTACCATTGGATTCGACAGACATCCAGAGCTCTACACTCCACGACTTACGAGGATTAATACTTAAATTGAGGTGACGAACTTCCATCCTACGTCATGGTCTCCTTGGCGTCTATGAAGATTCATTCTCAAGTTTCCTCCAGAGAACTCACAAGAAGATTGAAGAAAGAGATCGAAATGCTAGTTCGCGTATTAGTAGAATATAAGGCTGAACGAAAGGGATTGATGGCTGTCATCTACTCTAAATATTTATCCTTGTGGGATGGCAGATTCCAGTGTTCAAAGATGAAGTCAAGAACAAGCCCTTTTGAAGAGGTGGGAGTATGATATAAAAGACTTTGCACAATACTACTCAGATTCGGACTCTGAGAAAAATGGATTTCTCCTAACCAAATAACTTCAAGAGCTTCGACATTTTTGGGAAGTTGAAAGTTTGGACTATTTTGGGCAGATTTAGATGAGATTTTTCAGGGTTCTGCTCCAATAAATCAAGCATGAATGTGGTCATATCTTTCTTAGGTGTTCGCTATGATATATGGTATATTTATGACTAGTATTATGGTTTCTAGAGTTTTTTCCTTGCTCATTAAGTTTGTGGTTTTTGAGGAAAGAAAAACATTACTTTTTTATTCTTCCTGAAGAATACAGAGGGCAAATATATAGCCAAAGACCCACTGATTTGTGGGAAACTAATTACAAGATTTAAGGAGAAAAACTAGGAGAGAAATAGGAAACTAACTGCCTGCCAACTAATATCAGAATCAGCCAGCTAACAATCTGTTATTATTGAAATAATAACAGATCCCTAAACTTTAGGGAATCAGCTAACTATTCTGTTATTATTGAAATGATAACAGATCCCTAAACTTTAGGGATTACAATATCTTCGACATCCCCCCTCAAGTTGGTGCGTAAATGTTCATCATGCCCAACTTGCTCGTGAGAAGCTCAAAGTTAGGCCTGAATAATCCCTTGGTAAGAATGTCAGCTATTTGTTGCGTTGTAGGAACAAATGACAAACAAATAACTCCTTCCAACTTCTCCTTTATAAAATGTCGATCAATCTCAACATGCTTAGTTCTATCATGTTGCACTGGATTGTGAGTTATGCTGATAGCAGCCTTGTTATCACAATACAACTTCACAGGACCTTCCGTTGGCTTGCCAAGTTCATCAAGAATCCGTTTTAACCATAGCAACTCACAAACACCATGTGCCATGGCTCGGTACTCTGCTTCAGCACTACTTCGGACTACAACGTTCTGCTTCTTACTCCTCCATGTGACAAGGTTACCCCATATAAACGTACAGTAACCGGATGTAGATCTTCTATCAGTAACTGAGCCTGCCCAGTCAGCATTCGTATAGGCTTCAATAGTCCTTTGCTCACCTTTCTTAAAATAAAGCCCCTTCCCTGGAGTACTTTTTAGGTACCTGAGAATCCGATATACTGCTTGAAGATGCTCCTCATAGGGAGAGTGCATAAATTGGCTCACAATGCTCAATGCAAAGGCTATATCCGGTCTAGTATGGGATAAGTAGATTAACTTACCAACAAGTTTTTGGTACCTAGCCTTGTCTACTGGTGTTCCATCTGTAGCATCTCCAAGCTTTTGGTTTGGATCCATGGGTGTATCAGCAGGTCGGCATCCAGTCATACTTGTTTCATTAAGAAGATTCAAGACGTATTTCCTTTAAGAGACAATTAGCCCCTTCCTTGAACGTACTACTACCATCCCTAGAAAATATCTCAATGCTCCCAGGTCTTTAATTTTGAATTCTAGAGTCAAGTTTCTCTTAAGCCTTTCCATTTTTACCAAGTCATCACCAGTAAGAATGATATCGTCCATATATACTATCAGGACAACAATTTTACCTTCCTTGGACCCCTTTATAAACATGGTATGATCACTCTGAGCCTGGACATATCCCTGATTTTTCACAGAACGGGTAAACTTGTCGAACCATGCCCTAGGGGATTGTTTAAGGCCATATAGCGACTTCTTCAACTTGCAAACCTTAGATGCAAACCTCTCGTCAAATCCTGGTGGTGAGTCCATGTAAACTTCTTCCTCCAAATCTCCATTCAGAAAAGCATTTTTTACATCTAATTGTTGAAGCGGCCAATCAAGGTTAACAGAATCGACAGAAACACCCTGACAGTATTCAACTTAGCAACTGGAGCAAATGTCTCATGGTAGTCGATACCATAGGTCTGAGTGAAGCCTTTGGCTACTAAGCGAGCCTTGTACCTCTCAAGAGTTCCATCCGAATTATACTTAACCGTGAACACCCATTTGCACCCCACCGTCTTCTTTCCTCTTGGCAAATCCATTACTTCCTATGTTTGATTTTTCTCAAGGGCTCTCATCTTTTCATCAATAGCCATCCTCCACTCTGGGACCAGCAAAGCCTCTTGTACATCTTTTGGAATTTCCACAGAGAAAAGTTGTGAAGTGAAAGCAAAGAAAGCAGGGGATAATTTTTCATAGGAAACAAAGTAGGACATGGGATGCTTAGTGCAAGACCGCACACCCTTTCGAGTTTCGAGAAGCAATGGGAATATCAAGGTCATCAAAAAACTCAGTAGAGGACTCATTAGGATTTTTATCTGGGAGTTTAGAGACTTCAGGTTCTTTCCACGGTTCAGACTCGTGGCTTTGAAGAGAGGCGGAGACTTTATTCTTTGAATGATAATTCTTCCTGACGTATGTCTGCAATTTAGTACTTGCTATGTTCTTGTTTCTTTCTTCTGTATGATTATTTTTTCAGATGGCACTATAGATAGGGGAGCCGTTTCTCCTATTTTTTCGATACTTATTTGCCTTGCTTGTTTAGAATCAACACTTGAATCAACATTTTCAAAAACATCAGGTATAGAAGAATCTTTGATAGTCTCAATTTGAACATTTTCTTTTCCCTGATTTTCCTTCAACATTGTCGAGTCATCAGAATCTAAAAATATTTGATTTTCAACAACATTATCATGAAAAACAAGGTTATCCAGTTGTTTTTCTTGAATTCGAAAAACATCCTAATCGATGTCCGAATCTTCTCTTTCTCTCCCCCCTGAAGATGAGTTCCAAAAAAAGGTTTATCTTCAAAAAAAGTTACATCCATGGTTATGAACATTTTTCTTGAGACAGGGTCAAAACACTTATAACCTTTCTGAGTTGGTGCATATCCAACAAAAACACATTGTTTGGCTCTAAGATCAAGTTTTCCTCTACTGTGATCATGGTTATGAGTGAAGGCTGTGCAACCAAATTTTTCCAGAGGAATGTCAGAAGTGAGCCTAGACGAAGGGTAAATATTTTTAAAAACACTTAACGATGTTTTGAATTTGAGAACCCTAGAAGGCATCCGGTTAATCAAGTATGTTGCTGTCAAAATTGCTTCACCCCAGAGATACTTAGGGACATTTTTTGAAAAAAGTAACGTTCTAGCAACTTCTAAGAGATGTTTATTTTTCCTCTCAGCTACTCCATTTTGTTGAGGAGTATCATTACATGAACTTTGGTGCACAATTGCTTTTTCTAAGAAAAAATGGCCTAGAATTTTATTAAAATACTCTTTGCCATTATCACTTCTAAGGATTTGGATTTTAGTTTGAAATTGGGTTAAAACCATGGTGTAAAAATTTTTGAAGATATTTTCAACCTCCGATTTTTCTTTCAAAAGATAAACCCAACTCAACCTTGTATGATCATCTATAAATGTTACAAACCATTTTTTTCCCGAAGGTGTGACAACCCTAGAGGGACCCCAAACGTCAGTATGAATCAATAAAAAAAGGTTTTGTAGGTTTATATGGCTGTAATGAAAAAGTAGAAATAATGGTGCTTAGCCAATTCATAAACCTCACATTGTAATAAAGAAGGATTTTTATTCTTAAACAAATCAGGCAATAAGTATTTCAAATAGTGGAAATTCGGATGACCTAATCTATAATGTCATAACAGAATTTCTTTATTGTAAAAAGAAACAGAACCATAGCATATGCTGTTAGCCCAATGATTATATCATGTTTTTTAATATGGCTAATCAATTAAGTTTAACTAGTGATGTCACTAATATTCATGTAATCACTATCATGTTGCTACTTAAACTTAGCATTGTCCTATAAACTTAGCATTGTCCTAAATGGTCTATATCATACTGCATCATATTGTTTTGTTTCGTCTAACATGTACTTGCAGACAAGCAGTAAGCATGATCAAACCAGGACATATGCAACGAAGAATTATTGATGGACCAAAGACGGCATAATACAAGAAGATTTCTCTGAACCGCCTAACGACCTATCCCGGGCCTCGCATCGGGGGTTCCGCTACCCAGTCAGCGGACGGGAGTCGAGGGGACAGTGCCCCCCGTGGGGGTTCGGGGGAGAAGCCCCCTAAAGGTATTCAGATTTCCAGATCTGTTTATCTTTGGACGATTGTCGTCAAGGAAAAATGAGTCTGCTCAAATGTCAGGAGAAAGGCGTCATCAAATGGGCTATTAGTTTTCATATTTATTATGTATTTTTTCTTTTATTGAGTATAGGAAAAATGTGAGATTGATCGGATCGGTACTGGCTTAGGTTTTTCTCAGTCCACAAACAAAAATTAGCCTACCTACTTATCCCAAAAATCCACAATTCCAAAAAGCCCAAAACCTATGCAAATTTGGTTCATTCCTTACTGTTCTGACCCAGTAGAACTCTGACAGAACTCTGACCGAGTTCGGTCTGGGTAAATTCGAAATACAGTTCCTACCAAATCTGCATCCAACGTTCGTATGCAAAATTCTAGCATCCGAACTCTGTCCGAGTTCGTTCCCCCAAAAACACTATAAATAGAGTTGAGATTACCATTCATTTCAACAATCCAAGTTCATCTCTTCTCTTCTCTATCTATAGTGTTCTGAACTTTTTACTTTCATATCTAAGCCTTTACGACTCTTAGCCAAGCCAGTACAGTTTCTGTTTAATCTAGAGTTTGGTGTTGAAGAGTTGTATCGGAGGCTGTATTCAGAAAACGTTCTAGTTTTCCAATTGTCTTCTGGAGCCGGTCGTGCGCTCGTCACCAAGCACGGTGTTGTGAAGTCGGTCGTGCACTTGTCGCCAAGTACGGTGTTGTAAGAGTTGCAAGCGCTCAGTTAAAGTTTGTGCCATAGTGGATTAACAGCAAGCAAGAGTACTCGCGACTGGACTAGTCCTCTCAGAGGAAAACCAGTATACATCGTGGTGTTCACTGAGTTTGAATTCTTGACTCTTACTTTATCGCATTTTATTTACCGTCTTTTATCTGCCATAATATATAACTGCTTAATATTTTTAATTAGTAATTATTTTCCGCTGCACACGTACACACTCTATTCACCCCCCCTCTAGAGGTGCTCAACGGTCCTACAATTGGTATCAGAGCTAGGACTCTATTATCTGGCTTAACATCCTTAGAGTAGATTCTTATTATCAATTGTTAACCTCTGATTCTAATTGCCTACAATTGGTATCAGAGCAGGTGCTTGTTATATAGATATTACTGCTCATACAAATTGCTCCCATAATTGTTATATCAGAGCAGGTTATATTCATATATAACACTCTAGAGTATTTGCATATGACAACCGTGAAATCAATATTCACAGGTGAAGGGCAGTCCACAAATAGACCTCCACTATTTGATAGAATAAACTATATTTCTTGGAAGACACAGATGAGCTTCTACCTGAAGTCTCTAGATTTATGGTCAATTATTTGCAATGGCTACAAAAAGCCTACTATCACCTCTATTCTTACTTCCTCAATTATTAACAAACCTTATTATAGTTACACAGAGGAAGAGAAGAAGTTAGCTAGCCTTGATGCAAAAGCAAAGTATGCTTTCTATTGTGCTGTAGACTTTAATGTATTTAATCTCATTACTACTTGCACAACATCTCATAAAATTTGGAAACTTTTGAAGCTACTTATGAGTGCAGGTACGAAAGCAGTGCTAGCGACTACAGAGAGGAGGATAGTCTTCATAATGATGCAAATGTGTGCATGATGGCATCAAGATTTAAGGTTCAACACAGCCCTATATATGAAGAAGAGCTTGCATGTGACAACTGCAAGAAGATAGGCCACATCAAAGAAGATTGTAGTACTGCTAGAAAGGAGAGTTACTATGAACGATCAAACAAAGGAAGGTCGTCATCTCACAAGTACTCTACCACGAGCACATGGTGTGAAAGCGAGGCAAGCGAATTTGAAGAAGAAGAAGAAGAGAGACCTCGAATATATGCTCAATGGCATTATCCAACAAGGTACAAGACAACTCTATTCTTGAAGAGTGAATTTTCTTATGATGAGCTATCTGATGCTTTCAGTAATCTATTGAAAGAACACAAGAAAGTATTAGATAAGTATAAGCAAGCTAGAAAGGATATTCTCTGCTATAAGCTTGAGAATGAAAAGTTTACTTGCTTGTTGAATGATGCTAGATACAATTCTACTTCTGATAATTCTACTGAGATTTTCACACTTGAGTTTAGAATGCATGAGGCACTTGAATGCATTGAGAAAAGCACTCAAGAAAATGCTAAACTTAAGGAAAAATTAGAATCAGAAAAGAAAAAATATTCTATTGCTTCATGTAGAACTGATGCTCTTTCTGCTAAATATGATGAGATCTGTGCTAACTCTAAAAAGTTAGAGATTATACTGGGAAAGCAGGTAGTACAACCTGTGACTCAGTCTAACACAAGATACGTGACACATCACAAAGTCACACACGACAGATCTTTTAAAAAAGAAGCAAACAAAGCTAAAGCTTCACGTAACCATGCATTCTATTACAAGTATCCACGCACATCATATCACACCACTGCACGTTCTCATACTGCTGTACATAGGACTAATGTTAATACTTTCTGTCATTATTGCGGTATGAATGGACACATTTCTAATCATTGTCAGATTAGAAAGCTAGTTGATATGAACTTGTGCAAATGGATTCCCAAAGCTAACAAATGTGGATCCAAGTACTGGATACCAAAGTCTTCACCTAATATTTTAGGTAGAGCTACTTATGATGAACCATAGAACCATGGAGCATGTTGGTGATTGCAAAGCTACAACGGTCATCTTTCACGCAATTGCACCAACATATGTGTGGTCACTAGAACCACTTTGGTAACATGCATCCTAAATAGTTTTTTAATATCTAGTATGTTCTTATTGATGTCTTGCTATTAGCTCTCATTGATATCTTTTAATTGTTTATCATTTATGTGAGTTATAATCCTAGCATGACTAGTTGTTTAGCTTAAATGATTATTTCACACTATATAGTCTTTTACTCATTTTCTATTTATGTGACATGTCATATTAATCTATGTATGCTCTTTACTCTTAGTCTTTATCTATGAAGTATGCATACCACTCTAGTCTATAGGAGCTAGATTTAATGTGTTTTTGACTCTCTGTCTTTAATATTTCTGAAATGGTCACTTCTTACCGATTTGTCTTTAAAATGTCATATTTACTTTAATCGGTATTTTGTGAGTATGTATGTTTAGCACAAGTCTCTTTTTACTCGAAAAATATATACATATATTTTTATGTTAACCTTGTGCTTACATAATATATTCATTATTGATTCTTATATCTTATTTTGAGTAACTTCTTATGAATCAATTACATCTTTGCCCAATAAAGCGTATTTATACATGTTCTTGATCTTGTGATAATTTCTCAAGGTTTATTAAGGATACATGAGTACTTCATATATTGTCATTTATATATTGCTCATATATTTTATTGATATATACTTTTGTATAAATATCTTTGTGGGGGAATATTGAGTTTAGCTCAAGTTCTATATTATTTTGAAAAGTATTTAATTATACTTGTTATCTTCAAACTTGTGTTTACCTCATACTTTAGCTATTGATTTCTTTGAACAAATTTGTGTTCTTTTCTTTATTAGCTTCTTCTTCAAAGCCTCTCTTAAATGACATTTTTCTTGGCTTTTTTGCTGACATTTTGGATACATGACTCGTATTTGAATTATTTCATGTATGCAATTTTATATATATATATATATATATATATATATATATATATATATATATATATATATATATATATATATATTTGGAAAAAAGGTAAATTTTATTCCAAAGAACACAGTCATCGTACAACATACAATCAGAGTGGGACTCCCACTCATCAAGATCCCATAACATTTACATCAAATTCGATGTTATGAAGCATGCCCACCAGAGGTGTAACCAGTCCCTCGAATATCCGACGGTTTCGTTCCCGCCAGACATGCCAAACCGAAGCAGCCAGACGAACCCTGGCGGTCCGGAACCAGTCCTCCCCTCGACCTCTACTATCGCGGATCACCGTAATGATGTTCCCAATACTCTTCCCGGAGTCGCATCCTCCTAATATACTGCTCTGCTCCTTCCAGATCTGCCAAGCCAGGTCACACTCAAAGAAGATGTGGCTGAAAGATTCTTGCTTCAGACAGCACAACACATACTTGGGATCTGGGACTGGCACTCCAAAAGAACTCAACCGATCTCTAGTAAGAAGGCGACCCAATAGGAGCTTGTAGATACAGAGCTGCATCTTCCTGGCCAGGCCCTTGCACCATACGAATTCGTAGTCAGGACTGAGGAAAAGTGCGCCGGATGAGATTGTAGCAACTCCGAAATTGGAACTCCCCAGAACCCGGGGGCGCACCAGTCGGCTCCCATATCCACCGATCTGCAGGCAAGTCTAGATCAATGGCAATAGTGCTAATGATCTCTCCCAGCTCCACGGTAAAACGATAGGACTCCGGCCTCCACTCCCCATCGCGAATGATCCGACTACACGTCAGGCCCCGCCTGTCCTCCTGGTGTGTCTGAGCCCCCCTAATGTCCAATAACGAGCACCGATCTATCCAGGGATCCCGCCAGAGGTCCGTTCCAGACCCATCCTTTATGACCTTCCTGATAGCAGATTTAAGAATCCTCCTGTGTCTCAGGACAGTCTTGAACGTGACGGAATGATTGTTGTCAGTAGTACACGTCCAAAAGTTGCCCTGCTTCACATATCTGCTATGCATCCAGGCAGCCCAGAGAGACCCCCATTAATGAATTTCCATGCCAGCTTAAGCGCGGAGGCCTCCCTAATCTCCAGCAACGGCCTAAGCCCCACTCCTCCCTCCTTTCTGGGACGACAGGGCTGTTCCCAAGAGATCACATGCATACCCCCTCTCCAAATGAAGTCTGCACATATCCGATCCACTTTCCTAACAGTGGCGATAGGAAGGAGGATGGATTGTAGCCAGAAATGAGCTACAGCTGTAATCACTGACCGTACCAGCTCAATGCGACCTCCAAATGATAATCCCGAGGCTTGCCAACCTTCCACTCTCCTCTGGACGTACTCCACCAAACTATGGCAATCCTGATCCCGCGCATAGTTGACCGTGAGGGGTACTCCTAAATAGTGCACCGGAAGATCACTCCGCTCGATACCCAGCACGTCAGCCCGCTCCTCCTCTGGGGACATAAGGAGCTGAAGTACACCCGGCTCTTCTCCCTGTTCAGCTGAAGGCCCGAGAGGGAATGCAACTCTCCCATAATCTCTGCAAGCGTCTGCATACCCTCCATCGAAGGCTGGATAAACACCAAGAGATCATCAGCATAAATGAGGTGGGTGACTGGGGGATCCACCCTCCGGAATAGTGGAACCAGCCTCCCACGGTGTGCTGCTAAATCCATCAGGCATGTGAAGTATTCCATAACAATCGTGAACAGGTAAGGAGACATGGGGTCGCCTTGCCGAAGCCCACGATTACTCTGGAAATACCCATAGGGGATGCCCTGTATGAGAACCGAGAAAGTGGGGGACGTGATGCACTCTCGGATCAGGCCAACCCAATGGTCCCCAAAACCCATGGCGGACATCAGATGGCAAAGGAAGTCACGGTTGACCATGTCATACGCCTTCCTCAGATCCAGTTTCACGCAAGCTTTCTCTCCTCCAGGTTTGTTAAAACCTCTCACCATCTCATGGGCCAGGAGGCTGTGCTCAGCAATCGACCTCCCCTTGATAAACGCAGCCTGGTTCGGAGAGACCAAGTCCTGCATGATCCCCTCCTAATTTTCGATATTTATTTGGTTTATATCTTTAAGTTGGGATTTTGAGAACTATTTATAAATGTCTTTCTCATGATGATTTGTGTAAGAAGCACAAGATTGTTTTACTTTATTTTTTTATTTTTCTAATTTATTAGTGCACATGTTTAGTCTATATATTTATCTCTATTAGTGTACTTTGAAAATGTTTTTGAAAATATTCTTAGCAATCTTGATGATCATTCTTTGCTCATTCTTTGGGGATTTACTTATCTTATATTTAGGAATTCTGGATTTCGATGCTGATTGATGATACTGTATATGTTCTTTTAAATCTAAGTTCTTAAAAGTAGAAATAATTTTGGGTACAAGCCGAAAGGGTCCTTCTGTCATACAAGTGTAAATAGCCTGAAGCGACACGATGTACTAGTCTTCGGACTACCGCTAGCTGGGAACCGGCTCCTACAACTAACCCAAAGTGCTCAATACTTTATAGACTTAAGATTTATTAAGGTCTACTTGCAACAATTATGTAGTTTTGGATCCAAGGCACTGAACCTAGTCCCTTAGGTTACAGAATACATCAGCATATCTAGGCCATATATTTTGATTTATAAATGCTTTATATTGTTATCCAATAATTTTGTGGCACATATAAGGATACATATAATGGATACATCTTATGCTTATAGCTATAAATGATTTGATTCTTTTGTTGTTGTTTGAGATCTTTCGATTTCAGTAGATGCAATTATTTTTGTATTCTCTAAAATGATCTACAATCTTGGATTGATCTCAACTCTAAGCAAAGATATATGGATTTCATCTTTAGATTTGGACTTTCATTTTGATGGACAATATTATTTTTTTATATTTTTCACAAAAGGTAACATGTATTGATCTAACTTTTCTATTGTGAGATTTTATCGCATAGATCAATTTATGTCATCTTTTATGATTATTCATCGTATTTTTATTTATATATGCTAAATTGAAATATATTTTCATCTTATGTGTTCATTTAATGGATATTATCTCTTTTGTCTAAAGATGATTGTTTTTCTTATTCATGATATTTTTTAAGATTTTATTATTCTCTTCTTATTTAAGTTACTAACTGCCTATAGCAGTAATTCTTTGTTGGGGAGAAATCAGTTTAATTTCTCTATCTCAAAGCGTTTCTTTTCTTTAAGCCTACGGTTGATACCGTGCTAAGGTTTTAAAAGGGAAGAAATGAACTTTAATAATAATCTAATTTTTTTGATGAATTAGTTTCCTACTTCTGGAAATATTTTTTGGTTTTTCTGTCAATACTATTAATTTTGGATATAGCCATGTAAAGGGGGAGCAGTTAATTGTTTCAAGTCAATTATTCCTCTGACATGCCATATATCTAGAATACTATTTATTTGGACATTTATCAAGTCCTATTTTATTTGTTCAAAATGGATTATTTATGAATTATGGATTCTTTTATTAAAGATGTTTTCGTGATACAAAAATTCGAATCGTTAGTTTTCAGTCTGAGGACCAAACGGACATTCGAACATTTTATTAAGACAACTTTACATAATAAATTCAATACTTCAAAATTTTGATTTCTCTCTGATGTTTTGAATCTGTTCGCGATAAGACAGTTTTCAAAAATTCTTTACTATCTTGAAATTATTTTTATTACTGTAGACATATTTTGTTTGTTCATCTTTAAGCGTTTATTTATTGAATATTTCTTTTACTTGCCTAAAGATGATATTTGTTTCAAGTTTAGAACTTTATATGCACTTGATCAAAGGAAAGAAAGATGCATATCTTGGATATTCCATAGATCTCGAGATTATTTATTTTATCTATTTTATGCATATAAATGTTTTTGAACTAGATACGCATATTTTAAGGGGAAGTAATATAATTGTTTCAATTCATTTATACCCTTAATATGTGGTATACCTAGTTCATCATGGACCTATATTCTTTTACTTTATTCTTGTTGATTTGTTGATGATATTTTAATTTTTAGTGATTTTATGAGAGAATATATGATTATTATTATTTCTTCTTGATTCTCTCATTTTATATAAGTTTATTTTTTTAAAGTTACCTTGCTAAATATTTTGATGATTCATTTGAGTTTAAATTGATTTGGCATTTCTTATTGAGATTTTATCTCAAAGTTCATTATTATCTTATTTAGACTGAACATACTTTGCGGGGGAGCATTCAAGTCGACTGAATTTCTCCTTCTCAAGTATTTTGTCTCCATTACCTTCTTGTTTATCTAATGAATATTCATATATCATGTTAAGGTAATTGAGTTCAAATGTATGAACTTTGGTATAGATTTTGTATAGATTCTAGTATATCTGCTTTGATTTCTTTTCAATGATTATATTCTTTATAGAAGTGATTCACTATTTTTTATGGGTAAAGTGTGAATCATATTTTTTTTATCACTGTTAAAATTCTTATTATATCTTCTAAATATTCTATCTTTGGTATTTTATATTGTTATACTAGATCTGTGAATTTTTTCTCTCATGGATTATTTATGACCAATGATTGATTTCAACTATATTGGTATCCTTCAAAACTATAGTTATATTCTTTCTTAGACTGTGTTTTGAATGGTTTGATTCCAATTTCTACCCTGAACATTGTTCATGATTATTTCTGCCTTCCTTCTTTGATGATTGATTTCATTTTATAGCTTATTATGGGGGGACTTATTTTTTGATCATGTCAAAGGGGAAGAAATAAGTTTAAGTTAGCAAATAATTTTTTTAGTAATATGTGTTTATTAGTGATTTATGCATCTATTATATCTATCTTTAACTTAACCGATTTGCCATAATCAAAAAGGGGGAGATTATTAGCCCAATGATTATATCATGTTTTTGACTATGACTAATCAATTAAGTTTAACTAGTAATGTCACTAATATTCATGTAATCACTATCATGTTGCTACTTAAACTTAGCATTGTCCTATAAACTTAGCATTGTCCTAAATGGTCTATATCATACTGCATCATATTGTTTTGTTTCGTCTAACATGTACTTCCAGACAAGCAGTAAGCATGATCAAACCATGACATATGCAACGAAGAATTATTGATGGGCCAAAGACGGCAAAATACAAGAATATTTCTCTGAATCGCCTAACGACCTATCCGGGGCCTCGTATCGGGAGTTCCACTGCCCAGTCAGCGGACGGGGGTCGAGGTGGCAGCGTCCCCCGTGGGGGTTCGGGGGCGAAGCCCCCTAAAAGTATTCAGATTTCCAGATCTGTTTATCTTTGGACGATTGTCGTCAAGAAAAAATGAGTCTGCTCAAATGTCAGGAGAAAGGCATTATCAAATGGGCTATTAGTTTTCATATTTATTCTGTATTTTTTCTTTTATTGAGTATAGAAAAAAATGTGAGATTGATCGGATCGGTACTGGCTTAGGTTTTTCTCAGTCCACAAACAAAAATAAGCCTACCTACTTATCCCAAAAATCCACAATTCCAAAAAGCCCAAAACCTATGCAAATTTGGTTTATTCCTTACTGTTCTGACCCAGCAGAACTCTGACCGAGTTCGGCCCGAATTCGGTCTGGATAAATTCGAAATACAGTTCCCACCAAATCTGCATCCAACGTTCGTATGCAAAATTCTAGCATCCGAACTCTGCCCGAGTTCGGTCTCCCAAAAACATTATAAATAGAGTTGAGATTACCATTCATTTCAACAATTCAATTTCATCTCCTCTCTTCTCTATCTATAGTGTTATGAATTTTTTACTTTCATATCTAAGCCTTTACGACTCTTAGCCAAGCCAGTACAATTTCTGTTTAATCTAGAGTTTGGTGTTGAAGAGTTGTATCGGAGGCTGTATTCAGAAAACGTTCTAGTTTTCCAATTGCCTTCTGGAGTCGGTCGTGCGCTCGTCACCAAGCACGGTGTTGTGAAGTCGGTCGTGCACTTGTCGCCAAGCACGGTGTTGTAAGAGTTGCAAGCGCTCAGTTAAAACTTGTGCCATGGTGGATTAACAGCGAGCAAGAGTACTCACGACTGGACTAGTCCTCTCAGAGGAAAACCAGTATACATCGTGGTGTTCACTGAGTTTGAATTCTTGACTCTTACTTTACCGCATTTTATTTACCGTCTTTTATCTGCCATAATATATAACTGCTTAATATTTTTAATTGGTGACTATTTTTCGCTGCACACGCACACACTCTATTCACCCCTCCTCTAGAGGTGCTCAACGGTCCTACATATGCTTTGTACTGGCCTTTTTGACTTTGATCCTTCTTCAAAAAAATAAAGTCCTCCACTTTCTCTAGCATTGCCAATCGTCCTCCCCGTGGTCATCTCCTGAAATTCACAATATGAAGGAAAGAAATTAACTTGACATTTAAGATCACATGTCAGCTTACTTATTGATAACAAATTGCAGGATAGATTAGGCACATAAAGAACTTTATGAAGGGTGAGTGAGGGAGAGAGAACAATGGAACCTATTCCTGCTATTACAGATAATGAACCATCTGCAATTTTGATTTTTTTTGTTTCCTGCACATAGACTATAGGAACAAAACAATTTTGAAGATCCAGTCATATGGTCAGTGGCACCTGAGTCTATAATCCATGAACAATATGGATTTGATTTTTCACAAGAAAGAGCTGGAGTAAGATAATTATCTTTTTGAGCCAAAGAACAGGAAGGATTTAAGAACTGTGGAGATTTAAAAAGCCTGTACATGTGGTTTAGCTGTTCCTTTGCGAAGGAGTTCATCTCTGAATTGACTTGCCGCCCTTGGGAATCATCGCTCACAGTTTGTAATGCCCTACCTTCACCTCCGTGTCTCTTCTTCTGATTTGGTGGCTTCCCGTGGAGTTTCCAGCAAGTTTCCTTGGTATGCCAAGGTTTCTTATAATAGTCACACCAAAGCTTCTTCTTCCTATTTTCTTCAGAGTCTGGGCCTCTAGAGACCAAGGCAGAATTCTCAATATCAGATATATTCTTTGGTTGCACGCTTTTAAGCATAACTCTACGCCTTGACTCCTCCCTCCGAACTTCAGAGAAAACTTCTCGGAGAGATAGTAAAGGCTTTCTTCCAAGAATTCTGCCTCGCACTTCATCAAGTTCTTGGTTGAGCCCGACTAGGAAGAGATAAACTCGATCGTTCTCCTCCCTTTTTTTGTGCCAAACTGTCATGTCGGCAGTCCCACTCGTCTTCATAACAGAGGTCCAACTTCTGCCAGAGCGTTACAAGTTCATTGTAGTATATTGTCACATCTCGATCTTCTTGTTTAGCCTTCCAAAGCTCTGTCTTCAGATCGAAAATTTGGGATGAATTTTTCGTATCTGAGTACATGTCACGGACTGCTTCCCATACATCTCTCGCGGTTGGCAAGAATAGGTAGGGCTTTCCTATTGCGGGTTCCATCGAATTGATAAGCCACACAATCACTAGAGAATTTTCTGAGCGCCATGTCTTCAACTTTGGGTCTTCAGGCGCTGGTTGACGTACTTCTCTGGTCAGATGGCCGAGTTTTCCTCTACCATCAATTGCAAGTCTTACCGATTGAGCCCACTCGAGATAATTGTTGCCATTCAGTTTATGAACAGTCAACTGTAGTGACAAATTTAGACTCGATTGCTCCACACTTCCGATTTGGATGGTGCCGGTGGATTGTGGTTGCCCTTCAGTTGTTTCTGAGGATGAGGTAGAATTGCTACCTGTCTTCTGAGCTCCGGTCATCGCTGCCCTATAATTATTGGCTGATTTTGATATCAAGCCTCAGCTTCGATAACATGTGGTTTTTGAGGAAAGAAAAACAATACTTTTTCATTATTCCTGAAGAATACATAGGGCAAATATATAGCCAAGGACCCACTGATTTGTGGGAAACTAATTACAAGATTTAAGGAGAAAAACTAGGAGAGAAATAGGAAACTAACTAACTGCCAACTAATATCAGAATGGGGTCGGCTATGGAGTATAACAAAACTTCCATGAAAGATTTGACAAAGTTTTTATTACCGATAATCAACTTGGCGTCAACCCTCTATGTTGGTGCCAAATTCCTAGCTAAAGTAACTATTAGCATGAGAGGGTCATGCCATAAAACCTACACGACCAGTTGGTAGGTAGGTAGACCTTTTGGATATACAGTTTAATCTTATGCAACCAAGGAGCACCTCCAAGTTCCCTTCTTTTAGAGATGCGAACATAATATTTCCAATGTGCGTATCATGAAAACCTGAGAACACATTTTACATCTAAAATATAATCAGTATATACTCACGTTACCCACGTGGCTACCATTTAAACTTGGGTCCATGATTGTTCGGTAACCTACTCCTTGGCATATTTATTTGGGGACTCCTTGACATATTTATTTGGGGAATCGGGATTCAGGTTGTTAGTCCAAATGTCCGGTTGGAGAAAACTCGAGACACCACCTACTTAGACAGGCTTGTAAAATTTAGAACAGGGAAAGCTACTACTTAAATACGTTTCTATATTCTCATATACTCTCCAGAGTTTCCCCACCCAATCTATTAAGGACGTGGCTAAGAAGATTGACGTAGGTGACCCCTATACGGTCACCTCATCCACTAATCTTTCGCCACCTCTGCCACCCTGAGCACAACGTCGCCATCACCAACAATGTCATCAAGTTTGTGGCCGTGCTCCCTCCTCATGAAGCTCAAAGTCAGACATGTTTCTTTTTATAACATTTTGGGAACACCTGACGCTGCCTGGGCCACAGACGTCAACCACTTAACACACCTAACCACAAAGGTTTCCATAAATCGCCCCATTCTTTGATTTCTACTGTGGATGCACAGCTGTCAGTAAATGTCAATTCTTTTGTAGTAAATAATAACTTACTCTAATAAGAAAGAGCAAATTTGTGCTGCTAAAACTGAAAGATCTCTAAGTCGCAATTGTGTACAGTATTTGTGTTGCCTTCTACTTGCACTCAAGACAGTTTCTGACTTGAAGAACTAATGATCAGAACCCACTTGCAGAAGGGTCAAGCAACGAGAATCTGGATGCCAAACATTGATCCCCCTAGGTGATGATGATAGCCTTTTTGGCTTATTGTGTCATAGATATGAATGTAATTTCCTATAAAATATCTTCTTTCTCCAATCTCTTTCAGATCTAGGAGAAGTTAAGGGTTCGCTTATAAATTTCATGATCTGTGGAAGACTTTTTGGCTCCAACACATGAAGAGTCTTTGGAAGAAATATAGCTTTCAACCTTCTGCCAGGGCAAGATTTATGGAAAGACTCTTTGGCTCCAACGCATGAAGAATCAATATCAGGATGACAATCAGTTTTGTAAAAGCTTGGTCCTTCTTGTCCGAGTTTTCTTGATTTTTACTTGTGCTCTACAACCAACCTCATATAGATAGAAAGAGGCTTGTATAATGATGGTACTATTCAGTAGATAACAGCGACAACATCAATCCCATTATTTCAGGGTTCCCTGTCACTCAGCAGATAACATGTCATATACTTGGACATATTGGTTTCTACCAACCTATCATACTATGTACAGGGAACTCAAATCATATATGTGTGTAGATCTATTGAATTATTATATCCCCAAGGGAATGCAAATATAGACCAATGTAAATAATTTTTGCATACAACAGAACTATTATTTTAAAGTTCAGTTCAGCTCAGGCTGTCAGGTATCGCATTGAATCTTATACTAATCACATACGTTTACAGTTCATATTGTTGAATAATATTAATATTACCCTCAACCCTCACCAAATCTCTAGAGTTATGGTGCAAGGGATTTTAACATGATATTAGAGCAACCGAGGTTTGAATCCTCTGGCAACACATTAATTTCAAGCATATTAAAAAATACTGCAACGTGAATCAGCTCTTGGCCCACAAAATCAGCCTTCGACCTGCGGTACGTGTTGAATAATATTAACCCTCAACCCTCACCAACGCTCTAGAGTACTGGTGCAAGTGGAAGGGACTTTAACACATAAATATTATTTAATCAGTATATTTCTCTGACCTCCCCTAACAATTTTCCAAATTTCAGAGTGTTTTTACTTTTGTTTTTCTATTTTTATTCTGTTCTTGGTGTTTGATATTTTGGGTCAATAATGCAATCAATTACTTTGACTAGAAAGACATGCGAAAAACAAAATTAAGATTGAAGGATCAAATGTTGTTCCTAGTTCTTATGGCTCGTTGCTATAATCCAATTTTGCTGGATATTATAGTACCTTGCGTGGTCCGATTGCCAGCTCATTATCCACAATTGATAAAGCCGTGAAACCCATTGGCCTCAACACTTCGTCATAGCTACAATGTTAAAATAAAGTACAAGTGAAATATAAGACTACTCAAAAAAGTATCAAACTTATCCTCCTTCTGCTTGTAATTTCAGTTTATTAGGCTGACAAAAATATGGGAACACGTCTAAGATAGGTAGACTTACTCAGCTAAAGAATTATTGTATGGTGGTCCGCCATCCTGATCATTCATCTGACAAGAGAATTGGTTAATATTATTACCACCATTGATATCTCAAAACAAGAAACAGTAGATAAAAGAGAGAAGGAAAGATAGGGCATGACTCGTGTTTCCTGCTTATGCACAGTATGAAGTTTTCAAATCATTGGAACAACATGAAACACACCTTCTAAAAACCCTCATATAAAGAGACATCTATATAATATACATGTTACAGTGAATTTACGTTATATATAGGATATGATCCTAACTACTATTTGCTTTATAATTTGTGAAAATCATTAAATCTTTATTTGATAATCAAAAAATTTGATATAAAGGCTATTGCAGGGAAGGTAACAGGCTCAAATCTTAAGACAAGCACATGATTTGAATATTAGGAAGGGGGAGGGCAACAGGTGTTATTGTCAATAATAAAAAATTATGTAAATTATGGAAAACAACAAATCTAAATTTTCAAGTGTCTGGGAAGAATGAATACTGATTAAGATCTATATATTGTTTAATTGATCATTTCATATTCAATTATCATGTCATGTTAGAAAACAATCTGAAGGAGAATTATTGTTAAGCATAAATCCTCCATTTATGCAAGTTTCAAAAGGGCCATATCCAGTGTGATACTGTAAGCTTTAGCCAAATGATTACTGAAGAATCCTACCGACTCCTCTGCAACCAGAGTGATATGTGGACATATGAATAGTATCTAATAGATAATAAGCATATAATAGATAAGTCCATAGCTTAACCAGTCATCCACATGAATAGTTTCTAGTAAAGTTACACTTTGACCATGAATTGTTGCATAAATCAAGACAAGGTAAAGACAAAAGGCAATATAGTTTTGATTCTTGAAAGCCGAATTGAAATCACTGCAGTCTCAAAAAGCTAGTGGTTGCAAAATTTATGACGATATATTATATACGCAGAAATGAATAATGTCTAAACCATAGACAAGAATAGAAGGTTCTCACCAGATATATAAGTGTTATAAGCTCTCCATCTGGTTTTAGAATCTCACTAACTCTCTTCGCCCATGATGGTCTCATACTAGGATCAAGGGCACAAAAAAATCTACAATTTGACAAAACTATGCTGAGTTTTTGCTTCAAAAAAAATCTATCCTGATAAGAAGAAACAATAACGTAGGCTTAGGAAAAAAGTTGTTAACTTACGTGTAATCAAACACCAGATCAAACAACTCTGTTGGTTGCCAAGTGAAGAAGTCTGCTGCCAACAAGGTGAAATACTTGGCATTTGGCAAAGAGGACGACCACTAGGTTGAACAAAACAGTAAAGAGATGATCTTGGTATAATAGTAATTGGATGCAATAGAGAATATAAGCAATAACTTAAATATATATGATAGAGAATAAGGGCAGAGCACTAACATAATGCTGGATAATCTCAAAAGAAATATTAGTGTCCTCGTCTTTGATGAAAGCGTAAATAGATGACCTTGGTAAAAGTAATGGTAGGCTGGTATTATTAGAGAAAAGCAATATATATATATATATATATATATATATATATATATATATATATATATATATATATATATATATATATAAAATAGAAAATGGCTGCTGCGGCTGCGGGCGAATCTCGAGCGACGCTAGGGTTTGGGTCCCCGGCTTTTGCCTGGGACCCAGGCTCGACGGAGGGGCCGGCCGGGGCGGCGGCCACCGACGGCGGATCGGGGGAAGGTCGGGCGGCGACCACGGCCGCGTCGGGCAAGCCGGACGCGCTAGGGCACACGCGTGGAGGGATCGACGGTGACGCATACAGTAGCACAGGCGGCGGCGGCGGGTCTGAGAGGGTCGGCGTGCCCAGGGGAGGGCCGGCGGGGGCCGGCGAGGCAGGTGGAGGGTCGGCCAGGGGCGGCCCGATGTAAAAAATCGTTCGCCATCACCTCCTGGCCAGGGACGCGGCCACAGGTGGTGGCGCGGCGGCCGGCTGACGACCGGGTGGTGGTGGCATAGGTCGAACTCCGGTCAGGGGCGGCGGGAAGGTTGGTGATGGCGAACAACGGGATCGAAATAATATGGATCCGGAGGAGGATGCGGAATGGACTACGGTGACCAGGAGGAGCTCTAAAGGGGATGGCGATGTCCGTCGGATAGGAGAGCAGTGGGAGGCGACATACTTAGGGGTAGCGATCGTCGACATGTGCTACGGAGACAAGTTGGCGGTCCAGGCCCAGCGGTGGCAAGGAGGCAGGATGGGAGCTCTAGCAGAACCCCGAATAACATGTACATACCACCAATGTCTCAACAACGATGGTCGGCTGTGGAGAAGGGCAAGCAAGTTGCTGGAGAATATCGACAGACCAGGATCCCGAAATCATATGCGGATATGTTGAATGGAGGGGTGGCTAGCTTGCCTACGCAGATGTTTTATGTTCAGCCGAAGATGATGGGCACAACACTTCAGGCGACCATGACGGAGGAAGATCTTGCAGAGACCGCGGAGTACTGGCAAAATTCAGTCATTCTATATTTGCTTGGCTCGAGACCGTTCTACGGACAGATTCGTGCATACACGGCGCGTGTTTGGAGGTCGAGAGGCGGTATAGACTTCTCACAAGAAAATGGGTTCTACCTCGTGCGTTTCTGCTTGCAGGAGGACATGGAGCGGGTTCTTTAGGGAGGTCTGTGGACCTTTGATGGCAGACTTATCATCATGAAAGCATGGATGCCTGAATCGACTTATGAACGTGAAGTACTCCTTATGGTTCCGATCTGGATCAGATTACCGGACTTACCGGCTAACCACTGGAGCATCTCTATGATGATGATGATCGCTAGTGTCATTGGCAAACTAATCAAAGCCGATGAAGCAACGGCGTACAAAACACGTATGGGATATGCACGGATCTTTGTTGAAGTAGATGCGAGTGCTGATCTACCGCCGTTCGTTGAGTATGAGGTGCCTTCCGGTGGAGTCTTTAGGCAGACTATGCAGTATGAGTTTGTCCCACCAATCTTCTACTACTGTAAATGTTTCGGGCACCCTTCAAAAGGATGTCCGGTAGGGGAGGCCCGGAGACCCATTGGCGATCTGGGAGGGCGGGGGAAGACTACTCATGGTGATAGAGGTCTACGCGAAGGTAATGGGGTATCTGGTCCTCAGGAGGCGGTTACATCTAGGAAGGAGGGGATACAACAAAGTGAGGAAGGGGCCCTTGTGGATCATGTTAATCCTTTCTCTCAATGGACGGATCGGGTGATGCAGCCACATGGAGAAATGAGTGAAGCGGTCGGCCATCATGGCATTGCAGTGGGAACCGGAAGTGGAATGGAGTTGGAGAGGGACGGCCAGACCTTGGTAGAGGGTGCGACTGATGTCGCGAGCGGATTCACTTCCGGGCAAACTATTGTTTTCCAGTCCAGAGGGCAAAAGTCTCAAGGTCGACAGGGGGGACGCGGCGGAAAGAAGGTGATAGACGACCTCAACAATCAGCAGAAGGAGAGCACAAGCAGAAAGCGCCGGACGGTGATACCTAGAGACAGGGCCGGCCCTGGCCGCGATACCTAGAGACAGGGCCGGCCCTGGCCCAGGGCGGCCAGGGCGACCGCCCAGGGCCCCATGAAATTTGGGGGCCCAAAAAAATTAATTTAAATGTATATATATATTAGTAATCTTATATTGAAAATAGAACTAATATAAAATATGATCCTCCTTTATCACAAAACATTTGTGGTGTAGTGGTAGTTTGTTATACTTGTACACCAGAGATCCTAGCCTTGGCTGTATCAATTTTTAGTTTATTTTTTTATATTATATATGGGCCCCATTTTAAAAATTTGCCTAGGGCCCCCATTAACTCAGGGCTGGCCCTGCCTAGAGAGGATGGAGGGTAGGATGCGGTTGGGATTCTGACAATGGGCTCTTCAGATCTTTGTGTAGCTAATCCCAAATGGAAGGACCATTGTGAGAGTGGAGGACCATTGTGAGAGTGGTGGAGACCTCAGCGGGTTTAGCCCAACTCTTGTGGCGCCCCGAAGGGCGCAGCGGCTGAAGGACAGATGGAGCACGCTATTTCCCCAAATGGCGGCTCTGGAGAGGTTGAGGAGACACCTTCTAGATATTAATGTCTACCTTAGCTTGGAATGTCTGAGGTGCGTGTGCGATTGGAAGATGGAAGGAGATCAGAGAGGTGCTGAAGCAGGAAGCATGTTCCATTGTAGCACTTCTAGAGACTAAAATTAAGTCTCCTAGACTGCTACAACGTAGGACCCAACATCAGTGGTGTCCGGTTAATAACTTGGAGGTAGGAGAGGTGGCGCGTATCTAGGTGAGCTGGGACAACAAAAGTTGGGCTGGACAGGTAATTCATCTGTCAGATCAACTGATTGTTGTGTCATTCACTAATAAGAGGGGGATGGCTTTCATCTTGAGAGCGGTGTATAGCAACAATGACAAGCGACTTCGGGAGGGTTTATGAGAGGAGATCTATCAAGTTAGTATTGTACTGAGAATCAATTTCATGTGTCGTTGCTGTTGATGGGAGACTTCAACGCCCTACTTTTCGGTCACGAAAAAGTGGGAGGTCGGCGTGTCCGAGACAGAGTTTTACAGGATTTTCAAAGGTGTCTTCTACGTTCTGGTTTGCAGGTGGTGGAGAGAACAGCTCACATCTGGTCTTGGCACAATAAAGCTACCTGCAAACGAGTTGTTTGCCAACTCGATTGTGCTTTAGGGAACCGGGAGTGGTTCGCTATGTTCCCTGATGTGGTTGCTGAGTCCCTCCTAGCCGGCACGAGCGATCATTCGTCAGTTCGCATCCATCTGTCAACGGTTACCTCCCAAAAGGCACGTCCTTTCAGATACAATAACAAATAGAACTGCATGACTGGATATGCGGAGGTTTTCCAGGCAGGTTGGGGCAATCCTGGTGAGGAAAATCCCCAATTTCGCATGGTTCAGCGGCTGAAGCGGGTGAAGGCTGGTTTGAAATTTTGGGCGAGAGGGTCTCGACATGCCCCTCTCACGGACAAGGAGGATCAACTCCGGGAGGCGCAGATTGCTTTACAGGAGGACATTCTCAATATTAACCTTGCAGCAGCAGAGCAGGATCTTTGTAGGGAGATTGGGGCGCTACGCACACTGGAAGAGATCGAGTTGGCTCAGCGAGCCAAATGTTGCTGGTTGCGAGATGGTGACAAATGCTCCAAGTTCTTCTATGATATCATCCGAGCTCGTCAACATCGTAATCATATTCCAAAGCTATATGGAGTAGATGGCCAAGAAGTGGTCAACGCTACTGCACTACAGGAGGAAGCAGTCAGGTATTACACTGAGCTTTACAATCAAACTTCTTATTTATCTGACTTTCCGGAGATTGTATTCAAGAGACTAGTTTCCCTACTGGGCAACAATGTACTATTGGCACCAGTGACAATGGGGGAGATTAAAGCCATTATGCGCCATGGGGACCCGAATAAATCTCTGGCCCAGATGATTTTGGGAGCCAGTTCTATAAAGTCCATTGGGATATTCTGAAGGAGGACGTTCTGGAGATTGTCAGAGACTTCTTAGACAACGACAAACTGCTGAAGGAGCTCAACCATACTTTTCTAACTCTTATATCGAAGAAGGAAGGAGCGACGTCTCTTAGCGATTTTCGTCCCATCTCCTGCTGCAATTATCTATATAAAATTATCACTCACTTGATGTGCAGACGTATGGAGCAGATTATGCAGGACTTGGTGTCTAGTAATCAGGCGACTTTTGTGAAGGGGCGGTTTATTGCTGATAACAGTCTGCTTGCTCACGAGTTGATCCGGGACTTCAACAAATCTGGAGGAGATAAAGTGTGTGTCAAGCTTGATCTATGAAAGGCATATGACTCTGTCAATAGGGAGTTCGTGTGCCATATTATGCTCGCTATGGGATTTGATCGTGCTTGGATGGATAGGAGTCGGGTCTGCATCTCCACTCCCTCATTTTTTGTCCTAGTCAGGGGCCAGTCGTATGGCTTCTTCAGAAGTTATAGAGGGCTTCGACAAGGGGACCCGCTTTCACCGTACCTCTTCACCTTGGTCATGGAGTTTTTCACATCACTCATAGATGTGGCGATTCATAGACGCCAGATCATCCCACTGTACAAGCGGGTGCACCCTCAGGTATCCCATCTTATATATGCGGATGATCTACTGGTCTTTCTGGTTCCTTCGCGACGTGGGATTGAGGCTCTGAACTTGATTATGAAATGGTTTGGCACTATGACTGGTCTGCAGCTGAACAAGGATAAGAGTATGGCCTATTTCAACAAGCATTGTCAGTAGAAGGAAGAGAAGGCTTTACTTCTTGGTATAGAGAAGGGAGATCTACCAGTCAAATATTTGGGAATTCCGTTATCCATTAACTACGCCAGAGAGACCAATGCCAAAGTCTGGTGGATTATGCATAGCGCCGTCTGGAGGGATGGCATGTCCAAAGCTTATCCTTTGGAGGATGCAGCGAGCTGGTCCGATCGTCATCTATGCCATCGCTCGATTCTGGTTGCAGACGCTCATGTTGCCGGCTGCGACCATTAGTAAAATTGAAAGACTCTGTGCCAACTTTATCTGGAGAGGTGGCCTACACTCTATCGGATGGAAGACTCTTTGCAGACATCGGGAGGAGGGAGGTGTCGGTCATCAATCTTTGAGGACCCTGCGTGAGACTGCGGGATTGAGACAGGCTTGGCATTTTCTTGCCCAGGACTCCTTGTGGGCGGTGTGGATGAAGGGGAGGTATATGAAGGACCAATCTTTCTGGGAAGTCCGAGCCAATAGCAACGACTCCGTTACTTGGAAAAATCTACTATCCCATCGGAGTACTTTGAAGGGGGCTGATTTCCAGAGTGATGACAGACGGAGAAACTACTGACCTATGGTGGGATCCTTGGATCAACCATCAGAGCTTGGCGGATCGTGTTGGTAGGCACGCGTTGCCAGCGGCAGGCAGGAGGGCCCGGGTGAGCACTATTCTGCGGGAGGGTATGTGGAGAGCGGATCTTCACCCTATGACGCGACGGTTTCGGCAGGATATTGAAGAGGTCCAGGCGGATACTCAGTATCCGGAAGGGGATCGATGGGTGAGGACAGACTCTGGATAGCACACCTTTCTCCAATCGTTTATTTACGCGGCTATCAGGGAGGTTCACCCTCCCATGGAGCTGGCACCGGTGGTATGGACCAAAGGGGTGGCCTCCAAAATGTAATTTTGCTTATACAAACTATCTTGAGAAGTTGCTTACTTGGGACCGCCTGGTGCGGTTTGGTGTGCAGATTTCATCACCATTGTGTGAGCTGTGCAAACTAGAGCACGAATCTATGGAGTACATCTTCTTTAGATGCTCCTTCTCCTCTTCCGTTTGGCAACATTAGTGTTCCCAGCTCAGCATACAGTTCCATAGCTCTCGAAGTTGGAGGAAGTGACAGATATCATGGCAGAAAAGGAACCGGGACTCCCAATGGTACAAGACAGCAAGAATTCGGTTGGCGGCCGCGGTCTGGCATATTTGGAAGGAAAGAAACAATAGAGTTTTCGAGCTGGTGATTACGCCCATTATTGGGGTTATTCACAATATAGAATTTGATGTAAAAGTGATGGAGAACTTCAAGTCTCCCCCAAGATCTGATCTTTAAACTCCTCTAATTTTTTAATCTATACAAGTACATTTTCCTATATATATATATATATATATATATAGGAAAAAGGGTAAATTTATTCCAAAAGCAACGCAATACTCTTACAACATACAATCAGAGTGGGACTCCCACTCTTCAGATCCCTATAGCATTTACATCAAACTCTATGTTATGGAGGATGCCTATCGGAGGGGTGACTAGACCCTCAAAGATGCGACGGTTCCGTTCCCTCCATACATGCCAAACAGCGACTGCCAGTTGAACCCGGGCAGTCCGGAACCAGTCCTGCCCTCTTCCTCTGCTATCCCGGAGCACAGTGATGATTTCTCCAATCCCCTTGCCGGAGTCACAACCACCCAGCACCCTACTTTGTTCGGCCCAGATCTGCCAAGACAGGGCACACTCAAAGAAAATGTGTCCTATAGATTCATTTTCTACACTGCATAGCACACACGAAGGGTCTGGGACCGGCACCCCAAAAGCACTAAGTCGATCCCTCGTCAATAGACGACCCAGAAGAAGCTTGTAAACACAAAGTTGCATCTTCCGGGCAAGTCACTTACACCATATGAATTCATAGTCTGTACTCTGAGGATAAGTGCGCCGAATGAGGTTGTAACAGCTCCGAAACTGGAAGATTCCAGTCCCCGAAGAATCTCCTGGCGGCTCCCAAATCCACCGATCAGCAGACAGACCGGGATCAATGACTACAGAACTGATACTCTCATCCATCTCCGCAGTATAACGATAGGATTCTGGCCTCCACTCTCCATCGTGGATAATGCCTCGACAAGTCAGCCCCCGACTGTCCTCCTGATTCGGCGGTGCTCCCCTGATATCTAATAGAGATTGCCGATCAATCCAAGGATCCCGCCAGAGGTCCGTGCCAGACCCATCCTTCATGACGCTCCGGATAGCAGATTGGAGGACTCCCCTATGTCTCAAGACAATCTTGAAAGAGACTGAATGGTTGTTGTCAGTAGTACAGGTCCAGAAATTGCCCTATTTCACATACTGCTATGCATCTAGTCAGCTCAGAGGGACCCCCTATTGATGAATCTCCAAGCCAACTTCAGCGCAGAGGCCTCCCTGATCTCCAGCAACGGCCTTAACCCCACTCCTCCCTCCTTCCTGGGTCTACAGAGCTGCTCCCAGGAGATCGCCTGCATACCACCCCTCCATATGAAGTCTGCACACATCCGCTCCACTTTTTGATAGTGGCAATAGGGAAAAGAATGGATTGTAGCCAGAAATGAGCCACAGCCGATATCATCGATCTAACCAGCTCAATGCAACCTCCAAAAGACAAACCGGCGACTTGTCAGCCTTCAACCCTCCGCTGGACATACTCAACCAGACTATGGCAGTCCTGGTCTCGCGCATAGTTGACTGTGAGAGGAACCCCTAAATATTTCACCGGGAGCTCACTCCTCCCAACTCCCAGCGCGTCGGCCCGCTCCTCCTTCTAGGGGCAGAGGGAGCTAAAATACACCCTGCTCTTCTCCCTATTCATCTACAGACCAGAGAGGGACTCCAGCTCTCACATAATCTCGGCAATCGTGTGCATACCCTCAGTGGATGGTTGGATGAACACCAAGAGATCATCTGCATAAATGAGGTGGGTAACCGGAGGGTCAACCCGCCTGAACAATGGAACCAGTCTCCCTCGATGCACTGCTATATCCATCAAGCAAGTAAAGTATTCCATGACAAGCGTGAATAGGTAAGGGGACAGAGGGTCACCTTGCCTAAGCCCACGGTTGCTCTGAAAAAACCCATATAGGGTACCCTGGATGAGAACAGAGAAGGAAGGAGTCGTGATACACTCCCGGATCCTCGCTACCCAACGATCCTCGAAACTCATAGCAGTCATCAGATGACAGAGGAAATCCCTATTAACCATGTCATAGGCCTTCCTCAGATCTAACTTCACACACGCTTTCTCCCCGCCAGGTTTACTGAAACCCCTCACCATCTCATGCGCCAGAAGGCTGTGCTCCGCGATCGACCGTCCCTTGATGAAAGTCGCCTGGTTCGGAGAGACTAAGTCCTGCATGATCCCCTCCATCCGTCGGCACATAAGGTGTGTAATTATCTTGTAAAGATAATTACAGCAAGCAATAGGCCTGAAATCCACCAACGAAGTCGCTCCCTCCTTAGGCACAAGAGTCAGAAAGGTGTGGTTCAGCTCCTTCAACAGTTTCCCTTTGGAGAAGAACTCATGCACCACCTCGAGGACCAGAAACATCAGGGTATCCCAGTGGCGTTTGTAGAATCCGCTGCTAAACCCATCCGGCCCAGGTGCCTTGTTGGGATCCGCTGTCTTGACAATAGATTCCACCTCCTCCAGAGTAACTAGGGCAAGTAGAAGGCTATTCCCATACGGAGTCACCACTCTCTTCGTAACTAAATCAGGGAACACAGACAGGTAGTCAGTCTAAAAATATAACTCAGAGTAGTACCTGACTGCCTCGCCTTGTATCTTAGCCGGCTCTCCTACCAGGTTGCCATCCACATCAAGCAGCTGTGAAATATGGTTTCTATGTTGTCTGGTCCGGATGACGTCATAGAAGAACTTGGAACAACGGTCTCCATCCTTAAGCCAGGAGCATTTAGCACGCTGGGCCGTGCTAATCTCCTTCTGCAGACGCAGATGTTGACTTCTCCGATCAGCTCCTTCTTTCTCGCCGCCAGGTCTCCGTTCAGCATATCAAATTGCATGTCATGTTGGATGGTCCGAAGCTCCGCCTCCTTATCTTCTAGTGTAGACTTGGGTAGCCCCTTCACCCAGCTTCTTAGAGCCTTCTTCGTCGCCTTGAGCTAATGCGCCATGCGATACTGGGCCGTCCCCTCCTGATGGCTAGTGATCCCCTCCGTAACAGCCTCCAAGTAACCCTCCGAAAGATACCAGCTGTTGTTGTACCTGAAGGGACGAGACTTCACGGGAGGCCGAATAGTGAAGCCGACCCTGATGGGGGAGTGGTCACTCGTCCCAGCGGCCAGGCCCTCAGCCGACGAATTAGGAAAATGCTTGAACCATTCCCCGTTGCCTAGGGCTCTATCCAGCTGGCACGCAACCCTGTTACGGATTGCTTTGTTATGCCAGGTCCATAAGAACCCCGAGCGAGACAGCCCCTTGAGCCCCGCCTGGAGAAGACATCTCTGAAAGTCATAAAGGATCGGATCAGGAACCGGTCTATCTCCCATCTTCTCCCCTCTGTGAAGCAAGACATTGAAGTCACCCATCAACAGAAGCGGCAGGTGCGAGGCATCAGCAGCAGCAGCTACCCTGGAAATATCGCTCCACAAGGTCTCCTGCCGCCGTCTGTCGTTGTGACCATACACCGCTCCAAGATGGAACTGAAAGCCACCCTTATTAGTGAAGGAGACGGCTATCAACTGCTCCGTCATTAAGATCAGGTCTCCATCCCAAGACTTCGCATTCCATCTGACCCATATCCGAGCCATGTTACAGATGGCCAAGTTGTGGAGTTGAACCCAGTGAGATGGGGTCCGACGGGTAAGAGTCTTCTCCCCTTTAATCTTAGTCTCAAGCAGGATAGAGATGTCACACCTCTCTCTGTGCAAAACCGCACAAATCTCCCTCCATCTCCCTAACGAACACGTCCCCCTCACATTCCAGGTGATGACTGCCATTAATTATTACTGGAAAGGGTCCCCTGGACATCACCTGGACTGGTACCTGGGGGCAGTACCATATCCGTCGCTATCATATCCTCCTCCCTCCCCGCGGAGGGGTCGAGATGGGGAGCTGTCTGGGAGAGCACAAGTGCCCATGTCGGGTTCTCCACACAGAGCGCCTCACTTGGAGGGCTCTCACGTAGAGGTCCAGCACGTCTCTTTCCTACTGTATACCTGCTCCTCAGAAGACCCTCCAACGCCCCTATCCTCTCTCTCCAAGGCTGCCATGCCTCTAGTAACCATACTCCTCTGTGCCAAGAAGGTGATCATAGTCCCACTAGGGGAGATCGGCTGCGCCGGTATAGTGAGACTCAGTCCCCCGGCCTCCTCCTCCGGTCGGTCACCCTCCTGCATATAATCCTCCGTTCTACCTTCCTCGGAAGGAGGCTCCCTCACCCGAGACGGACCCGGCACCTCAATAGGGGGCGTAATCGGCCCCGACTGTGCTCCTCTGGACGGGCATATGCTGTCTAGATGCCCAAAACAAGCACACTTCGAACACGCAGGGGGAACCCATTCATACTCCACCTTCTGGGTTAGAACCTCTCCAGAAGGCACCTCATACTCCAGTAGACTCGGTAACTCCCCTCCCGCCTGAATCTCGACGAAAATTCGGACACACATCAACCTCGATCGAAAGGCTGTAGCTTCATCAGCCTTTATCGGGGTGCCGACCAAACTGGCCAGACGCATCAACAGAGGGATGCTCCAAAAGCGAACGAAAAACTCCGGGAAGCGAATCCAAACGGGGATGGCATTCAGGACTTCCCGTTCACATCTCAGATCTGGAGTCCACTCTTTCAGAATGATCAGCCTACCATCAAACGTCCACGGACCACCTTGCAGAATCCTAGTGACATCTTCCGCGAGCCCAAATTTCACATAGAAGAATCCATTTTCTCTGGCAAAGAACTCCATGCTGCCTTTTGGCTGCCAGACTCGTGCCGCATATCCCCGTATCTGTCCGTAGAACGGCTTGCTCCCCAGCATGTACAGGACCAGCGTGTTCTCCCAGAAGGCAGACACCTTCTCAATTTCCTCAGCCGGGAAAGACGTCCGGAAACCGCTCTCTATCTTCTTCGGCGGAACATACTCCATAGATGTTGGGCTTTTCGTCCCCACCGGTTTATAAACATCTGCCGAGGAACGTCCCGCTGGCCGGGGCGCCGTTCCCTGGGCGGCTCCAGTTTCAGGGCTGGAAGCCCCTTACCCTGGCCACCCGTGTCTACCGCTTTGTCCTTTCCTTTTTCCACCGCAGTCGGCTTGGGGCGCCAGCCCACTGATCTCCCAGCAGGCGCCACAGGCCCTCGGGACGATGTTCTGTGCCCCATTCTCTCCCCCGGCCTTCTCCCTGCCAAGGGACGCGACTTTTGAAGGGTCTGCGTGACCCCGACCATGCCTCCAGACTTGCTCCCCCGATATATATATATATATATATATATATATATATATATATATATATATATATATATATATATATATAAATAAAAATAAAATATAAATAAAAAATATATATATATATATATATATATATATATATATATATATATATATATATATATATATATATATATATATATATATATATAGAAGGAGCATCTAAAGAAGATGTACTCCATAGATTCGTGCTCTAGTTTGCACAGCTCACACAATGGTGATGGAATCTGCACACCAAACCGCACCAGGCGGTCCCAAGTAAGCAACTTCTCAAGACAGTTTGTATAAGCGAAATTACATTTTGGAGGCCACCCCTTTGGTCCATACCACCGGTGCCAGCTCCATGGGAGGGTGAACCCCCCTAATAGCCGCATAAATAAACGATTGGAGAAAGGTGTGCTATCCAGAGTCTGTCCACACCCATCGATCCCCTTCCGGATATCCACCTGGACCTCTCCAATATATATATATATATATATATATATATATATATATATATATATATTGGAAATGGATAATTTTTATTGCTAGTAATTGTTTACACTTGTGACTTTACATCATTTGCTTAACATCGAACTCAATGTTATGCCGGATTCCTAATGGCGTATTTGTCAGTCCTTCGAATAGCCGCTTGTTCCGCTCTCTCCATAGATGCCAAACGCTTGCAGACAGTCGAACACGAGCTTCTTTATACCAATTGCTACCTCTGTTTTTTTAACTAGATAGATGTGATATTTGTGTCCAAATATCCCTTGATCCATTGTGCTAAAGTTTAATTTTTCACTTTGCTTCTGCCATATATCCCATGTGAACGAGCAGGAGAAGAATAAATGCAAGAATGATTCTGCTGTGTTGTTGCATAAGATGCATCCTAGCTATTGAATTTGTACTCGGAATCTTGTGAGCCTATCTTGGGTCACTTTGCTTCTGCCATATATCCCATGTGAACGAGCAGGAGAAGAATAAATGCAAGAATGATTCTGCTGTGTTGTTGCATAAGGCCCTATTTGGTAACCAGGAAGTGGGCCAGGATTCCTTAATCCGGGTGAAGTGGGGAAGGGAATTTAAGTCCGGGTGTTTGGTTGGTGGGGGTTGGTGGGATTTAATTCGGGAAATGGAACGACTTAACTCTCGTTCCTCTCTCATTTTCACCATTTCCACTTCCATCCTCCGAGAGCGGAAGTGGGCGGGAGACGCTGGGAAAGGAGGGTTCAGTCCGTTGTTTTCCTTCCCGCCAGGAAAATCAGTTCTCCCCAGTTGGTTTGCGGTCACCCCCTCTGTTCATTCTCGACTACCGACAGTATGCATTGTATTTTTCCGAAAATTTCTCCTATGCATTTTTCTGTATTAATTTTTGTAGATCCAGCATCTTTCTATATGTTCCCCCATTATTCGTTGTTTTTGTAGATTTTTGTTGCTGATCGAGTAGGAAAAAAATTTCGTTCGTTGTCGGTTCAGATCCTGTAGATCTATATCTTTTCCTGGCAGATTTGAATCGTGCAGTGAATTTTGTTGGGGTTTTTGTAGAATTTTGTTGCTGATCGAGTAGGAAAAAGAAATATTCCTACGTTTTCGGTTCAGATCTTGTAGATCTATATCTTTTTCTGGCAGATCTTAATCATGCAGTGAATTTTGTTGGGGTTTTTGTACATTTTTGTTGCTGATCGAGTAGGAAAAATAAATATTCCTACGTTTTCGGTTCAGATCTTGTAGATCTATATCTTTTTCTGGCAGATCTTAATCATGCAGTAAATTTTGTTGGGGTTTTTGTACATTTTTGTTGCTGATCCAGTAGGAAAAAAAATATTCCTACGTTTTCGGTTCAGATCTTGTAGATCTATATCTTTTTCTGGCAGATCTTAATCATGCAGTGAATTTTGTTGGGGTTTTTGTACATTTTTGTTGCTGATCCAGTAGGAAAAAAAATATTCCTACGTTTTCGGTTCAGAACTTGTAGATCTATATCTTTTCCTGGCAGATCTTAATCATGCAGTGAATTTTGTTGGGATTTTTGTACATTTTTGTTGCTGATCCAGTAGGAAAAAATATTCCTACGTTTTCGGTTCAGATCTTGTAGATCTATATCTTTTTCTGGCAGATCTTAATCATGCAGTAAATTTTGTTGGGGGTTTTTGTACATTTTTGTTGCTGATCGAGTAGGAAAAATAAATATTCCTACGTTTTCGGTTCAGATCTTGTAGATCTATATCTTTTTCTGGCAAATCTTAATCATGCAGTGAATTTTGTTGGGATTTTAGTACATTTTTGTTGCTGATCGAGTAGGAAAAATAAATATTCCTACGTTTTCTGTTCAGATCTTGTAGATCTATATCTTTTCCTGGCAGATCTTAATCATGCAGTGAATTTTGTTGGGGTTTTTGTACATTCTTTTTGCTGATCCAGTAGGTACTGCCTGGACATTATGTACTGAACAATATGTACTGGACGTTATGTACTGGACAATATGTATGTGCTTCAAGGTACTGCCTGGACAATATGTATGTGCTTCAAGGTACTGCCTGGACGTTATGTACTGGACAATATGTATGTGCTTCAAGGTACTGCCTGGACGTTATGTACTGGACAATATGTACTTGACGTTATGTACTGGACATTTTTCCCTTGCTCTTGCTACTACCTGGACAATATGTACTGCCTGGACGTTTTGTTTCATTACTGGACATTTTGATTCAACGTCCAATTTGGCTCCTGTCTTTTGCCTGGACGTTATGTGTTGGACTTGCGTGATTCATTTATGAGCCTGTGATGAGGCTATATGCAGCCAAAATTGTGTATTTTGTTCTAATTTCTCTGCCACAAACCAACTTTTCTATTTTGGCAGTGATAGATTATGTGTTTGGGAATAGCATTATTGCTCATGTCCTTACTATACAATCTGAGCCAAAAAAATTTCTGCGTATTCTTGTTGCATTTCTTGGTTTATTAGATTATTATTTGTGTATCAGGTTATCGTTTGTGTGTGTGTGTTGAACTTTTATTTTCATACTTCATTATCATGTATCAGGTTATTACTTGTGTATCAGGTTATGTAGCAGGTTATGTATCAGGTTATTATTTGTGTATCAGGTTATTATTTGTGTATCATGTCCTAAATTTACACTCTGTTTGATTCTCACTAGTCATTGATTTTAATTTTCTGAGTGGTTTCTGAATATTTGAAAATCACATTTGACAAAATATAGTTTGTGAAATTGGATTGCTTGCCTATGGTACCATGTTTTATATGTGTACAAGCACAATTTTATTTCCAAGTAGCTGGTAAGATCACCAGTGAATTTGTGGTGAGCCTAACCTTTTTCTATCTTGGCTAGCCAAACAATGAATGTCTATGAAGTGGAAATCCTAACCATTATCCAACTTGGCTAGCCAAACAATGGATTTGGGTTTTAACCAAATCCAATGCTAAATTCCTACTTTACCAAACACTTTTTTTGCATTTGGAAATGCAGGATTTGGAATGGAATCCAAATCTGGATTTCCAATTCCAAATCCAATTTCACTTCCATTTTACCAAACAGGCCCTAAGATGCATCCTAGCTATTGAATTTGTACTCGGAATCTTGTGAGCCTATCTTGGGTCACTTTGCTTCTGCCATATATCCCATGTGAACGAGCAGGAGAAGAATAAATGCAAGAATGATTCTGCTGTGTTGTTACATAAGATGCATCCTAGCTATTGAATTTGTACTCGGAATCTTGTGAGCCTATCTTGGGTCAATAATCTTCCTTGCAATGCTTTGCACATATTCAATTGCATTTTCTTAGCCAAGCCTTTCACCCATATGTAATCCATGTGTGCGGTAGGTTCACTTCTCGGTCGGACCAGCTCATAGACACCCTTAAATTCAAACTGTTTTGTCACAGCGTTATCCCAGGTCCACTGGTCGACAGCTTGGTTAGGATCAATTGATATGCGGTTGATAGCTTTTGGGCATAGGCGACCCAATATATGCGCTGATGGTCGCCATGCCCCATGTTGTATAAGTAGACTGACAGTTTCTCATCTACCCTCTGGGCCATACATCTGCCTGTTTGCCATTGATTATAAAAGAACAGAACTATTATATCGGAGGACTGGACTTTTACTTCACAATACAAACTCGCTCATACAAAGAAAGCCTAGGGACGAAAACCTAGGTACAGCAATCTAAGTACAATTGTTTAGTTTTTTCTGGGGGGGTGACGGTAGAGGCTCGGTAAAGCGACGGCAGCTCTGCCTTACTCCTTGGACGATCGACGCAGCCTTGGCTCTGGTGAAGAAATGCTCTTGGACGTGTGGGGAGACTCCCTTGCGCCTTCGGTTGCTAGATCTCTGGATGTCTCTGTAGTGCTCTCTCTCTTTTCTCTGCTCCTGCTCTTCTCTCCTCTTCTGCTTTTCTGCAAGGGAATGACACCTTGCTATTTATAGGAATGGGGTGTGCTCATTAGGATTTGCCAATGATTGCCTCTTTCAGAAGTCGGCGTTTAAGGATCAATTAATCTGGGCCATTCATCTTGAATATAATGAATTTGAGCAATTAATGTGATTGCATCAAATCTCTGTGGACAATAAATGTTGATTGCCATGAATATTCGTGATTTGTGATAGCCTGCCACGTGTCCAATTTGCTTGATTTGATTTGATCTGGACAATTATGACGATCGCGACAAATCTGATTTTGTTAGGATTTGTTAGCACCCATAATTCCAGGGAAGATAAGACTGCCACGTGTCTCAATTGTAGCGAAGAGCGCCACGTGTCTCAACTGGACCGTCCTGGCCGAGCCGCATATGGGGGGGTCCTCTCAGCCGCATGAAACATGCAGCCGCACGTGGATGGGCAGCTGCATGGGGATGGGCAGCCGCATGGGGATAGGCAGCCGCATGCAGAGGGCAGCCGCATGGGATAGGCAGCTGCATGTAGATGGGCAGCCGCATGGGGATAGGCAGCCGCATGCAGATGGGCAGCCGCATGGGGATACGGATAGGCAGTCGCATGCAGATGGGCAGCCGCATGGAGTGGCCTCGGGACTTGGTGGATTTTGCCAGCTGTAAGGAGATTTTCTCCTCTTTCCTAGGATCACGCCATCATGTCAGAGTCATTATTACGTCCTTATGTCAGAGTTGTCATGGCTGTTATTTGTCAGAGCAGCCGTCGGGGCATTAAATGCAGCCGAATGCAGAGAAGAACCGTTGAAGGCCACGTGGCTTCTTTCTGAGCCGCATGGATCTATCCGAGCCGCATGGACTTCTGAGCCGCATGGAGATCCTGAGCCGCATGGGGATCCTTCTGTCGGAGCCGCATAGGTCTTTCTTTATTCTTTTCCATGCTTCTACAAGACCCCCTTCAAAGTTTTCAATTTGCAAAATTGAAATACTTTGAATAAGAAGCATGGCCATGTAAAAACTCTTCGGGCCGCATAGGATGTTCTGGCCGCATGGATGTCTCAGCCGCATGGCCTCCTCAACCGCATGGCCATCTGAGCCGCATGGGCTTTCCAGCCGCATGGGCTGTTTGGCCGCATAGGCTCCTTGCCACGTCTTCATGCCACGTGTGCAAATCTTTGCATTGATTGCCTTTGATTTGAGCCGTCTTTTGGGGGGAGTCCCAAGAGTCGGCTCATTAAATTTTGGATTTTCTTTAGATGAATCTCCTTCATGAGAGGGGGCGAAATTCTATGAGTCGGTTTTGCCTGCAGCACACGACCCGAAGCGCTCCATCGGTCCACGTGCTTCCTCCCCCCTTTTGTCCTCCTATAAATAAGAGTAATTAAGAGAAGAAATCTCTTTACTCTCTCCTTCAACTCGAGCTTTTCCTGCCTTAACTGTCATCCTCTTATTCGATCACCGATGGCTCCCAAGAAGACTGTTGCGGCGAAGGGTAAAAAGGCGGCATCTTCGTCGGCTGCGGCGGCGAAGGGCAAGAAAGCTGCTTCTACTTCGACTGCAGCGACGAATGATAATGTGGCAGCTCCTCCGCCAGCCGACGTGCCCGTAGTTCACCCCGACGTCCACCCCACCATTGCTGGTAAGGACGTTGCGTGAGCTTGAAACCCTAACTGTTGTGGCTACGTCGCATACTCTATGCGCGAGCCTTCATCTTCATGTGTGCCGTATGTACGTCTCATGTTCGAGCCGCATGGGGTATGCTCCATGTCCGAGCCGCATGAGAATTGTTACTGTAGCCGCATAAGCACTTCGCCAACGGGGCCGCATAAGCTGCGCTGGGCCGCATAGGCTCGCACGAATTTGTTTGTCGCATGAGCCGCATAAACTTATCCAAACTCTGTCGCATGAGACTTCGTTTGAACAGAGCCATATGAAAACACTGCCGCATGAACCTTCGCTGGACGGAGCCACATAAGTGTTTTCTGAGTTGGGCCGCATGAGACTCCATTAAATTGGAGCCGCATAAGCTCGAAAACACCAATCAGTTCTCCTTGTCCATCTTTTTAACTTATTTCTTTTGTCCTCTTTTCAGTGAATTTCCCAGTTAATGCTGCGGGAGAACCTCTGGTGGGTCGTGCCCAAGCCGCTATGGGCTATAGGTACGACCAGATAGTTCGGTATGTGGCGGACCAGTTTCCTAGTGACGAGCCTTTGACGAGGTTGAATGCCCTCAAGAACCAACCCTTCTACTTCCTATGTGCCATGATGAATTCGGGAAAATTGGAAGGGGAATACCTGAAGCCTGCGTTCTTCTTCGGAGACGCTTTGACTGTGAAGAACAGTCAAGTTATGGACGTGTCGGAGAATTGGAGCTTTATTTCTAACAGGATGGTGATCCGCATCCCTCAAATGGAACGTCACTTCCTACTATCTTGGTTTAATATGCTCCCGCTGGACAGGAAGATGGAAGAGTCTTTGACCCCTACCCGGAATGGGATATTTATGGGCGACATCCATTACAACAACAGCATGAAGTCAGTGTGTGCGGGCAAGGTGCATGCCAGCCGCTATGTAATGGGATTGGCCCCGGGTACTTTCTTGAATGTGTCGGGTCCCAATTTCACGTTCTCTGCAGCCGACACTTTCCTGAACTAGCTTGCTCGGAAAGGCTCCTATCCAATTGGCCGGTTGGCGCTCCCAAGTTGGATACACCCCATCCCCCCATGGATCAATCTGTCTATGTGGATCTCGCGAAAGTATGAGACTTTTCTGCGTGAGATTGGTCTTTATCACGCTATTCGGGGCACCAGCCACGGCTTACCCGTAAACAAGAAATTATTCATGGCTCTGCTGGAGATGTACAACCGCCGTACGGGAACCTTCTATACACCTGTAGGGAAAATGGGGCTTGCACTCCATGAGATGCACGTGGTTTTCAAGCTTCCTTGGGGGGATGAAGCTTTTGAGGTATACACTCCTACGAATGAGGAGTTCGAAGAGCTGGAAGAACGGTATCCGGGTTTCGTGGCTATTTATCAGGAGATATTGTGCCACTATAGCACGTGCCAGCAGATAGCCAAGAAGGATAGCAGCTCGGAAGGGAATGCTCCCCACACTAAGGACTGGGTAAGCTATCACTTCTCGACGGGAGCCTCAGGCCGAGTTACTTCCCGAAGTCCTCAATCTCGGGAGGCGGTTCAGGCCTTGGTGTCGTCGGCCAAGAGGGTGGCCATCACCAGTGACAGATTTGGGAGTCAAACCGACTCTTTTGGTTATTTTTATCAGGATACCCAAGAGTTGTCAGAGAAGGCGCTCCTGGCAGGATTCTTGATGGTATGGATGCAGAATTGCGTAGTCTCGGGAGGAGCTGGATCTATTGAGAGGATCAGCCATAATTTTATCCTCCCTGCTGTGAAGCTAGTTTTTGGAGTCAAACTAGCTCTTCTCCCAGCCATGGTATGCAGCATACACCGTGGCCTCCGTACTTTTACGTCCAAGGTCATTGCCCGCGATGTAACAAAAGACTTTGAACGGACTGAGCTGCCCTATCATTATCTGATGGGGTGGCTACTGATGCACTGTCCGTCTTTGATGAGGCCGGGTTCTGAAGATGGCGTGATTGCTGATGACACTTTTATCTTCCGTTATCGCAACGAGCCTTGGGAGTACGAGGCCATGCGTGCCTGCCAGATGGCGCTGGCGAGAGCAGATAGGTACGACTTTTTCGTATCTGTCCCTCGTTTCACTGCTGAGGAAATAGCGGACGTACATCTCGACGGTATTGGGCCTCCTCAGCTTCTAGACGGCCAGATGCTTCTGTGGTTGCGTAACATCCGCCCCGCCCACCTGGTATACCGCAACCGCAATGCTGTCTTCCTGGAGCCTTACCTGCCCAGCAGGTTTGCCCGACAGTTTGGATACAGCCAGCTTTTTCTGGACAGTCCCAGCTCTTGTCTGGATTTTGAAGGTAGCCTCCTTGACGGTATCAGGGCCTGGCACTACTATGATACGTTCCATACCCGTACCACTTTCTCGGTTCCTGATGTTGAGGCATCGGTAGAGATTTTGTATATGGCGGCCCTATACCATGTTTTGGCAAACAAGCTCCCCGTCGGTTTTAGCCCGGATGCCAGTTTTATTGTTGGTACTGGCCTGGATGAGAAGCCCCAGGGGGCCAAGACGAGGAAGAAGAAGAAGAATATAGTCGAAGCGCCAGACTCGGACTCCACCAATGCGGATGATGAGGACGACGAGCATGATGCAGATAACTCTTCCCTTCCGGTGGAAGATGTTGGGACGGATCAGCCTCCTGTTATGTCAGATGAGATGGTGGCGGATCAGCCACCTGTTGCACCTGGTCCTGTACGGAAGCGTAGCAGGCAAATCTCCCCTGTTGGCGGTATTCCTTACTCCCGAAAATAGGCTGCGACCAGACATCGCAAGCTAACTATAAGGGAGAGAAGTGAGGAGGTCGACCCCGCTTCGGAGGTAAAACGAGTTACTACCATTTTTATTTAGTTCTTCCTTTCTTCTAGCTTTGATCTTAATCATTTTATTTCTCTCTCGTAGGTGTCAGAAGAAGAGGAATCTCAGGTTGCTGAGGTCATGACTCGAGACGGCGGGGGCTCCGATGAACCTGTCCCCGAAACTGTTGAATTTCATCAAGGTGACGCTGATCGAGTCGTACCTCCCTCCGGTGTGGCTGGGACAGAAGAGCCAGCCGAATTCGGTTTGGGGGGTACTGGTGAGGGGACTATGGCGGTTGTAAACGAACCTCAGCCTCCGCGATCCTCCCTTGGTAAGATAAGCCGAATTTTGACCAATGAGGAGGCCCATTCGCTCTATCATCACATCCTTCGGGTTACGTCGATTGATTGTTGCTCTGGACATACAGGTCCTGCCTCTCCAGTGCCGATGATGGACATTGTTGAGATAGGCTCTGCCGAAGGGGAACTGGCGGAGAGGAGCGTACCCCCTCCTCTTCCGACTCATATTGAAGGACCTCCCGCTGGCTTGATTTCGGGAAGTCAGGTGGCGGCACAGCCGGGGCAGGGGACAATGGTCCTTGCGTCCTCTTCTGCTCAGGCGGCTCCGAGAGTCGACCTTTCTACTTTGCCGAGTGTCCAGACTCTTCAGGTGGCGGAGGAGGAGTTAGCCGCTATCCGCGCATCTTTCCGCTCGGAATTTGTCTCTCTGGTGGCAAGTTCTAGCGTGCCTCCTTCGACATTGCCGGCCACGCTTCCTTTGACGCCGTCCTCTACGGAAGTTCTGGACGAAGCGTCACAGGACGTGGTTGACAGCTTCTATCGCCATTTGAAGAGGAGGGTTGCGGCTGCTGTGGAACGAGGGACCTCTTTTGCCTTGGCCCGGCAATGCGCCCAGGGTCATATTGATATTCTTAAGACTCTTCCCGGTGGGGCGGAGGTAGCTGCGCTTCTGGAGGTGAAATTGCTGGAGGCTGATCAGCTGGTGACCCAGCTTCATGTGCTGCGGCAAGCTGATCTGTCTGCTGCTATAGATCAAGAGCGCGGTTTCCTCATAGCTGCCGTAGAGAAGATAAGGGCGGCTCGGGATAAGACCAAGCCGGTCATACAGAAGGACCACTTTTGCTGTGGAACGAGGGACCTCTTTTGCCTTGGCCCGGCAATGCGCCCAGGGTCATATTGATATTCTTAAGACTCTTCCCGGTGGGGCGGAGGTAGCTGCGCTTCTGGAGGTGAAATTGCTGGAGGCTGATCAGCTGGTGACCCAGCTTCATGTGCTGCGGCAAGCTGATCTGTCTGCTGCTATAGATCAAGAGCGCGGTTTCCTCATAGCTGCCGTAGAGAAGATAAGGGCGGCTCGGGATAAGACCAAGCCGGTCATACAGAAGGACCTCCACGATCTGTCTGAGCTATATGATCAGTTGAGCCGCGAGAGTGAGGATGTTACGGCTCGGGAAGTGACTGCCTCCCGTGGGGTCATTGACACGCGGGAGCAGATCCTTGAGCTTCAGAGGAAGTTAGCTTTCCTGGAGTCTGAGCTTGAGGCTGTCCGCACCGAAAGGGGGCTAATTATCCAGGAGGCTGACAGAGTTAATCGAGCTTCTGCTGGCCTGGAGCTTGCCCTGAAGAAGTTGGAGGACGGCTGGCGGGCACACATGGACTTGGATAATGCGGAGCGGTTGTCGCAAGAGACCGAGCGCCGAGCTAAGCAGCGGCTTGAGCGGGGGACCACCTTGGTGAAGAACCGTCTCCTGGAATTATGTACCGCCGAACCATAGACGGCTTTTTTTTTCTTCTTTTTATTTTCGTTCTTTTCCTTTCTTTAAGTGGGACGTTGTCCCTAGAACATATAGTACTTTCGCCTTCCAAATAAAAGAGTATGCTTTATTCTACCTTTTATTTGTACTGCTTGTTGTGCCTGTGGTGTTATAGTGGTGTTTGTCCCGCTTGGGGGACTGTTTGTGGACCTGTTGCCCTTGGCATACCTAGGTTTTAGGTATGGATGACAAGTTTGATGGGGATACCTGGAACAATTCTACGGTAAGGTGGTCATGGACGTTCCTGGTATCGGGAGAAAGAATGCCATGGAGCAGCTAGGCTCCCGGGGCATGATGAGGAATGGTGTGCATGTACTAGGGAGCTTAGTACATCATTTGTAGTCAGCAGAGGACATTTGTGGACCTATTATCCTTGGCGTACCCTGGTTCAGGATACGGATAATAGGACGAGAGAAAACCAACATACTTACTCAGAGGTAATAAGGACATGGCAAGTATGGGGGTTTTACCGCGGAGTCTTCCTACTCAGAGGTAATGAGGACATGGCAGGAGTGGACTCAGAGGAGGATATTTGTGGTCAACAGAGGACATTTGTGGACCTATTATCCTTGGCGTACTCCGGTTTTGGGTACGGATAATAAGTCGAAAGGTAACCAGCATACTTACTCAGAGGTAATGAGGACATGGCAAGCATGAAGGTTTCTTCGATGGAGCCTTCCTACTCAGAGGTAATGAGGACGTAGTAGGAGTGGGCTCCATGAAGGGGTACATAAAACGACTCAGAGGTAAAGAGGACATGGAAGTTCTATGTAGAGGAGTGATTTGTTTTTGGCGGAAGTGAAACGACTCAGAGGTAACATCGACGTGGTCGTTTTGGAAATTTGCGGATCCGTTACCCTTTTTGTGCACTAAGAGTGCGGGTAGTGGATCATGAGGGAGGAGCTCTTTCAGAAGAATAAGTTCAGAGGTATGGTTATACATGACTTACTACCTAAAAGAGTGACCGGAATGTAAGTTCAGAGGTACCTGCGGGTACATAACTCAGCAATCTAGGATATTTGGAGGAAGAATGTGAGTTCAGCGGTACCGGATGATACATAACTCAGCAATGTGAATGTGAGTTCAGCGGTACCGGCGGGTACATAACTCAATAATCTAGAATTTGGAGAATGTGAGTTCAGCGGTACCGGCGGGTACATAACTCAACAATCTGGAATTTTGTGAGTGTGAGTTCAGTGGTACCGGCGGGTACATAACTCAATAATCTGGAATTTGGAGAATGTGAGTTCAGCGGTACCGGCGGGTACATAACTCAATAATCTGGAATTTGGAGAATGTGAGTTCAGCGGTACCGGCGGGTACATAACTCAACAACCTGGAGTTTGGAGAATGCGAGTTCAGCGGTACCGGCAGGTACATAACTCAATAATCTGGGATTTGGAGAATGTCGTTTAGACATAATATTTCTTCAGGAACTTGTCGTTGACGGGCAACATGAGCAAGTCTCCGTTTTGTTTCGCGAGACGGTAAGCACCATTGGAGAATACAGCCTCAATGATAAATGGCCCTTCCTACTTTGGCTGGAATTATGTACCGATACCAAATTACCGAACCGATTAAAATATGGTATAATGGTAGTAATAACGGATTGAGTATAATACCATACCGAAAATACCGGACCGATTATATATATATATATATATATATATATATATATATATATATATATATATATTCTTAGAATGTTGTTTGTGATTAATTTTATGTTAGTCTTTTTCATTTTTATCTTTGTTTTAGTTGAGAATCAGTTTGTTAGAACTTAGAATGGATTTTGGTGGACTTGAAGTTATGTTAAGAACGATAAGAATTGAGTTTTGAGCTTATATTTTTGTGTTTTCATATAATTTTGAAGTGAATTTTGGTGTACTTAAACTTATACTAAGGATTAAACTTAGTGATTGTGTTTGATCTTTTAAGCTATTTTTTAGGTGTTTGCGACTTGTTACATATTATTCTAATAAATTTGATTAATTGCTTGCTTGGTAGAGACTTGGCTTTGAAATTTAATGCTTCCAAAAAAAGTGAAAAAATATTTTTCTAGGTTAAGAGGTTCATATTAAGTGTGTTGATTGATCAAATGTTAAATGGTAAAATAACGATACCGAACAAAAACCGACCGAATACCGATTTAACCGAAACCGAAAAAAACCGATTCTAAATGGTACGATAGTGGTATTAATTATTTAAATACCGATTAAAAAAAACTGAAAAATTCAACCAAATACCGACCGATTATACCGACGCTCACCCCTATCGTCAGCAGTCGCCCCAACATCAACCGCTAGATGCATAATTGCATCTTGCGAGTTAAGACCCTTGCAACAGATGAAGTCGTAATCCTCGCTCCTAGGGTTCGTTTGGCGAACCAGGTTGTAGCAACTCTTGAATTGGAATTCCCCTGTAGCTCCAGAATTTGCAGGCGGATCCGAAATCCATCTATCAGCTAGCTGACTCGGGTCAATGTCTACCGCTCGAATAGCCGCTCCAAGCACTGTCGTGTGGCGATATAACTCTGGCCTTCATTTACCATTCCTGATAATATGCTGACACTTCATCCCTCTACCAGCCTCCCTGTGTAGCTGGTCGCCCAGTATCTCTAGCAACGATCGACGCTCCACCCAAGGGTACATCCAAAGGTTAATACATGTTCCATCTCTCATAATCCGCCGAATAGAAGATTTGAGAACAGCTCTCTGACGAAAAATACTTTTGAAAGTCACCGAGTAGTTATTGTTGAGGGCACAGGTACAGTAGTTGCCCATCTTCACATACCGATTGGACACCTAGTCCGCCCATAAGGACCCGCCTTTAATGAACCTCCACGCCATCTTCAGCCCTGAGGCCTCCCTGACTGCCAGGAGTGGTCTGAGCCCCACCCTGCCCTCCTTCCGAGGTCGGCAGAATTGCTCCCAGGAAGTCGCATGGATGCCCCCTCTCCAGATGAAGTTGGCACAGATGCTCTCCACCTTCCTGATAGTGGCCACCGGAACTAGGATAGACTGAAGCTAGAATAGCGCCAGGACAGAGATGACTGATCTCACTAGCTCAATACGACCTCCAAAGGACAGACCAGTTCCCTGCCATCCTTCTACCCTCCTCTGAGCATACTCCACCAGGCCCTGACAGTTCAGTTCCCTCGCATAGTTAACTGTCAGAGGCACCCCCAGGTATTTGACTGGCAGCTCCCCTTTTTCAACGCCTAAGATTGCCGCTCTTTCCTCCTTCAGCATACAAAAAGAGCTGAAATAGACTCGGCTCTTTTTTCAGTTCAGTTGAAGCCCAGAAAGCTTGCCGAGCTCACCCATAGTCCCAGATAGCGTAGCCATTCCTCCTATAGTCGGCCGAAGGAAAACCAGGAGATCATCCGCATATATGAAGTATGAAACATATAGCGTGATTTGCTTGTACAAAGGCACAATCTGTCCATTATGCACCACCAAATCTATCAGGCAAGAGAAGTACTCCATGACAAGAGTGAACAGATAAGGAGATAGGGGGCCCCCTTAGCTCAACCCTCTGTTGCGGCAGAAGAACCTATATGGGATGCCCTGTATGAGAACTGAGAAAGTAGGGGTCAAGATGCACTCCCTAATCCTCGATACCCATATCTCGTCAAACTCCATATCAATCATCAGGTGACATAGGAAGCCCTTGCTAACCATGTCATAAGCTTTCGATGAAAGCCGCCTGGTTCGGGGAGACCAGGTCCTGCATAATCCCCTCCATGTGACTACATATAAGGTGAGTAATTATCTTATAAAGATAATTGCAGCACGCAATAGGACGGAAGTCGGCCAGCGAAGTCGCCCCTTCTTTCTTCGGTGCCAGGGTCAAGAACGTGTGGTTGAGCTCCTTCAGCAATTTTCCCTCCGTGAAGAATTCTTGTACTGTTTCAAGGACTGGCATCTTCAGGGAACCCCAGTGGTGCTTGTATAACCCACTGCTAAACCCATCCGGCCCTGGGACCTTGTTAGGGTCCGCCTTCATGACAATAGCCTCCACCTCCTCCAGCCTGACCAGCGCAAGTAACTGGCTGTTGCCATATGGCGTCACCAGCTTCTTTGTGATGATATCCGAAAAAACAGACAAGTAGTTAGTTTGGAAATATAACTCTAAATAGTACCTGACAGTCTTCTCCTGGATTGCAGTTGGGTCGCCAACCAGCTTGCCCTCTCCATCAAATAGACGAGAGACATTGTTTCTGTGTTGTCTGGTGCGAATCACATCGTAGAAGAACTTGGAGCAGGGTTCCCCCTCCTTAAGCCAGGAGCATTAAGCGCGTTGTGCCGCACTAATTTTCTTTTGGAGTCGGAGAATGTGGACTTATCCTATCAATTCCTTTCCCATGCCGCTAAGAGCCCATCCAGAATATCAGATTGCATGGAATCCTGAGTAGCCCTGAGTTCAGCCTCCTTGGCCTCCAGAGATGGTCGGGGCATGTTCTTCACCCAGCTCCGGATAGCCCTCTTAGTACCCTTGAGAATGTGCACCATGCGGAACTGAGTCGTTCCCTCCTGCTGATAGTGAAGCCCCTCGTCTACTGCCTCCATATAGCCCTCGGACAAGTACCAGTTGTTGTTGTAGCGAAAAGGGCATGATTTCCAAGTCGGTCACTCAGTGAAGCCAACCCTAATCGGGGAGTGATCACAAGTCACAGCAGCAAGGCCCTTTGCCACTGAATTCAGGAAGCAACAAAACCACTCACTATTATCCAGGACCCTGTCAAGCTGGCATGCAACTCTGTGGTGAAAAAGCTTTATTGTGCCAGGGCCAGATGTGCCCCGCTCTCTCCAGCTCCCTCAGGCCAGACTTCAGGAGACACCGTTGGAAGTCATATATGATATAATCGGGAACATGACGGCCTCCCACCTTCTCGTGCCTGTAGAGTAGAGCATTGAAATCACCCAAAAGAAGCAAGAGGAGGTGTAGACTGTCCGCCAAAAGGCCCACCTGGGAGATATCCCTCCAGAAGTCCTCCCTGCGCCATCTGTCATTGTGACCATATACCGATCCAAGCATGAATCAAAATCCTCCCCTGTTTGTGAAAGAGATCGCAATACGCTGCTCCGACATCAGGGTCAGATCACCATCCCAGTTGTTGTTATTCCATCTGACCCAGATCCTAGCCATGTCGCATATTGCCAGGTTGTGGAGTTGGACCTAATGGGGGGGAGTCCATCGGGCTAGCTGTTCTCTCCTTTAATCTTAGTCTCCAGCATCACAGAGATGTCACACTTTTCTCTGCATAAGACCTCACAAATCTCTCGCCATCTTCCTAAAGAGCATGCACCTCTGACATTCCAAGCGATTACCGTCATTAATTATTAAGAGGGTGGGCCCCCTGAAACCCTTCTGGACCAATACCCGGGGATGGTACCACGTCCGTTGCCGCCATGTCCTCCTCCAAGCTAGGAGTAGTAGTATTCTGGTTCGCTGTTTGGGTGAGCATCAGGGCCCAAGCCGGGTTGTCCACACAAAGCAACTCGTTGTAGCTAGGCATACGGCCTTCCTTCCGTGGGTGCCCGTCGCGTAGTGGACATCATGTCTCTTCACGCTATATACTCCCTCCTCGGACACACCACCTTCTCCCCGGTGCTCTCGTCCCGACGCCATCATGCCTCTGGTGACCATACTCCTTTGGGCGGTAAAAGTAACCATAACCCCACTGGGATGCTCCGGCCGCGGAGAGACAGTCAGACACAGTCCACTGGCAACCTCCATCTGCCGGTCCCCCTCCTGCAGGCCACCCTCTACCCTCTCTTCCACTCTAGTAGTCTCTGCCATCCGAGATGTTCCAGGGTCCACAGCTGACTCCGAGGGGATCACAGTCTTCTGTCCTCCATTTGGGCATGTACTGGAGAGGTGTCCGAAACAAGTGCAGTGGGAATAGTCAAGTTGTACCCATTCATACTCAATTTTCTGAGTAAGAACCTCTCCAGACGGAACCTCGTACTCCAGCAGACTCGGGAGCTCTCCACCGGCACTGATCTCCACGAACATCCGAGCATACATCAGCCTCGACCGAAAGGCTGTAGCATCGTCAGCCTTAATTGTTTTGCCCACCAAGCTGGCAAACCTCATAAGCAGGGGGATGCTCCAATATCTGACTGGGAACTCCGGAAAGCATATCCAAACAGGGATAGCATTTGAGGACATCCTTCTCACATCGCAGTTCCGGAGTCCACTCTTTCAGAATAATCAGTCTTCCATCAAACGTCCAAGGCTCTCCTTGGGTAATCCTGACGACATCTTCCGCCGGTCCAAATTTCACATAGTAGAAGTCATTCTTCCTTGCAAAAATCTCTATGCTTCCTTTTGGTTGCCAAACACGTGCCGCATACGTCCGGATCTGCCCATAGAAGGGCTTGTTCCCCAGCACGTACAAGACCAACGTATTTTCCCAGAAAGCTGTCACCTCCGCTATCTCATCCGCAGGGAACGAGACTCAAAAGCCACTTCCTACCTTCTTTGGTGGCACGTACTCCATTGACGATGGACACTTGGGTCCTACTGGCTTGCATATGTCTGTCCAAGACTTCCCCACGGGACGGATAGGCATCCCCGAAGACTATGGGGCGTCACTAGGGGGAGAGGACCCTAGGCCCTGGCCCCCTATGTCAGAAGCTTTCTCTTTCCCTTTATCCGACGCCGACGCCTTGGGTCGCCACCCAAACGTCCTACCGCCAGCACTATTCCCCGACCGTGGGGGGCCACCTAGGCCATAGGATGTCTTCCGCGTCCCCGAACCTACTCCCGTCCTCCTGTCGGGGGTGTAGCACGCCTTTGAGTGGGACATCTATCCTCTATTTATTTCTTGGCTCGCTCCGCCCTCCTTACCCACACTCCTACAACCGCGATGTCTCGTAACCGTCGTCCAGCCACCGTTCTCCATATGTCCACCCTGAGATTCAGGCATGGATCCAGGTTGAAAAGCCGGCGGTTCCGACAGATCTGGAACCCATCGATCGGGTCCGATGAGAGGCACGCCCACCACAGCTGTTCCTCCCCCGGTCGTCGCCGTCGAGCTGCCTACATTCTCGCTTCTCCCGGCCGTGCCGGCCATGGCTGTGCCGGATCTGACCAGCCAGCCTCCGCCCGCGCTGCCACCGCCGCCGCCCGTGCCCCTGTCCAGCGCGCGCCCAGGCGGCCCGCTCCCGTTCGCGACTCCAGCGCCCGCGCCCGCTCTCGCACGTGCGACTCCAGCGCCTGAGCCGTAACCGCCACTGCCACCGCCACCGCCGCCGGCTGATGGAGTTGGCGGATGTAGTATAGGCCAAAGGGGTTGCTCGTAAAATGCAGTTATGTCTATACAAATTGAGCCTGGAAAAACTACTCACACTTAATAGGTTGTGGAGATTTGGACTGCAGTTGGAGGCCCAGGGATATATACTGTGCAGGCAGAGGGATGAATTCATGACACACCTATTCTTCCAATGTACAGTAGCGTGGGATATTTGGCTAGCCCAACATGATAGGATGGGCTTATCCAGTAGGAAGATTCATGACTAGAGAGCAATCGTCGAGGTCATCAGAAGAGAGAAGCGGAGAGCTTTTGCTTGGTACAACGCGGCCTAGATCAGATTTGCTGCAGCGGTTTGGCATGTTTGGAAGGACAGAACAATCGTATCATTGAGGGGTCGGTGATTCTAACCATTCGGATTATCCATAACATTGAGAAGGATGTCATTATAATGAGAGGGAATGCGCATCCTAGAATTGCCTCTTGTATTTGTAATTTTTTTATTTAATACCTTCTTCCTATATGTGTGTGTGTGTGTGTGCTTGCGCGTGTGTGCGTGTGTATTGGAACAGATAATTATCCATGATTGCTCCCACCGGGATTTGAACACCACCCTCTCAGGTCAAATGCCTCCACACTAGCAAGTTGCTCCCACTGGGATTCCAACACCGCCCTCTCGGGTCACCATGCCTCCACACTAGCAACTTGAGCTAGAGGTCATTGGCGATATATATATATATATATATATATATATATATATATATGTCAAAAAAAAAAAAAAAATATATATATATATATATATATATATATATATATATATATATATATATATAAAATATATATATATATATATATATGTCAAAGGAATATTATTGTTCCCGTCTCTAAAAAATACAATGGGTTCAGATCTAAAAGTAAAAGATACAAAAGGGAAACTGAACAATATACTTACATGTGCCACTTTGCTACACATAGAAATTGAGAGTTCTTGGTATCAGAGCACAGCTTTCGTGCTCTTGCATGAACAAGATCATGCTACATCATTTAGAATCATTTATGCTATGAACAAATATTTCTATTGCATCCCACGAAACCATATCAGCAGTCCTATTGATTGATAACCATGATTGCATTAGTTAGGCCATTCTGCATTAAATCAAATTAAGGGAAACACCCTAAGCAAGATAATATTTGATAATACTTTCGTGGCCCACAAATCGCAATCCTTGCATTATTTCCAAGCCAAAATTAATTCTAAAATCAACTAGACATTGGCCCTAGGAATTTCAGCTCAATTAGTGGAATTGTTGTAGGTAACTCTGATGTTCAGGCTTTTGTTGACTAGTCTTCCTTGTATAAGGTAAGGAAAGAAACTTACAACTAGTTTCTTTACCTGGAGGAAATTCTGATACGTGGGTTTGATGACCCTCAATTGGTAATTCTGCAACCACTCCCTTCCCCGTTAGGAGCTAGTTAACAACTTTAGGGCAATCAAAACTTTAACTCCTTCACAAATTCAAGATTAATAATAAGTTGAATGAGCAATGTTTGGTGACTAGTGAGTCGAGTATAGACTATAATCTAAAGTCCCCACCTTGACCCACTCTCGCATCCCTCACTTAGGCAAGTCTAGGTCAGAGACAAAATTGTGTCCAAGTCCCCAAGACTTGTCTTGTGCATGTCCACTAGGCAAGGTACAAAATACCTTCACTAATACCCTAGTCTTCCCAAAGGTATAGCAATGGATCCGAATCAATTTGAGACCTTCATGACTAAGATGATGGAATAAGTGACTAACCTAACCTCTCTTACCCGGATTCTCCACTTTAAGGCAAAGTACTCAAATCGACCCGACATGACAAAGGCACGGGTACAGAATCAGGATCAGATCCTCTGTGGTGACAATCGGATACTCCGTGGTTACAGTCTTAAACTCTATGCTTACCTATTATTTTATAATTTGTTGTTGCTGCATAAATTAGAAGAATAAGAAGGTAAGTATGCTTTATGGCAGTAGTAGATCCTTAATGATTTATTATATAGTTATTATTATTGTTATTAATTTCACCTTGGGAGTAGTATAGCTCCACCTAGGCAATTGTAGCATAGGAGTAGTAGGCTCATTTATGGAAAAAAAAATTTGGAAAAAAACATGGAAGCTGAAGGAGCTCTTACTCAATTTTATAATAATTGTAAAAGTGGTCAAAGTGGTTGCATGCATTTATTCATTCACTTCATTCAAATCTGGTTGTGTTTGTCCATGTTCATTCAATGAATCAATAGGTCAAGTTAGCATACACAAAGCTACAATGAAGACTTTTCCAATCCCAATTAAGTTGAGCATGGAAGCTGCTAACATTGGAGCCTGTTTGGATGCTTTAAGATGTTGGCATGTATGATCTCTTCGTAATTCGCTAAGCATTTTTAATGGGATTTCCTTTCCAAATTCTTCATTTAATATGTGACTTCTCTTCATTTAGCAAATATATTGCCTCTTTCCTTTCCAAGATGGTCACCATATTGCCTACTTTAGCAAAAAGCTTAACAATGCAGGGCAACGATACTCCACCTATGATAAAGAGTTTTATGCGATAATCCAACCTTTGCGCTACTGGCGGCACTACTTATTACTATAAGAATTCGTTATCTATTCGGACTACGAAGCCGTTAAGTACATCGATTCCCAAAATAAGTTGAGCGAGTGACATGGACGATGGGTTGAGTTCCTCCAGGAATACACCTGCGGCCTTAAGCATAAGGCGGGAGTTGATAACAAAGCAACTTACGCATTCAATCATCTTATCATGACCCTCAATCATATAAGTGTGAAGGTAGTAGGCTTCAACTATCTTAAGGAAGATTATGAGCCATGTCCTAATTTTGGGCTGATATATAAGGAATCAAAGGACGAGTAGACTCGAGAGACTGACGGATTTTTGTTATAAGATGGGTAATCCGGTTCCGTAGTTGTGTATTCCCAATACGTCACTTAGAGATTTTCTCATTTTGGAGTTACATGCGGGTAGTTTATACATTTTGGTAGGGACAAGACGGTCAAGGCTATCGAATACAATTATTACTGGCCGACCTCAAGAGGGATGTTGCGAAATCGTTAATCAAAGTCGCACATACAATTTAGTAAAGCAACGCAAACAACCCCTAGGCCATTATATACCTCTTCTTGTCATGTACAAATTCTCGGTCGACATTAGTATGGACTTTGTGCTCGGTCTACCTCAGACCGTCAAAAGCACGATTTCATTTTTGTTGTGGACGATCATTTTTCTAAAATGACCCATTTTCTGCCATGCCCTAAGACTTCTGTTGCATGTAAAGTGTCAAGCATTTTTTTGAAGAAATTGTTTGTCTGCATGGAATTCCAAGTTCCATTGTGTCTGACAGATATATCAAATTTGTCAATTTTTGGAAGACCATGTAGGCTAGGTTGGGTACAAAATTGATTTCTCCTCAACTTTGCATCCTCAAACCGATGATTAAACTGAAGTGGTCAATAGTAGTCTAGGTTCTTGCTTAGGTGTTTGAATGGTGAAAACACTCGAAAGTGGGACGTTTTGTTGCCCCAAGTTGAATTCACATACAACAATTTTGTCAATAGAACTATAGGTCTTAGTCTATTTGAAGTAGTCTACGGCCACAAGCCTAGAACATCCGTAGACTTGATCCCACATTCGCATGACTGAGTTGCATCATAAAATTAATGCAATAATTCAAGCTAATGATAATCAATATAAGACTCTTGTCGATTCTAATAGGAAGTCACAAGAATTTGAGGTAGGAGACGAAGTGCTAGTCTGGGTAAAGCTCGAACGGTTTTTCAAAGGAAATATAAAGAAATTGCACGCAAGGGGTGCATGTCCTTTAAGATAATTTACAAGATTAATCCAAATGCATATGTATTAATCTTCCCAAAATTTTGGTTTTTGTTTAACTTTAATATTGAAGATCTGATTAGGTACAAAGGACCTACAATCATTCATGATAATCCATTTGTGGATTCAGATGAACCACCTAACAATCTTGTACTTGAGAGTCCCCTACTAGCCTTTATACCTCAAATTGAACCTATATATTAGGCAGAAGATATTGCTTGTATATGTGATGATTAGTTTGTCTCTACTAGACATGGAGGATTTCAGAGATACCTTGTGCAAATGAAAAGGCAAATCAGAGACTGAAGACACATGGATTCTAAGAGAAGCTGCAGAAATTCCAATATGTTTGAAGAATATGAGCAGGCAAGAGATGCACAGTCGACAATGTCAAGTGTTCTCCACCCCTGGAAAAATGATTAGGACATCACACCTAAGAGGCTCAAATATTATTCGTATTGTCGCTACAAATATCGAGCCAAATCGGATGGTACTAACTATTTCAAGTTAGATTTATTTTACTTACTCAAATAAGAGCACATGTTAGTTCATTGACTTTTATTAAGTAGTTTAGTCCCATATCAGAATTTGGTCAGAATGAGAGATGTTGATAAGGCTATAAATAAAAGGGCCTTGGCTATGTAATTAGGGAGAGAATGAATAAATAAAACTGTGTTTGCTATTAAGTGAATGTTCCTCTCTTTCTTTCCTAGATTTATCTTTTCTCTACCCCTTCCATCTTCCATAACCCTAGCCACCCCCTTCCCCATTTCCAAATCCTAGCTGCCACTACTCCAAACCCTAAGTCTAACCCTAGCCGCGATCATACCCAGGCATCTCCTCCTCTATCATATCTCAAGTAGTCAGCCTCCATAAACCGCCATCAAATCCCTTTTTCTATCATCAAGACACCACCACCAACCTCTCCACACCTTGCTGCTATCTCTCCCTATCATCAAGCCTTACCACTAAGCCTCCAAAACCCTAGAACCCCCTAACAAATAGTCATTTACAGATATCCACACGATTCAGTCCAGATTTGAATCAATACATATGTCACGACGATCTCGTGAGTCTTCGAAGAAGAAGGCATCGAAGAGATCCATCGAATATAGCAATCATCGGCGTTCGACGGAAGGTCCTTCGTTAACTTTAAAGCATGTAGAATCATACACAACTTGGATAAGCCTTAACTTGTACTTGGTTGTTAGTCCAATGATTAAATTGAGTTTTTATTATAGTTAATCGATTAAGTTTAGTATTATAAAATCACTAATGATCATGCAATCACTATGGTGTTTATACTTAAAACTTGGATAGTCCTAATGTGCATTAAATGATCATACTTGCTAATGTGTTATTGCTTGTTCGTCTAACATATATTTGCATAAAAGTAATAAGATCAATCATGGACATACGCAATGAAAAAATCATGATTAGCCAAAAGACGTGCTAGTCCGAAAGTTTTTCTGAACCGTCTGCGATATGCTAGTCCGAAGAAATCATATACATTTCCTAATCTGCTTAGCTTCGGACAACTGCCATCATAAGGAAAAGCCACCAATCAAACAAAGGAAGAAGCCAAACTTTCAAGAGATCGTGCTTCCGTACTCTTTTTTTATTATTGAGTCTCTAGGATTATTTGTAACTCATTAAACAAAAAATCCAATCAAATACCCAAGTTCTGAACTAGGACATCCCAACGGCATACCGGTGGTAAACCGCTAGCGGCATACCGGTGGTAAACCGGAAAATGGAAAGTTTGAGACAAAACCTCCCAGAATGAGCCATATCCTTCAAACCGGTATACCGTCTGGGTGACCGTTGCACATTAATAAATGCTATAAAACTCAGTATGTATTCCTATATAAACTAATGTTACCCTCTTTCATATTTACTTCTTCGAGCATTAACATTTTATCCAATACGCTCCAAACCTCTCCACACATACAAGAGCTTTCTTTGTCAAATCATATTGAGATAAAGAGTTTTTATTGAAATGTAAAGTGGATCTTCATATTATTGTGAGAAGATCAAAAGATTCAAAACCCTTTCTTGTAAGAGGTTGAAGTCTGCAAGCCTTCGTATCAAAACTAGTGTAGAAGTCGGCGAGCCTTCGGATCAAAGCTCGTGTAAGAAGTCGGCAAGACCTTCGGATCAAAACTCGCATATGTAACTATTTGTGATAATAGTGGATTAAAGCAGGAGAAAGTTCGGAAACTGGAGTGCCTCATGGAGGATATCAGGATACATCAGGTGTCGGCAATTCTATCTTATTTCTAGCACATATTTTAAATTAACCATTAGCATTCATAATTGTGCTTAATTATTAGTTAAACCTTAATCACCCCCCTCTATGGTGCATTCATTGGTATCTTAGGAATCTAAAATCCATCATTCTTTATGCAAGTACTTATTTGCTGCCAAATCCACAAACACGAAATGGAGTGCTTCTACTAACAATAAATTAGATCTAATATTAATTGTTGAACTATCCAATCTAAAGAGATCTACTTTGCATTAGCTTGATCTTGTCAATTAATATTAGAGGACAACATGTTTGCTTGGATTGTTGCTTGTCTATTGCAGAAATTCGTCGTCTTTAACTAAAGAATTAAATGGAATCTGGAATCTTATATTGAATATTATTAACTTGGTTCTTGCATTGTACATCTAAAACTCATACGTGTCATGCATCAGTTTTATTCCGTTTCCGAGATTCTAGTGACATGTTATATATCTGCTGGTAGGTGATAATTCGTCTAATGCAAAATACTACAAATATTATCATTCTTTTCTATAAATAAGTTACAGTTCACATCAGTGTTATGCACTATTAGAGTTGAAGAAGTCATATTACCAGCTAAGAGTTTCTCACTGGCAGTCTACGGCGATTCCTTCATCCGTGGCATAGAATTCCATTGAGATGGATTAAACATTCAGGGAGTTTAAGACACCTCTTTAAGTCATGTCACTGGTCAACAGTTGTTGAAGTTCTTCAACTTTGGTCAATGAGATGGGATAGAAAGTGACCTATTTTTCAGCCTCTTTAGACAATCTCCTTCAAAGTGCAATGGTGACAATTGTTTTAGGTAATTCTTTTATCTTGACATTAGCAAACTTTTGGTAATCCAGAAACTTTGTTTCCAGTACACTAAGGGTACATTTTAGTTTGTTTCAAGTTTCACCTACTCATCTTGACTGAAATTTAAGTACAGTAACACCAGTATTTCAGCTAAAGTGAACTTTAAACTAATCTATATGCCCCAGATTCAACAATCTGTCTATTTCTCATACTATGCACTATACATAATACATTTTACAATCATGAAAAACCTCTGCATCTTATATATTTGTTACTGGAAAGATAACATAATGGGAAACAGATTGAAATATTTATATAACTTCTGCTGCCTCTAAGTCGATGTCACAAAACATGGACTGTTTTGAGGCATGTAAAACAATATTGAGTTTATTTGATTTTGAAATGTTATATATTGTTCATTTAATTCCAATAACTACATGCAGTTCAGTTTGAAGCTTCTAGCGCACATCAAACCTTAATATCATACTATAGCAGCCTTCTTGAAAATAAATAATAAATTGGTAAATCATGCTTTTCCCTTTATTATTTCCTGATAACACATAATGTTATGATTCCATAATGTAACACAATTCACTATATTCTGGTTAACTATTCTAAGATATACATGCTTTGGGACTGAGACTATACATATTCAAGCCTTTCACTGCTTCTGACAAGAACAGTACCTCTTTCGCTTTATTAATAGCACTTGTTGATATATCCAAACCTACAACATAGCGGACCGGATTGGCGATAGCAATCACATCATACCCCTGATATACAAAAGCAGAAATTGTTGGTTGACAGAGTTCACCTACCACAACTACAGATGGTAGAAAAACAAAAAGACAGGTTCAAAATCACTGAATAGAGAAAAGATGATATGCCCAAGAGCAAGAAATCAGAAAAACTTAGAAAAAAGCACATATTCTTTTTTCCTGGAATCACCTTTTACCGTTGAGATTTAAAGTAGAAACCTCCCTCAAGAGGATGAAATAAGGTATCACATCAAATTTTGCTGGAAGTGTACAGGCTTAACTAGTTATTGTTGTCAGTTCATCATCATCACATAAGTCTTGCCCCATGAAAATGGGTTGGTTATAACGCACAAGATAAAATCACAAAAGAATTGTGGAAGTTTTTATGACTACCTGTCAATTTGACATTTAACACACTGAGATGGTGCCCAATTCCTAGCAGAGGTAGTAGCCATGAACAAGCAATAACCTCGACGTGAGACCTAGATGGCCAGTTGCTCTACCTTTTTAGTTATGCAACCAAGGAGCATCTTCCAAGTTCACAGACTAGAAAAAAGGCTAAACAAGGAGATAAAATATATGATTTGCTATAAGAAATTGTGTCATCCGTATGACATTAAGAAAAGGAGAGAAAAACAATGATATTCCCCATAATTAATTTCTGCAATCAGTTAGTCCCCACAATACATTATTGTGGTTAATTAGTCACAGTAATCAATTCTTGCAGGTATGTAAATATTGAACCGAGAAGCATTCACGAGAGGAACAACCTTTGATGAAATTTAGTTTCTTTACATTGTACACTGATTGGTTTTATTTAAAATTATGAAAAGGAAATAATAGTGGAAGAGAAGGTGGAGGAAGAACTTGACTCTGACGTCGGAACCGTTCAAGTTGGAAAGTTTCAGGTTCGAACAAAAGTAGCAAAGAGCTTCCTCATGTTGGTTATACTTAATTTCTAAATATAACCAAATGCGGGAAGTCCCTTCAACAAGCAAAATTTAGGACACGTGACAGAACACTATCGCCCTATAATCACTATTAATAACATACATAAAAGATTCCTTCTGTATTTCCTAGATTCTTTTCAAGAAGCGATAAGTATCGGTGGAAAAAATCCTCAAAAACAGTAATGGATAATAGAGTTTAAGGAAACCTCACACTGCCACATCCAGGAATCAAAACCCGGCCTTCCGGAAGGGTTCCTGTCTGAAGGAGATGAAGAATGATAGGTGTTGGCTGTCCCAAATCCCAAGGAGTCAGTCCTTCCTCCCAGCTCTTTTGCCAACCGTCTGGTCATTTAAAACTAAACTAACATAAGATCAAATAAATTCTCCACACTCTAGTCTTCATTTACTATTTAATTTGTGACTGATGAATGAAGTTGCAGGTGGACAAACTGATGATTGCAAGTTCAGCAGTAAAGGAACATGAGGCACATCACCATCTTTCAACTGCCGATAAACAATCTTTAAAGACAGATATATATATATATATATTTTTTTTTTTTTTTTTTTTTTGACAGATATATATATATATATATATATATATATATATATATTTTTTATATATATATATATATATATATATATATATATATATATATATATATATATATATATATATATATATATTTGGTCTAATACAGTGGTAGATCCAACAGGGATAAGAAAGGCTCTAATGTGCTTTTCAAAGAATTTATGGAGCATTTTGCAATAATTTGGAAACTTTAGTTCCAATATTAGTCACAGAAATATTCATAGGAAGCATTAAAGTTTAGAGAAATTGGACTGAAAGAACAAAGTTTGGCAAAATTATAAATTTAGAAATAAAACGCTCAACCATTAGGAGTTTCCAAAACAACCAAAAAACGCCCAATTGATGTGTATGTGTAAGCCACAAATATATATATATATATATATATATATATATATATATATATATATATATATATATATATATATAATAAAGATTTCTTCATGTCTGGAGCGGGCGATCGGGATACCGAACTAGGGTTTCCTCGTGGGTTGCCCCCACGGCCGCCGGACCCCTTGGCCGGCGGGCGTCGGCATCGAAGGGCGCCCCCCCCCCCCCCGGCGTTGGGGGGGGGGGGGGGGCGTGAGCCAGTTTCGGGGGATCGGGCGGACCCCCCCTTGCGCGCGCGCGTGGCGGCTCCCCCCAAGGCGGCCGGGGGGGGGGGGGGGGGGGTGGGTGCAGGAGCACAGGAGGGGGGTCGGGGGGACCCCCCTGTGGTAGTGATGTCCCTCCTAGGCGGCCGGGGGAGGGGGAGGGGGGACCCCCCTGTGGTAGTGATGTCCCTCCTAGGCGGCCGGGGGAGGGGTCGGGACCTACGGGGACGGGGATGGGTGGTCACCACACCGGGACTCCCTTGGATCCGAACTTTGAATTCGGAGCGGGGTCCGGATCTCTGGGGAGTCAAACAGAGGGTGGTGGTTGGACTTACGCGCCGTCGTATGGCGAAGACCGGGGGGAAGACGGGTGGCGAACAGGGTCAGATTCGGGATCGCCATCCCGAAAATCGTCAGAACGGGACTGGGTCTAGGCCTATCCGGGGTCCGGGGGTGTCTGTTGGGCGATCGATGGGTTGACGGCCTAAGGCGACCGCGGCGGCTAAGGGGAAGAGTAAGGTAGTGGATCCGGAGGTTCAGGGACCTGGAACTTCCCGCCCGGTGATTGCCCAAAGGCCTATTGGGACGTCCCCACGGCCTGCTGGACGGTCCTGGGCCGAGATCTGCAAACCGGTGGGGCCGAAATCCCCCACATCGATGGAGTACGTCCCGCCGCTTAAGGTTGGGAGGGGTTTCCGGGCTGTGTTTCCAGCGGAGGAGATCCAGCAGGTGACAACATACTGGGAGAATACCCTCGTCCTGTATGTCTTGGGCAACAAGCCTTTCTACGGGCAGATCCGGGACTATGCAGCGCGAGTCTGGAAGCCTAAGGGGAGTATGGAGTTCTATGCTCGTGAGAACGGCTTCTATTATGTGAAGTTCGGACTGGTGGAGGATGTCGCTAGGATCCTCCAAGGCGGCCCCTGGACGTTCGACGGCCGACTGATCATTCTCAAGGAGTGGACTCCAGAGCTGCGATGCGAGAGGGAAGTTCTGAATGCCATCCCAGTATGGATCCGATTCCCCGAGTTCCCGGTTGGATTTTGGAGCATTCCCCTGTTGATGCGACTTGCTAGTCTGGTGGGCACCCCGATCAAGGCAGATGAAGCTACTACCTTTCGGACGCGGTTGATGTACGCGAGAATTTTTGTGGAGATCCGGGCAGGGGGGGAGCTCCCGAAGATGGTGGAGTATGAGCTCCCTTCTGGGGAGGTGCTTACCCAGAAGGTGGAGTATGAATGGGTTCCGCCTACCTGTTCTCGCTGTTCCTGTTTCGGGCATCTGGCCAGTACTTGCTTAGAGGCTGGCCCTCCGGTGGAGCCTTGTATTCCTCCTCGTGAGGTCCCCAAAGCCCCAGGTGATATGGATTTCAGAGAGGATAGCGGAGTGGTGGTCGTGGAGGAGGAGGTTACTAATCAGGGGAGTGATGTCGGTTTGAGCCTCGTTGTATCTACCCAACTTGCTCCTACGGGTGGGGTGGTATCCACTGGCCAGGGGCCGAGTAGTATAGTTACCAGAAGCATGGTTGCGACGGAGACTGAGGCACGAGGGGAGGGCGGTTCGGCTGGAGGGCAGGTTTACTGTAGGAAGAGACGTGCGGTCGGCCTGCTGCGTGATGGCCCCTCCATGATGGAGGGACGTACCACAGACAGAGAGGAGGCGGTGTGTGTTGACAATCCTGCCTGGACGTTGGTGTTATCCCAGGTCGTTCCCCAACAGACGGTTCCGACTGGTATGGATGAGGATCCTTTAGCGACGGATGCGGCACCTTCCCCAGGTGCCGTTCCGAGAGTTTCTCAGGGGACCCCACCTCTCATTAATTAATGGCCATTATCGCCTAGAATGTGAGGGGGGCGTGTTCGCTAGGGAGGTGGAGAGAGATATGTGGGGTGCTCCACAGAGAGAAGTGTGACATTTCTGTTATTTTAGAATCCAAGATCAAAGGGGAGAAGACCCTTACTCGGCGGACCCCTTCTCATTGGGCCCAGCTGCACAACCTGGCCCTTTGTGACATGGCCAGGATTTGGGTTCGCTGGAACTCGAAGAGTTGGGATGGTGACTTGATTTTGATGACGGAGCAGTTGATTGTCATCTCCTTCGTGAACAAGGGTGGCTTCCGGTTCTTACTGGGGGCGGTCTACGGCCACAATAACAGAAGGAGAAGGGAGTCACTATGGAGCGACATCTCACGTGTTTCCGATGTTGCTGAGTCGTCGTGTCTCCCTCTGCTCTTGATTGGGGACTTCAACGCTCTTATGCATCATGGGGAGAAGCTGGGTGGTCGTCCGGTTCCAGATTCTATCCTTTATGATTTTCAGAGATGTCTCCTGCTTGCGGGGCTACGGGAGCTGTCTCGCTCAGGCTTCATCTGGACTTGGCACAACAAAGCAACTCACGACAGGGTTGCTTGCCATCTTGATCGAGCTCTGGGTAACAGGGAGTGGTTCCGTCACTTCCCCAACTCTTCGGCTGAGGGTCTGGCAGCTGGGACGAGCGATCACTCCCCCATCAGGGTTGGCTTCTCTGCTCGATCTCTTGGAAAGTTCCGTCCGTTCAGGTATAACAACAGTTGGTATCTCTCGGAGGGCTACCTAGAGGCTGTCGCAGAGGGGCTGTCTAGCGGTCAGGAGGGGACGGCTCAATTTCGATTGGTTCGTCGCCTCAAGGCCACGAAGAGAGCTCTCAGGAGTTGGGTGCAGGGGTTGCCCAAGTCCACACTAGAAGATAAGGAGGTTGAGTTGAGATCTTTGCAGCAGGATTTGCAAGCTGACATGCTTAATGGGGATCTGGCGGCTAGAGAGAAGGAGCTGATTGGAGAAGTCAATATTCTGAGGCTGCAGAAGGAACTTAGCTCGGCCCAGCGAGCCAAATGTTCTTGGCTGAAGGATGAAGACCGGTGCTCCAAGTTCTTTTATGACGTTATCCGGACTAGACAGAATCGGAATCACATATCCCAACTTCTTGGTACGGATGGCACTCTGGTGGGGACGCCGGCTGAGATACAGGGCGAGGCTATCAGGTACTATTCCGATTTATATTTCCAGACTGACTACCTGTCCGTGTTCCCAGAGATTGTTACGAAGCGGTTGGTGACTCCATTTGGGAATAACATCCTACTTGCCCCTGTCACATTGGAGGAGGTGGAATCTATTGTCAAGGTGGCGGACCCCAACAAGGCCCCTGGTCCAGATGGCTTCAGCAGTGGTTTCTTCAAGCGCCATTGGGATATTCTGAAGCTTCAGGTCGTAGAGGTGGTCCAGGAGTTCTTCACTAAGGGGAAGCTTTTGAAGGAGCTGAATCACACTTTCCTGACCTTGGTGCCTAAGAAGGAGGGCGCGACATCATTGGCAGATTTCAGACCTATTGCATGTTGTAATTATCTTTATAAGATAATTACGCACCTTATGTGCCGGCGGATGGAGGGAATCATGCAGGACTTGGTTTCCCCAAACCAGGCTGCGTTCATCAAGGGGCGGTCGATTGCAGAGCATAGTCTCCTGGCACATGAGATGGTGAGGGGATTCAGCAGACCTGGTGGGGAGAAAGCTTGTGTTAAACTGGACCTGAGGAAGGCGTATGACATGGTCAATCGTGACTTCCTCTGTCATCTGATGACTGCCATGGGATTTGCGGATCACTGGGTTGACTTGATCAGGGAGTGCATCACGTCCCCTACTTTCTCAGTTCTCATCCAGGGCGTTCCTTATGGGTACTTCCAGAGCAACCGTGGGCTTAGGCAAGGTGACCCATTGTCCCCTTACCTGTTCACGCTTGTGATGGAATACTTTACTTGTTTGATGGACCTGGCAGTGCACCGTGGACGGCTGGTGCCTCTGTTTCGGAGGATGGACCCCCCAGTTACCCACCTTATATATGTTGATGATCTACTGGTCTTCATCCAGCCTTCGACGATGGGGTTACAGACGCTTGCGGGTATTATGGAAGATTTGAAGTCCTTCTCGGGTCTCCAGCTGAACAGGGATAAGAGTCGGGTCTACTTCAGTTCCCGGTGTTCCCAGAAGAAGGAGCGGGCTGATGTCCTGGGTAACGCGAGGAGTGATCTTCCGGTGCGCTATTTAGGGGTACCCCTCACAGTCAATTATGCGCGGGATCAGGACTGCCAGGGCCTGGTAGAGTATGTCCAGCGGAGGGTAGAAGACTGGCAAGCCGCCGGCCTGTCTTTTGGCGGACGCATAGAGCTGATCAGATCTGTGATCTCGGCTATGGTCCATTTTTAGCTTCAGTCCATCCTCCTCCCGGTGGCCACTATTCGGCGAGTGGAGCGTCTATGTGCTGATTTCCTTTGGAGGGGGGGTATGCATGCGATCTCGTGGGAGCAGCTCTGTCGCCCCAGGAAGGAGGAAGGTGTGGGGCTCAGGCCGTTGCTGGAGATCAGGGAAGCCTCTGCGCTCAAGCTGGCCTGGAGATTCATTAGCGGGGGGTCTCTCTGGGCGGACTGGATGCACAGCAGATACGTAAAGCAGGGCAATTTTTGGACGTGTTCTCCTGATAACAACCATTCTGTCACGTTCAAGACTGTCCTGAGACACAGGGGTGTGCTCAAGTCTGCTATCCGGAGGGTCATGAAGGATGGGTCGGGTACGGACCTCTGGCGGAACCCTTGGATAGATCGGCGTTCGTTACTAGACATCAGGGGATCCCCGACTCACACGGAGGACAGGCGAGGTCTGACGTGTAGTCGGATCTTACGAGATGGAGAGTGGAGGCCGAAATCTTATCGGTACACTGAGGAGCTGGGAGGGTTCATTATGTCTACAGTCATTGATCCGGCTTTGCCTGCGGATCGGTGGATTTGGGAGCCGACTGGAGCATCTTCGGGCTCGGGGGAGTTCCAGTTCCGTAGTTGCTACAATCTTATCCGGCACTTTTCCTCTGAGTTCTGATTACGAGTTCGTCTGGTGTAAGGGTCTGGCCAGGAAGATGCAGTTGTGTGTTTACAAGCTTCTTCTGGGTCGCCTATTGACGAGGGATTGTCTGAGTTCTTTTGGAGTGCCAGTGCCGGACCCCAAATGTGTGCTTTGCTGTTTGGAGCCTGAGTCTTTTAGACATATCTTTTTCGAGTGCACTCTGGCATGGCAGATATGGTCGGAGCAGAGCCGGGTATTGGGAGTGTGCGCCTCTGGTAAATACATTGGGGACATCATCCCGGTGATACGAGATAGCAGGGGTCGAGGTCAAGACTGGTTTCGTACAGCCAGAGTTCGTCTGGCGGCTTCGGTTTGGCATGTTTGGCGGGAGCGAAACCGCCGGATCTTTGAGGGTCTAGTCACACCTCCGGTTGGCATTCTCCATAACACTGAGTTTGATGTAAACGCTATGGAGAATGGATGAGTGTCGAGTGGGAGTCCCACTCAGATTGTATGTTGTATGATTATGGCTTTTTATTTGGAATAAAATTTACCTTTTTCCAAAAAAAATATATATATATATTATATATATATATATATATATATATATATATATATATATATATATATATATATGGGACTTATGGTTGGGCAGTGAAGAAATAAGATGAGGTTGAGACGTTGAGGGTTCAAATCCATAAAAAAAAATTAATTATCATCTGACACTTAATGCCTAATAGCGAGCGTTTTCTTTTTAATTTTTTTATTATCATCCCATGCTTAACCTCTAAAAACGGACATTTTCTTCCCAAAAAACATCCAATGGCTGGGCATTTTTCTTGATTGAGAATTCGATTGAGAAACACCCACGGATGGGCGTTTTGTTTCTCATTACACAAATTTAACAAACTTTGTGCTTTCAACACAATTTTATTGAACTTTAATGCTTTGTAGGAACATTTCTGTATTAGTCAGTATTGGTGTTTTTGCATTTAGATTAGAAAAGATAGTCCCACATTGGCAACACCACATAGTGGGTATTTCAATATAATGCTTTGTTTGTGTTGAGGTGTGCACATGGGATGTGGAGGGGCACATGCGGGTGCCATGTGGGGGTGTTTTCCTAGGAGAAAAAAAGATTAATTCCACAAAAAAATGCGTTTATGCTTTTTGTCATACTCATGGAAAAATTCCCTCAGGAGCTAAGCCCCAAGGGACTTAGCGACTCGGACTCGGGCTCAAGGGTGCAAAGTGCCTCTTTGTTGGCGCACTTTGCACTTAGCATGTCAGAATCGTTGCATACCGCTCGTGCGCTCGTTTCATGCGCGAGTTGCACGAGCGGAGGCATGTACGGGTGCAGGGGTGGGCGCAGGAGCGGATGCATGTGCAGGTGTATGCACGGGCTAGGCTGTGCGCGTTTACGCGTATGCATCACTGCACAGCTGTGCGCAGGAGCAGCTGCGGTTGTTGGGGACGCATATGCGCAGACGGTGTGGTTGGCGCATGTTTCCGCTGATTGCGGGATTTGAACGGTTATGGGAATATTAGGTCAATTATTCACATCCGATTTTTGTGGAATTTGAATTCAATTCGTTGCTATCTTTCCGTAATCAGTAGGCGGTTAGGATTAGGGTTAAGATTTTCACCCAACTCTATAAATACTCTCTTCGTGCCCCTTTGAGAACTCTCTTCGAAATTGAGAGACTAAGAGAGTTCTACTACTGCCGTCATTGGAGTCCATAAGAGTTCGTGCGAGTCCAGATAGGAGGTGACAGCGAGCGTTCCTGAAGTTTTTTGAGAACTTGCTGGTTCCTGGGAGCAGATCGCGTGGGGATGAATCTTTTTTTGAGCAACGGTGATCTTCATCACCCCAGCAAAGGTTGTTTCTTCTTCTTCCACTTATCTTCTAAATATTGTAATCCGTTCTGTCTGTCTGCAACTGCAATTGCAAGGAAGAACGAGAATTCTATTCTAGATCTGTCTCGGAAACGAAAATATCAAAGCAAGATTTAGATCCGATGGAGCACAACTGTGCAAACCTTCTCGATACAAGTTTTAACAAACTTGAGAAGTTTGACGGAAGCATTACAACATTTGGAAGAGAAAGGCTAACCTTAATCTTCAACTCGTAAACGTCGATTACGTGTTGACAGATCCAGAGCCTTATATTCCAGAAGGTGACGATACTCGGAGGGTAGCTAAGGCCATTGTCTTGCAGACGAAGTGGAGGAGAGATAACAACCTCTGCAAGTTGCTGATACTAAACTCTATGGAGGATTCTCTAGCGGAGTCGTACAACAAGACAGTCCAAGCAAAGGACGTCTGGGAGTCTTTGGAGAAGTACTACAAGTCTGATGAAAACAGAAACGAGATTCATGAGACTGAAAAAGTCTGCAAGATGCAATTTGAGGATGACAAGATGATGTTGTTGCCTCAAATTAAGGAATTTCTCAAGTTGCGTCAAAAACTTGAGGATGATGGCATGCCCCTGGTCAATGCTTTCATTGTTGAGGGTATTGTCGCTAAGCTCCCGCCTGGGTGGAGCAACTTCATTGCGGACATGCACCGTAAGAAGATGGAGGTGGATCTTGAACGTCTCTTGTACTAGATTCATGTTGAAGATGAGTTGAGGACTCAAATCAAAGTGGACACCCTATCCAATCAGATGGCCAAGGCCAATCTGGTGCAAGGTTGAGACTCTAAGGGGAAGCAGCAGGCTTCTCAAAACAAGAAGGACTTCAACCATCTGAAGGTGAAGTCGGCTCCGTTCAAGCCAAAGCCTAAGGGTGATGGGACTGGTTTCAACTGTAACAAGAAGGGCCACTTTAAGAAGGACTGCAGATCCAAGCCAAAACCGAAAGAGCAAGGGGAGGCAAACTTTGTTGCCATGATTGAGCAGGTTGACACATCTGGTGTTGACACCGACTGATGGGTGGACACTGGGACATCATGTCATGTTTGCTCAAAGAGGGAGTGGTTCACCACATACAAGCCTATATCTGAAAGGGTTATAGTGGCAAGCCAGACATAAGTTAAAGTACTTGGGATCGGAATGGTGGTACTAAATCTGACTTCGGGAAAATCGCTAACGCTTCAGGATGTAAAGCACGTACCGGTAATAGCCAAGAACCTAATCTCAAGAAGTCTGTTCTGCAATGCAAGCTTGAGAATGGACATCAATGCTGGTCAAATGGTTATGTTCTATAAAGGAACAAACTTCGGAAAAGCTTTATGTACCAAAGGGATGCTCAAACTTCAAGTTGTAACTCTGACTGATAAAGTCAATGCAGTATCTTCTTCGGATTATTCTCTTGAGTTGTGGCATAATAAACTATGACATGTTCATTGTAAAAGAATAAAAAAGATGTCTAGTCCAGGACTTATCTCCAAATGTGGGGGTAAAGATGTGGAGAAGTGTGAAGTCTGTGCACAGACAAATATCACAAGAAAAATGTTCACACGGGTAAACCGAAGTACAAATCTTTTGGAGTTGGTGCACTCAAATATTTGTGACTTCAAATAGTTCTCTACAAAGGTCGGGATAAAGTACTTCATTACCTTCATCGACGATTTCTCGAAGTACGCGTTTGTCTATCTTCTCAAGTCAAGGGATGAAGCGTTCAAGAAATTTAAGGACTTCAAGGCTGAAGCCGAGCGTCAAACCGGACAACAACTCAAGAAACTCAGAAGTGATAGAGGCGGAGAGTATAGGTCTCTTGAATTCGCATCGTCTGCAAAGAACATAGAATTATCAATGAGACAACTGCTCCGTATTCTCCTCAATCAAATGGTGTTGCAAATAGGAAGAACAGAACGTTGATAGAGATGTGAACTCAATGTTGTTGACTACGGGTCTTCCAAATTGCTTCTGGTGAGAAGCTACGCTTACGGATACATTAATTCTGAATAGAGTACCGCATGCTATTTCCGATGTCACTCCTCATGATCTATGGTTCAAAATCAGACTCAACTTGAATGTCATTCGAGTGTAGAGATGTGGCGTATGTGAAGCTTCTGGACTTACAGATTCAGAAGCTAGGTACGAGGACTACGAAGACTATCTTCCTGGGTTATGCCGAGAAGAGTGATACTCGGAGGTTTCTTGATATTGAATCGAGTTATATCATTGAATCTCGCGACGCATGAACTTTTGAAGATAAATTTGCAAGGCACGAGAACATTATTTTCGTGGACATTCCGGAGAATAGTGTGGGTGTACAGGAGACTAAAGCTTTAAACGACGATGTAGTCCAAGAAAACGATCGAACCAGAACTCACAGAACCTATGTCTAAGCGGATGAGAAGACAGAAGGACTTCGAAGATGATTTTGTTACCTATCATGTGGAAGCAGGTCCGCTTACCTATGATGAGACGATGAAGACTAGAAATGATATCTTCTGGGAGGAGGCTATTAATGATGAGTATGACTCGATAACCTCCAACAACACTTGGGTATTGGTCAATCTACTTAAAGGAGCAAAACCTATCGGATGTAAATAAATCTTCAAGAAGCATATGAAGGCCAATGGAACTATAGATAAGTTCAAGACAAGGCTGGTAGCCAAGGAATTTTCTCAGAAGCAGGGGTCGACTACTTTGACACGTATGCTCTAGTAGCACGGATGACGACTATTAGGATGTTGATTGCTCCAAGTTCAATTCACAAACTAGTTATTCATCAGATGGATGTTAAAACAGCATTCCTGAATGGAAAGTTGACTAAAGAGATTTACATACAACAGCCAGAAGGATTTGCCGTCAAGGTCTTTGAAGAGAAAGTCTGCAAGTTGGTGAAATCTTTATGTGGTCTGAAGCAAGCTCCCAAGATATGGCACGAGATGTTTGATAAAGTCATAAGATCAAATGGCTACAGGGTCAACGAGACGGATAAGTGTGTACACAAAGTTTGCTGACGGGAGAGGAGTTGTCATTTGTCTATATGTGGACGACATACTGATCTTGGGCACAGATCTATCATTCATCACTGAGACAAAGAAGTTCCTCTCATCTAAGTTCAACATAAAGGACTTGGGGAAAGCTGATGTTATCCTAGGGATAAAGATCATCTGGACGGACATTGGAGTGACGTTGTCACAATCTCATTACATTGAGAAGATGCTCACACGCTATGGGTACCAGGATCTTCCAGGAATCGATACTTCGTATAGATGTGACAAGAAGTTGAAGCCAAATTCAATGAAAAGTATCAAGCAGCTGGAGTACTCAAGCATCATCGGGAGTTTGATATATAGGACAACTGCTACAAGGCTTGACAGCTTTTGTCGTGGGGATGCTGAGTCGGAACACGATCAATCCATGTATAGAGCTGTTATATCGTGGAAGTCAAAAAAGCGGACTACGTTCTTATATTTTTATATGGAATCCGAGTTCTATGCACTAGCAGCTACAGAGGATGAAGCAGAATAGCATCGGAAGCTCATGTATGATCTTTCATTGGTTGGTGCGCAAATTCCGACGGTACCGATATACTGCGACAACCAGACGACTGCAGTGGTGGCATCAAATGATCTCTTCAATGGCAAGAAGAGGGTTGTGCGACTGAGACACAAGTTGGTTAATAATCTTATAAAAAGAGGAGTCATTGCCGTTATTGATGTTCGAAGAAAGGAGAATCTGGCAGATCCTTTCACCAAAGGTCTCAAGTGTCAGCTGGTCGAGGACAGCAACAAAAATAGGTTTGAAGACATTCTGATATTGTGTCTTTATAATCCTACCATAGCCTTATGCTATTAGTTCTAGGGGTGAGCAAATACCGACCGCTACCGAAAAACCGACCGAATACTAATTAAAAATATTTCGAAAAACAGAACCCAAAATTATGAACCGATACTGAATTGCCGAACCGATTAAAATATGGTATAATAGTAGTGGTAGCGGCTTGAGTGCAATACCATACCAAAAATACCGAACCGATTATATATATATATATATATATATATATATATATATATATATATATATATCTTCTTTAGAATGTTGTTCGTGACTAATTTTATGCAACTCATTTTTATATATTTCTATCTTTGTTTTAGTTGAGAAGCAGTTTCTTAAAACCTAGAATGAATTTTGGTGGACTTGAAGTTATGTTTAGAACGCTAAAAGTTGAGTTTTTGATATTTTGATCTTATGTTTTTGTGTTTTCATATAATTTTGAAGTAAATTTTGTTATACTTGAACTTATGCTAAGGATTAAACTTAGTGACCATGTTTGATCTTTTAAGCTCATTTGTAAGTGTTCGCGACTTGTTACATATTGTTATAATAAATTTGATTAATTGCTTTATTGGTAGAGGCTTGACTTTGAAATTTAATGCTTCAAAAAAAGTAAAAAAATATATATATATTTCTAGGTTAAGAGGTTCCATAACAATAAGTGTGTTGATTGGTCGAATGTCAATTGGTAAAATATCGCTATCGAACAAAAACGACCGAATACCGATTTAACCGAAACTGAAAAAACTGATTCTAAATGGTACGATATTGGTATTGATTTTTCAAATACCGATTAAAAAAATTACCGAAAAATTCGACCAAATACCGACCGATTATACCGACGCTCACCCCTAATTAGTTCAAAGAGAAATCTACTAGGCATCTAGCTTTTGGTTCAAGGGAGGACCATTGACTGGGAGAATATCAGGAACAACGGGTAGTCCTTTAAGAGATTGAGGGGTTACGGACCTAGAATTACTGTTGTCTACTATTTGTTCTTTAACAAGTCCTGTGGGAGGATGGCTTAGACGCCTTAATTAGTTTTCGCGCATTTTGAATGTCCGACATAATTTACAATAAGTACGGATAGCACAACACTACAAAGGAGCGTAGTACTCTATGCTAAAGTTGGATGACGCCGTATGAGGTAGCTTGAGAGGGTAAAGTCTTGTCTTTGGGCCATGTCATGAACAACGGATAGTCAAGGGAGGACCATTGACTGGAAGAATATCAGGAACAACGGGTAGTCAAGGGAGGACCATTGACTGGGAGAATATCAGGAACAACGGGTAGTCCTTTAAGAGATTGAGGGGTTACGGACCTAGAATTACTGTTGTCTACTATTTGTTCTTTAACAAGTCCTGTGGGAGGATGGCTTAGACGCCTTAATTAGTTTTCGCTCATTTTGGATGTCCGACATAATTTACAATAAGTACGGATAGCACAACACTACAAAGGAGCATAGTACTCTATGCTAAAGTTGGATGACGCCGTATGGGGTAGCTTGAGAGGGTAAAGTCTTGTCTTTGGGCCATGTCATAGCGGCATACCACTGCACATAGGCAGGTAGTCTAATGTTGTAGAATGAAGAGTGGTAGGCAGTATTACAAAGAGGCCGGTGACCTCATGTTACAGTGGTGTGACACCACCAAGAGGTACCTCGAGAGGGTAAAGCCTCGGCTACGCAAGCCATGTCATAGCGGCATAACACCGCAAGGAAGCGCAAGACTTCATGCTGGATAGTATGGCACTACAAAGAGGCTGAGTTTTCATGCTACTATGGCATGACACTACGATGAGATATAGCCTCGACCTTGAGCCATGTCATAGCAGAGTAGCACCGCAAGCAAACGGAAGGCTATATGCCATGACTCTTTAAAAGAACTCACCGAGTGTATGAAAAGAGATATAGGCCATCTCTTGAGGGTAAACTTGTAGACACTCAATATACATATACCGAAACCAGGCAGACACAGGATCTTTAATGTGCAACCGGAAGCACAAGTGATGTCATTATGTGAGTGGAAAGAATTACAGCTATGGTACATAATTCAAGGCTTAGTCTATTCTTGTATCATACTGTTGTTTGATCCATGCGGAAAGATTCAAGTCGAAGCGACATCTATCCTGATGTATGATGGGCAGTCATTGTGGGAACGGTCAGCCGATAAATTGAGATATGTGGGAGATTGTTGGTGTTTTGCCTTTAGACTAGAAAAGATAGTCACACATTGGCTACACCACCAAGTGGGTATCTCAATATAATCATTTGCTTGTGTTGAGGTGTGCACATGGGGTGTGATGGAACACACGTGGGTGCCATGTGGAGGTGTTCTCCTAGGAGAAAAAAGGATTAACTTCACAAAGAAAGGATTTACGCTTTTTGTCATGCTCATAGAAAATTCCCTTAGGGGCTAAGCCCCAAGGGGCTTAGCAACTCGGACTCGGGCTCAAGGGCACAAAGTGGCGCTTTGTTGACGCACTTTGCACTTAGCACGCCAGCATCGTCGTATGACGCTCGTGCGTTCGTTTCATGTGCAAGTCGCATACGCGAGTTACATGAGCAGGCGCATGCGCTGGTGCAGGCATAGGCACAGGAGCAGGCGCATATGCGGGTGTATGCACGGGCTAAGCGCGGCTGTACGCGTTTACGCGTATGCGTGCACGCGTCGCTGCACGGCTGCGCGCATGAGATGCTGCACTGCTAGCTTATACGTACATGAGCAGCTACGGATGTGCTGCTGGGGCGTATATGTGCAGACAGCGTGGTTGGCACATGTTTCCACTGATTGCGGGATTTGAACAGTTATGGAAAGATTAAGTCAATTATTCACATCCGATTTTTTCGGATTTGAATTCAGTTCGTTCCTATCTTTTCGTAATCAGTAGGCGGCCAGGATTAGGATTAGGGTTTCCATCCAACTCTATAAATACTCTCTTCGTGCCCCTTTGAAAACTCCCTTCGAAATTGAGAGACTAAGAGAGTTCTACTACTGTCATCATTGGAGTCCAGAGGAATTTGTGCGAGTCCAAACAGGAGGTAATAGCAAGCATTTCAGAAGTTCTTTGAGAACTTGCTATTTCTTGGGAGCAGATCACGTGGGGGAGAATCTTTTGAGCAACAGTGACCTTCATCACCCCAGCAAAGGTTGTTTATTCTTCTTCTTCCACTGATCTTCTGCATATTGTAATCCGTTTTGTCTGTCTGTAACTGCGATTGTAAGGAAGAACGAGAACTCTATTCTAACTAGTTCTTCCATCTAGATCTGTCTCGGAAACAACACTCAGAAACAGCTTGTTATCTTTCTTTTGGGAACTGTTAGTTCCAATATTTTTGTGCATCCTATAAAAAAAAGTAATGCTATGGGGGGCACACTTTTTTTGACACACTCCATAGCCACACTGATGTGGCAGTACATTATTGGATGTCAAGGGAAGCCTTAAAAGGAAGATAATAATTGACATCCAATAATGTACTGTCACATCAATGTGGCTAAAGAGTATATCAAGAGAAGCCTTAAAAGGGAGATAATAATTGATATCTACCACATCAGTGTGGCTATAGAGTGTATTAAGAGAAGTCTTAAAAGGGAGATAATAATTGATATCCAATAATGCACTACCACATCAGTGTCGCTATAGAGTGTGTCAAGAGAAGCCTTAAAAGGGAGGTAATAATTGATATCCAATAATAAACTGACACATCATTGTGACTATAGAGTGTGTCAAGAGAAGTGTGTCACCATAGCATTATTGTAAAAAAAAAAAAAAAAAGGTCGTTAGCTTATTCAGAGTTCATTCTTGTATGTCTATTTTTTCCTAATTTCCTTGTGTTTGCTTATGAACTAAAGTGGTAGGGACTAGTCTACCTCCGCTATAAATATGTACTCATAATTCCACTCAATAAAGGCATGATTATATATGGACTCGAATAGTCTCTTTGTGGTTGGTTTGAGAATTAGATTAGCATATCGATATTGAAGCCTATTCTAATGTTGATTGTATACATATACAACGATATGGACACAGGCAACAGTCGCGGACACGGCAATCAGTAAAGAACGAAGAGGAAGGGAAAGGGGGGAACCTGTGGGGTTGTGATTGGACATGAGTTGTCGGAATTTGGTCACTTTGGGGTTGGAATTCGGGTCTCTCACTCCGTCGTCGCTGTTGCTGCCCATCCCTCCTCTGCTGATGCTATTGAGTAGAAAAAGAAATGGGGAGAGCCTCCGCTTCCTACAACACCTCCTCGTCGTATTGACAAGTATCCTATTTATTAATGGTGGCCGTTTCTGAAACGCCAAACGGAGCATTCCTTTCTTTCTGTCTTCGCCTTCCCATACGGGCCGGCGCAATCATTTTGTATCCTGGGGGTACGTGTGCAACTTGGACAGACTAAATCCGGACCCAATTGGATAAATTCGTTAATGGGTTGGACTAGAGTTGAAGATATTCGGTCTTGGATTTGAATTTCTGTTAAAATATTGAATCCAACCAAAAATTAGGTTGGGTTCGGGTTCATGTATTGAGTTATCCAAAGAGTCTGAAATCCAACATACATATAATTTATATATACATTATTTCATACTTCTTAAATAAAAAGTTTAAACACTAAATTTCTACACACAAACTCTTGAACACTTTATCCTAAATCTTATTTCAGTTTGTATTTTATAATGATTAAGACTTTATTGTTCTTTGATTATGTGTTTAATATTTATCTTGTTTAAAATTATCCCAAATATCATATTAGAGCCCGATAAATCCGATGAACTTGACCAAATCCGAGCCCAACCCAGGAAATATGGATTCTTTTTCTGTTCCTTTGGACTCGGTCTTTGACTTCAAATGTTAAATCCGAGGTCGGGTTGGACTTAGACTCGGACTAGACTTATAATTAATCGGGTTGGACTTGGTCTTGGACCCGAGGTCGGATTGGACTTGGACTCTGGCTATGCATATGGTTTATCAGGTTGGACTTAGTTTGAGCTCAAACCCGATCCAATCCGTCCCAGTTGCACCCCTATCCTAGGACAATCAGTGGAAGGGCAATATCACGTCTGTCACGATGCGGACTGGGCTAGAGGAAAAATTATTACCGAACCATGTCCACCAATTTTTTTATGGACCTCGTCGCTCAATTAGAACTTGCGAGTTTTATCTCATGATAAAAAAAAATTGAGATATCATTCACAAGTTAAGTTTGAGTGATTAGAAAGGGTCATAGAATAAAATGTGGACCTGTTTCATCTAATAATTTATTTTGAGTAGTGAGGTTAGTTAACCGACTCAAATATATATATATATATATATATATATATATATATATATATATATATATATATATATATATATATTCTTCAATATATTTCATGTAAAAATTTGTATCGATACATCCCAAATCTGAATCATTGGATGTTAATCCAATGGTTCAGATTAAAGCCGAAGTCAAAGTAACATGTAAAGTTAAAGTCAAAGTAAACACCTTTCACAATTTCCAATGCATTTTCAATACAATTGTTTGGGATGTATTGATACATCCCATGTACTATATATATATATATATATATATATATATATATATATATATATATAGAGGATGAGGGAGGTGAGGTGCCACCCTATGGAGGGTGTCTACTTGTCACCTCCCACATGCTATCATCATGCACCCATGTGCTTGATGATAGCATGGGGGGGTGACAAGTAGACACCCTCCCATGAGGTGCCACCCTACCTCCCTTATTCTCTATATATATATATATATATATATATATATATATATTGAAGCAATGGGTAATTGTGGCGAACTCGTCTCCACTAGGGCTCGAACTCCCGACCACTTGAGCCGCAAGCATCTGTCACCACTAGGCTAGAGGTCATATATATATAGCAAATGACCTCTAGCCTAGTGGTAAAAGAGACGTATGCGGTCCGAGTGGTCATGAGATCGATTTCCGGTGGGAGCATTCGCTACAATTACCTTCTTTCAATATATATATATATATTGAGATGTCCGGCGATACGCACGGGACTTAGTGCACGCTGCATTGCATGCCTGTTGGGCCCACTGCTCCCAACTTCCACCAAATAAATGGAAGGAATAATATGCCCTCATGGCTCAATTTTATATATATATATATATATATATATATATATATATATATATTGGAATATATATATATATTCCAATATATATATATATATATATATATATATATATATATATATATATATATATATATATATATATATATATTGGAATATATATATATATTCCAATATATATATATATATATATATATATATATATATATATATATATATATATATATATATATATATATATTTATATATATATATTGGAATATATATATATATTGGAATATATATATATATATATATATATATATATATATATATATATATATATATATATATATATATAAATATATATATATTTATATAAATATAAATATATTTATATATATATATATATATATATATATATATATATTATATATATATATATATATATATATATATATATATATATATATTCCAATATATATATATATTCCAATATATATATATAAATAAATATATATATATATATATATATATATATATATATATATATATATATATATATATATATATATATATATATATATATATATATATATATATATATTGGAAAAGGTAATTTTATTCAGATAAACGAAATACAATCAGCCATTCAGGGCGGCCCCCTTAACAACCTCATACATGTAACGTCATGGTCGATATTGTATATTAAACCTCTTTCATATGTATAAGTGGACTTGAAGATACGAACATTTCTCTCCCGCCATCAGCCAACCTGAGTCTAGCCTCAGTATACCACTCTAAGCCATTCTTTTTTCCATTGGAAATATATTCCAACACATCTTCAGTTCCAAACCATCGAGTTGTCTGTACTTGTAGCCTTCTTTCCTGCACTTGCCAGATCCGCCTAGAGACATCACACTCGAAGAACATGTGGCTGGTAGTTTTTGCGGCATGCCTACACAGGACGCATTACGTACTGTTGATTTGGACTCCCAACCTAGCGAGTCTACCTATGGTAAGTAATCTCCCCTTTAGAAGCTTGTAAAGATAGGGCTGCATTTTTGTGCGCTTCCCTTGCACCAAACCACCTCTGTCGCCTCCCATTTGTCGTGTGCCTCCTGATCCTGATTGTGTGCTACTTTGGTTGCAAATTCTCCATTGGCTGAGCCCTTCCATGTCCAGGCATCTTTCGATAGACTATGGTCTATCTGAATTTGCTGAATGAGAGATCTAAAAGTGCTCGCATACCTGTGTCCCGAGACCGACCAAGCTCCATGGTCTATGATGCTCGCCACCTTGATGCCTTTGTATGCTTCTTGCGAGGCGTGTCCCCCGACCCAACTCAGTGGACCTTTGTGTTGGAACCAGGGGTCGAGCAAAAGATCCGTACCCTGGCCATCCTTGAAGACCCTCTCCAACCTCTGACTGGTCGTCGCTCTGTGCTTCAATAGGTGTTTAAATGAGTCTGACTCATTATTATTGCTTTGATACACCCAAAAATTTCCCCTTCATATATCTGCTCTGCATCCACGAAGCCCAAAGGAGTCACCCTGTAAGAACCTCCACACTAACTTCCAGTCTGCCACCGTCCGCAGAGTAGACATAGCTTGGAGACCAACTCCTTATTCTTCTCTCGGGCGACACAGATCCTGCCAAGCAATCGTATGTATGCCACCATTCCAAATAAAGGTGGAACATATTTTTTTCCAATTTGTCAATGATAGCTATGGGAAGCTTGACCTATTGTAGCCAGAAGCTCATAATGGAAAATATAACCGAGAGGACCAGCTCGATTCTACCTCCAAAGGAAAGATTCTTGGGCTGCCAACCCTCCATCCGCTTCTAAGCAAACTCCACAATGTTATTGCAGTCAATCGCACTCGCATAATTGATCGATAGCGGGATGCCTAGATACTTCACCACTAGTTCCCCTTTGTTAATGCCCAGAATAGCTGCACGTTCCTTCTTATCCGGACACCTTTTACTAAAGTATATCGTACTCTTGTCTTTGTTAAGCTGTAGCCCCAACAGCTTTCCAAACTCCTCGATAATCTCAGATAGAGCGCCAAGACCTGGTACCGTCGGCCTCAGAAAAACTAGTAGGTCATCCGCATAAAAGAGATGTCACATGAGGATGTATTTGTCAAAAAAGCAGGACTATCTTTTTATGACAAACAACCAAATCCATCAAGCATGTGAAGTATTCCATAACTATGGTAAATAAGTATGGAGAGAGGGGACAACCTTGGCGAAGACCCCGATTGCTTCGACAGTAATCATCCGGATGTCCTTTGACAAGTACGGAGAAAGATGTCGTCGTTATGCATTCACGGATGCACGCTATCTATGTCCTATCAAATCCCATGGACACCAAGATATAGCAGAGGAAGTCCATGTTGACAGTGTCTTACGCCTTCCGAAGGTCCAATTTAATGCATGCTTTGTCTGCTCCAGGCCTGTTGAATTCCCGTACCAGTTTGTGCCCTAACATGTTGTGCTCTACAATTGACTGCCCTTTGATAAAAGCAACTTCGTTCTTTAATATCAGCTTCTGTATCACCCTCTCCATCCGTCGACACATAAGGTGACTAATTATCTTGTAAAGATAATTACAACACGAGATAGGCCTCAAGTTCTCTAGAGACGTAGCCCCCACCTTTTTAGGTATTAGTGTCAGGAATGTATGATTCAGCTCCTGCAGTAAATGACCATGTCTGAAGAAATCGTTAATCATTTCAATCACAGGTTCCTTTAGAGCATCCGAGTGAAGTTTGTAAAACTTGCTTCCAAATCCATCCGGGCCAGGAGCCTTGTTCAGGTCTGCCATGTTGATAATCTCTGTCACCTCCTCTCCTGTTACTTGGCAAAGTAATACCCTATTTCTTGCGTCCATGACAAGTTTCTTGCATATAATATTAGAAAACACAAAAAAATATCCTTCTTGATTATACAAAGAGGAATAATATCTTACCGCCTCCGCTTATATATCCGTCTGAGTTGTAACAACCTCGCCATTAGTTTCGATGAGCTTGTGGATGGTATTGCGCGTTTGATATGGGCCCGAACGACGTCGTAAAAGAATTTTGAGCAGTTGTCTCCCTTCTTCAACCAGGAACACTTCGCACGCTGTGCCATTTAAATTTCCTTGGCGATGCGGAGAGCCCCTACCTCCTCGACCAGGTCGCGCTCGTGGTCGGCCAGGTCCAAGTTTAGAATATCTGCTCGCATCTGCTACTGGACCTCGAGTAATGCCGTCTCTTTGCCTGCCAAGTCAGCTAGAGGTGCGACCTTCCTCCATGCACGGAGAGCAACCTTAGTCGACTTAAGGCACTGTACCAACCTGTCATGACCCGATCCTAAGATTCTGGGTCCAATCGGATCATGCCCAGCCTGCACCATTGTGAGACGGCGGCAGTAAGCTGTATCAATAAGTAGTAATACAATACACAATATTCTAAAATGCTAAAATTTAAATTGTTTTTATTAAAACATTTAGAACTGAAATCAACCACACAAGCAAGGAAATATTTAAGTTATTACAACTAGTCCTTTCTTACAACTTCTTAAACAAAGGAAACTAAACTGCAATATTACTGGTGCTCTTGGGCCTCCTGGTTGGGTTCAATTAACTCCTCAGAGCTCAAGTCAGGTCCGTAATAGGTACTAAAGGGCACCTCCTCGTCATCGTAGTCACCTAAAAATATTAGTCTCCCATCGTGAGAGAAGCAAGAAACATATATCCAATTCTAGCATTTTAATAAATAACTAAAAGATGCAAGAAGCCATTTTTAAAATATTATTTATATTTTCTAAATAATAAAAATAAATCAATGAAGCAGTAAAATCTCAAGGAAGCAATAGTGATGCAATCTACAATCAGCAATAGTGTTTTAAGTATGTAGCCACCTGTGACCGGCTGGAAGAGGCAATATGTATACTAGCATTATGCCTAATGCTAGCATATGGTACGGCTCAACCCCCTGTGCAACAGGGGTTAGCACGAGATAATCTATAATAGTAACATGGGTGTTTGCCATTAAAATCTTTGAATTGCAATTTCAATTATAAACAAAACAATGTTACAATGTAGGACTTAGATGTAGTCCTAGGGGTACACTTTTATTTTTATCTGGGTCCTGTTTCGATGGAGCGAGTGGTAATGCATTGACTCAGCTGACGATCTGACGACGGTTTTCGGTTCTCTAAAGGTCTGGGTTGCTCTGGATGTCGGAGCTTGCAGAGGAGAAGAAGACGTTGAGTGTATCTTCTGATCTTTGTGTGTAACTCTGATGATCTGGTTACCTCTATCTTTGACGGTGTATGTCTGTATATGTCCCTGTCTGTGTGTGTGGAAGAAGAAAATGATCCCTCTATTTATAAGCAGCAGGTTGGGCTGCTCATGCGCGCACATGTAGAATGCGCTTGTACATAGGAATGCCACGTGGCTGATGCTGACGGGAGGAGGGCGCATGGATGATGCGCCATGATTTGTGGGTTGAATCCTTCATGCTGCATTTATGGCTGGCACGTGGCAGTGGAGAGGATCTTTCTATTTCTGAGATCTTGGGTGGTTAGCACTCCTTCATAGGCTGAACTAAGTCAAAGGACACGTGGCGTACGTCCATGGCTCAAAGATCTCGGATTTGGTGGAGAGTGATCTGACAGGATGTGCCTAGAATTGGGCGCATAAGAAGACTTTAACTTTCAGGAGTCACGAACCAGTCTGGGCGCATGGCTTTTGAGGCGCATGGGGGGCTTCAGTAGCATGGCCAGGGAGGCACATGCGGTGACTTATGTGATCAGAGTAAGTCAGAGACGCATAGCTTTTGAGGTGCATAAAAATCTTCGGGCGCACGACTGCGGAGGCGCATGCGAGTGGTTGGTCGGCCACGTAGCTTGTAACCGTCGGAGGAAAGTAATGATGACGCTGACGTCAGCGACGCTTCATTTTCTGCAGAAAGTTGTCGACTGTTCAGTCCTTGGAGGACGTGCTGACAACTCTGTCACTGTCGTATTAATTGCTTGGTGGGTGACGAGCCGAAGTGGGCGCATCGATTTGTACCCCACTAGGCGCATAGGTCCGTGCTCACCAGGACGCATGGATCTGTGCTTTGTTGGGCGCATCCATACGGGACACTTGGTGCTGATGGCGCATCCTTATTGGTCTGTCTGTTGAGTTCTTCGAGTGCTTTAAATAGCCATTTTGACTTGGCTGAATTCGAAGAGGCAAATTTATCATCGTAAATACAAGTTTATTGCACTAACTTCGGGAAGGTTGCCACTTGGCGCATGGGTTTGATTTGTCCTGGCCTATAAATAGCGACAATTTGAGAGAGTTTTGTTGTCTCTCCCTTGAATTCTCGACGAAGATGAACTTCTTTGCCCGAGTACATTCTGTTGCCAAGAGGCTCCCCAGGGTGAAGATGCGTCGAGTCGTCTTCGTATGCACTCGTGAAGGTGACTGTTACATCCAAAAGTCGGGATCGCGGGCTTCCGACGCAGGCCGAAGGTGCCTGTTGCATCCAAAGATCAGGATGTTCGAGTCCCATCTCCGTTATACCGAAAGAGTCGTAGATCGGAATTGCGGTGCTCTCCTCTTCCTTGGGCTTTGGAGAGCTCTTCCTCCAGCTAAAGTGGGGTTGATCGCCCACTCTTATTATGCTCAAAACTGCTCCTTTAGCCGAAGCACATGATCGGATCGAAGTGGTGTAGGTCCTAAAAATCAAGTTACACCTATCAAAGAAGTCATGAAAATCAAATGGTGCATCCTTCAAGTGAACTGCAAAGGAGATAGATTGCACAACAACTCGATTGCGCAGGCTGAACTGTGCATTCATCCAAGTGCGCAAGCTGACGTGGCCTCGTCATCATTATCTGACAGAGAATCAGATCTTCTGACAGCTAACAGCACGGAGAATGAGGAAACCGTTCGTTTATCGTACAACACAGCGCTCGAGGAAAGCTGTACATGCAGCACAATTGGCCAGACTCTTTGCAGCACGGTCCATCCCAGCGCAATCTGAAGCCAGCACAATTCAGGTGGCGCACTCCATCAAGACAACTGACAAAATACACGTGGCCTTCATGCCATCAATTACTCACCATGTGGCAACTGTCCGTACACGATCAAGCGCATTTCAATCAAACAATGCCACGCATCACATACAAATGGTCCACGATCGAGTAACTGCCTGCGCAGTCCATTGCCTGCGCAATCCAAAGTCTGCGCAATCCAGCTTACGCAAGTCAGAATAACTAAAAGTTAGTTATTTCCAAAACTCTATAAATAGAGTTTCAAGCCTTCATTATCACACATATACATATCAGAAATCATCACCAGAGATCAGGAGTTCTTGCCAAAGTGCTGCTGTAATCTTCAGAGGCTACTGTCTTCCGTCCAAGGGATAAAGCGATCGTCATTCAGATCGGATTCCTATAGTTGTACTTTCCCAGAATTCTTGTAATCTTCTCACAAAGTTTGTTGAAATAAAGATCAACTTTTGTTTTTGCAAACAAAATGACGACTCTGCTGGGAACGACTTTCTCCTCCGACGAGGAAGTGACAACTCAATGTGACGTAGCGTCTATCGGAAAGACGCAGAAGACGCTGGTTATAAAGGTCAACCAGACGGCCTACGAGGCGATGATCAACTCCAGGACCACCCCTCGCACTGCAATAACTTCTGCCACAAGCAAAGTTCACCCAGTGTGGGTCCCCAAGACTGTTGTGCAGTCCACTGCTTCTGCTGCTCAGCCTGCTGTGCAGTCTACTGCCTCTGTTCCCAAGACTGCTACCTCTGTGGCGCAGTCTGCTGTTACTGTCCATGCGCAGTATGCTGCTCCCCTTTTCAGTGCACAACCTACTTCATATGCTGCTCTGTCAAAGTGCAAGACTCATATTCCTCTGGCGCAGTTGGCTGCAACTCTGCCTGCACAATCCACCACTCCAGCAACCAAAGTGCAACACAAACACTCTGGCAACAACACTCCTGTTGCGCAAGTTGCTGGGACTGTAGCCATAAGACCTTCTGCCAGAGTTATTCATGCGCAATCTGCCAGTGCGCCAACAGCTACTCCAATCTATGCGCAAACTGCGCCAGCGCAGTCTAAGAGAGACAGCCCTTTGGCTAATCTCTCCTCTTCTCACAACAAGGGGAAAAACTCTGCTCCTCTTCTTAAGCATCATGTTACTCCTGCACAATCTACTGGGGATAGTATTTTGGCTATTCCTCCTCCTCCCCAGAATAAAGGGAAAGGCCCGTTGGTCTTTTCTCAAACTTCCTCGTCCCATGACTTGGAAGACAACAGAGGAAAACGCTCTTTAGCTAACCCTTCTTCACAAAACAAAGGAAAAGGCCCTTTGGTCTTTTCTCAGTCTTTCTCGGTTTTTACCGTAGAAGATCAATCTGAACGTGCCTCGGCACCAGTCAGTACAAGAACTCTCTCTAATATGGGTTCTTCTTCCCTCATTGCCAAAAGGAAGTATACTGATCAGAGAGGTATTCTGCCTAGTCCGGTAGCAGAGTTCCAAGATCTCCCAACTCTCAAGATATCCCATTCAAGACAGGAAAAATTGCTGGTGTCTCAGACAGAAACCCCTGGGGGTGAGTTTGCTGATCTAAGAACTTATCTCAACAGGCCAACTTCGGTAAAACGCAAATAGCCAATGCCGAAGACCAACCAGCATCAGAAGCAAACTTCCAGGATCAAAAATTCGGACACCTATGCCAATGAAATGAGTACTTCCCTGTACACTCAAGGGACAAAATATTTGAAGAACCGGAACCATGTTTCGAATGTTGTCAAAGAATATGTCCGTCGAACTTCTTCTCGTCCCGTCGCTGTGCCTGATCTTCGAGAACACCTCAAGCAAAAACGGAACAACATCTCATCACCTCCAGTGCAACCACTTGGACACCATTGTAATCACAAAGTGGTCATCAAGTGTTGTTGTCAGACCATAAGACGATCTGTCTTCGATCGTCTAAACTTTACAAACTCTGAACCTATGTCAGAAGATGAAGACGAAGCTTTATACGCTTCTGTCAACATGACTTCCAGAGACACTGGGGGTAGGAAGTGCTCCAAGCACGGCAAGCCTCGCAAGACAAGCCAGCGATATTTGGATCTACTCCAAGAATCTTCTGATGGAGTATTCCAACATATCCGATCCCGAAGCCGAGACACAATCGGTCAAAGGAATCTTCAAGATCCTTCTGGTCATCTTCCTCTTTCTCACTCAGGAGATGATTCTTTCTCCGACTACGATGCATACAGCAAAAGTTTGGAACAGACAGTATCCTTTACTGTACCTAGAGAAGTGACAGCTTATGTTGTCACTGAAGACCCAGATGCTTCCAGTTCAGCTAGTCAAGAACAACGAATAGCTGCATTAGAAGACAAGTTGAAGACCATGGCCGAAATGGTTGCAAGTATGCATTCTATCATTGTGGCCTAATATACAGTACCACCGACCGTACCTCCTGCAAATCCTGAAATTATAGCATCATCGGTGCCTGTCAATGCAGGGCTGGGGGTAGCATCTCCTCAAGTACCTCCTGTACAGATTCAACCTACATCCAGTCAGTCAGGTGCCGGGGGTAGTGCTTACCACGCTGTTCCTCCCCCTGACACTGTAACTCAGCCTGCTCCTTCTACATCAGTGGAAGATGCCAATGAAGCTGTCAAGCTCCTGCGCACTTAGTTCGAGGCCTTCAAAGAGAAGGACAACTTGCAGAGGTTGGAAATCAAGCAACCTTACCCAGTTGAATGGAAGGAAGTCCCATTCCCTCCAAAGTACAAAATCCCGACAACCTCGCTGTTTGATGGCAGCACCTCTCCCAGTCAGTTCATTAACCACTTTGAGGTAATGACTGTCCAACTTTAGCCAAATGACGCTCTTCTTACCAGAGTATTCGTCGGCTGTTTAGCCGGCGTAGCATACGATTGGTACAGAAGCTTGCCCGATGGTTGTATCACCTCCTTCTCTGGTCTAAAATAAATCTTCTTGGAACGATTCTATGAGGGGATCAACGACATGACCATGTCAGCCCTCAATAAAATCAAACAAAGACACAATGAAATTGCTGAGAGTTTCATTGAAAGGTTCCGTCGGAAAGCTTTGAAAATGCCTCCTGGGACTCCGGCCGTTGTCACTATAGACACCTGCAAGGCAAATCTTTTGCCTATCATCAGCATATGGACGGGGTCAACTCAGTTCCAAGATTGGCCATCCTTCATTGTCAACGCTAAAGCAGCTGAAGTTAGCGCCAACGAATTCAAACAGCTAGGGGTACAAATGTCTAACCTCGACCGGGATGAACATCAGACATCGGGTGGTGGTAATCGCCAGAACAACCGCAAGGGAAAAGAAACTTTGAATATCAATTTGAAAAATAAAGAATCTCTGGCAGTCAACGTAGCTCCCCCTACGTCCACTTCTACTCCTTCAGCACCTCCACCAAGGGAACCTCGTCCAAAAGTGGAGTACTCTTTTGACGAGAATGACACAGTGAGCATCTTTGATTGCTTGATCAAAAGTAATAAGCTCCAGCTCTCAGATCCCAAGAAGCCTGATGAAGTCGGTAAGACTGATCATCCTAAGTACTGGGTTTATCACAGGTTCACTGGGCATCCCACTCGAGCATGTTATGTGCTCAAAGGTAAAATTCAAGAGCTGGTCAACGCTAGTGTTGTCACTCTGCAACAAGACGAGAAGACTGTTACCGCAAACATGGTCTCAGTTCAATTTGGTGACTTCCCTCCACAGATGGTACATCATGGTGTCATTCCTATCCCCAAAGCTACTCTTGAGATCGAGAATCTCCCTCCTCCACGAAGTGAAGGTCTCGTCCCCTTGTCTCTTGACAATGGCGAGATTATGTGGATTCATTCGGATCTTGCTTCGGAGTTAGAACTTTTCTCTTCCTCCATGAAGAAAGACCGCTCCAAGGGCAAGACAAAGACTTGCAATATGGTGTCTTTTGACCCCATAGTTGACGAGGAAATCTTGTTGGACACCAGGTCAGGGAAAGCCTATCTAAAGGATTACCCCGAAGCTCAAGAGAATCCTGCCTCTTCTTCTGAGCCTACTCCAGTGTAGCCTGCTTCTACTGAGGATATTCCTACTGCATCCTCACCGGTTGTAGAGTCTACTCCTCCCAAGCCGACGATAGCTGACAAAGGCAAACAACAAGTCCGCTTCGACAAACCTTTGAAGAAGTCATCTCCTTCCGGACTTGAAAAGCCTTACAACTTTGATATCCTGGCTCAACTAGCCAATACACCGGCCCGACTGTCCATCTTCGAGCTCTTGCGCCTCTCCAAAGAGACTCGGAAAACTCTGAGTGAGGCTCTCATGCATGCAGAAACCTGTCTAGACCTGCTAAAGAAGCCGAAAGCAGAACCAGTCTCTTGCCTCCATTGTCATAGTGTGTTGGAGTTAATTCCAAACTTAACTTTCACACAGGATGACATGTTAATGGAAGATAATAGGCACGACCGTCCTCTATACTATACAGGATATGTCGACTCGATGAAAGTCGATCGTATTCTTATAGATCCAGGGTCTGCTCTCAGTATCATACCAAAGACAATGTTAGATGCATTGAAGATCCCAGTGCATAGTCTTTCCAGTACAATCACCACCATCCTTGGGTTCAATCAAGGAAGAAGTGAACCTCTGGGCAAGATTCGTCTAAAACTCCAAATAGGCAATCTTCGCACAAAGGTGACCTTCTACATCATTGACAACCATAGTTGTTCTTATAATGCCCTGTTGGGAAGACCATTTCTGCACGAGCATAACATTGTTCCTTCGACTCTCCATCAATGTTTCAAATATGTCGATGACAATAGAGAGGTTCAAAAGGAGGTTGCTGATCTCTATCCTTTCAAAGGCATCGAAGCATACTGCAACGATGCTCGTATGTACAAGGATGAGTTCATGAAGCTAGTGCTGTCTCTGGACACTGAAGAAGAACAAGAAGCAGTGCCTAATGACACCCTCATCATACCTGTCAAAGTACGTGTTTCTCGTCCTCAATCCTCCAAGCCACTGGCTATTCACTTGCCAGTTCAGAAACAACCAATTGATGATGACCAGGATCAAAGGGAGCTCACCTCTTCTGAGCCACTTGTTATAGACTTACGTCGTAACAAAGAAAAAAGGCAGCTCACCTCTTTTGAGCCACTTGTTATTGATTTATCTCATAACAAGAATAAAAAGGAGCTCACCTCCTCTGAGCCGCTTGTTATCGATCTCCGTCGTAACAAGGCCAATCCTCCTCTATGTTCTTCTTCTTTCCCTCTTGTAATCAATCTGACCAAGCCTGCTAAGGCTAAAGGTCCTGTTGTAAATACGGATATACAAATTAATGAAAAAGCATCTACTTTCCAGTATACTGATGTCGTTTATCATGCTAAGTGCTATTTGGATATGTTAGATAGCTTTCAATCATTTACGATGGGAGTTGTGCAGTCTCTTCAAACAGAAGTCTCACTCGAACATCCAAAAGATTCATATCGTATTGTTCCTGCTCGAAAGAAAGGCGAGAGTCCAATACTTTTTAGTAAAGGACCGGAACAACAATTCAGCTACACGGATGATAGCAAGAGTAACGACACAGGACATCTTCAACTCCGTCGTTATAGTCAGCAATCAAAAGACATCATCCGAAAGATGGGTTATGACTTCAAAAATGACCTCAACTACGGTAAAGGTTGAAGAACTCCTATCCGTACAACTGTTTCGAAAGGAAAGTCAGAGATGTATTACAGCAGGACCAAGAGAGGTCTCGGATATGCTTCACCTCCGGTATTATCCCCAGCAGGCTCTGAATCCGATAGTGAGGAGCGCTTTAACTCTTCTGATTCCAGATCATGGGATTCTGACACCAGCATCGGTCAAGTTCATCGATTGACTGTATCTTCTAACATGGTCTCCGTCGAACTTCCAGAAGGCTATGACGAGGATATTGAAGAAAATCCCGAAATAGATCCTTGGGCTCAACGAATGGATACCCAATGGGAACTCCGATTCGAACAAAGAGAACCTCCTACTGAAGATCAACTAGTTCAAATTGATGTAGGAGAGAGCGGGTCACCTCATCCAATATTCATCAGCAAGAACCTTCCAGAGGCAGATAAGCAAGAATTAATTATTCTTATTCAGGAATACATTGACGTCTTTGCCTGGAGTTATGAAGACATGCCAGGTCTAGATCCCAAAGTTGCTACTCATAAATTGAATATTCTGCCAAATGCAAAATCGGTCAAACAGCAACAATGGCGCTTCAAGCCAGAAATAATGGATGCCATCGATAATAAAGTTAAGAAGCTCATCGCTTGTGGCTTTATTCGAGAAGTGCAACATCCTGATTGGGTAGCTAATGTCGTCCCAGTTCTAAAGAAAATCGACAAAGTTTGAGTTTGCATCGACTTTCGGGATCTTAATGAAACATGTCCAAAAGATGAATTTCCTCTCCCTATTACGGACGTTATGATTGACAACCTGTGGGTTCGAAAGAATATCTTTCATGGATGGATTCTCCGGATACAATCAGATTCGGATGAATCCTGAAGACGAAAAACACACTTCTTTCTGCACTCCTCGCGGAGTCTACTGCTATACTGTAATGCTATTTGGTCTCAAGAACGCTGGTGCAACATACCAGCGAGCCATGAGTACCATCTTTCGAGATCATTTGTGCAAGACTGTCGAATGCTACGTCGACGATATCGCTGTCAAAAGTCATCTAAAGGAAGATCACATCAATGACTTGAGAACTATCTTCAACCTCATGCGCCAATACCAACTCAAAATGAATCCCACTAAATCATTCTTGGGTGTCTCTAGTGGCAAATTTCTCGGCTTTGTCATTACCTCTAAGGGTATACACGTGGATCCCGAGAAGATCAAAGCCATTCAAGAGATGCGTCCTCCACGCAACCTAAAAGAGCTACGAGGATTCCAAGGTCGACTTGCGTACATTAGGAGATTCATTTCGAATCTGTCTGGACGCTGCAGACCATTTACTCAACTAATGAAGAAGGGTGTATCTTTCGTTTGGACCGAAGAATGTCAACGAGCATTTGATGACATAAAGCGGTATCTCATGAATCCACCAGTCTTGGTGCCACCAATCTCTGGCATACCATTCTTAATGTATATCCGTGCTATGGATCATTCATTGGGTGCTTTACTTGCCCAAAAGAACAAAGAAGGTCACGAACAAGCTATCTATTATCTCAGTCGTACTATGATTGGTGCTGAACACCGTTATAGTCCGGTCGAAAAAGAATGACTAGCTCTTATGTTTGCGGTTCAAAAGACTCGACATTATATCATTGGCCAAACTATTCATGTCATATCCCGAGTTAATCCTCTTCGGGTATTGATGAAGAAGCCTAGCACAGTTAATTCTCGGCTGGCTACATAGGCCATTCTGCTAGCCCAATATGACATGGTATATGTTCCTCAAAAATCTGTCAAAGGTCAAGCACTGGCAGATTTCTTAGCAGCTCATCCTATTCCAGAAACGTCCAAACTCTATGATGAAATTCCAGATAAGACTTTGGAATCTAATACAATCTCCGAAGAATTTCCTACTTGGCGTCTATTCTTTGACGGTGCATCCAGGATTGGACCCAATGGTGCCATTGTTGTAGGAGTCGGAGTTGTCCTTGTTTCTCCAGACGGGTCAACTATTCATAGAGCCTACTCCCTAGATAAACCGTGCTCCAACAACGTGGCAGAATACAATTCTCTACTCATCGGCCTTCAGCTAGCTAAACAACTAGACGTTGAGTATCTTGAAGTCTATGGTGACTCCAAACTGGTTGTTAATCAGGTTAGAGGGACCTATGAAGTTCGCCATCAAGATCTAGTGCCTTACTTTGAAGCGGCAATCAACAAGGCTACATCATTTAAAGCCTTCTTCATTGAATATGTACGCCGAGCTTGCAATACCGAAGCCGACGCTTTGGCCAATCTTGTAGCAGTCTTAGCCATCCCTATCAAAAGACAACAGGTCATGGTCATCTCTATTCGGGAATTGTTCTGCGTCGAAAACAACCGTAGTATTGAGTTCAGTAATCTTACTGAAGCCAATGTTATCAATAAAGATTGGAGAGCTCCTTTCATCGACTTCGTAATTCATGATATACTCTGTGAAGCCCATGACCCTTTTTATATTTTTAATTGTTTGTTAGTCTTAACCCAGCCCATGAGTTTAGCCCATAACTTAAACCCAACCCAAAACTATTCCTTTCCCCACTCACCGGTTCTCACTCCCCGATCCTAATTGTGCGCCCACTTTGTTCTCCACCATCTTTACGTAACCCCTTCTCACATTCTCCCCTGAAACTTACAGAAGAGAAACTCACCCCCATTCTTCTCTAAACATTCACAACTCTCTCCACTCTCTACCAATTTCAGATCTGAGACCACCATCGGAATCGTCTCGCCACCCTCTTCAAGACTAGATCCCTCTTCCCGCTCTTCCGTGACGAAGTCGGCCGCCGACCTCTGCCCCGGACCCGCGTCGGACCCGCCAGCGCACGCGTGCGCCATCCGCCGGCGTCTTCCGAGTCCGAGGCCTCCCCTCGGTACTCCTTTGTGCAAGTTTGGGTAACCTCTTTCCTCTTTTTCCACTTTCTGTGATTGTTCCCAGAACCCATATGAGTTTCTGGCTTTAGATAGGTTACGTAGATTTCTAATTGGGTTCTGTAGATTAATCTTTTAGTTTCTGTGTATACAATGTGTAATATTGTAATAATAATTATTTAGGAAATTTTATTGATTCACTGCTGGTATTAATTGTTTGTAGCTCAACCTTAGTAATTTAAAACATGGTTTTAAATGATTTAAACTATTCATATATATAGTTATGATTATCTTTTAATCTTAGTTGTAGAGATTTTAAACCAATAATTATTTAATAAAGAGTTTACAAAATATTGGTTAAATAAATATTCATTTAGAAGTTATTATCTTTAAAATAAAAATTTTGTTAAATAAATAGTATAACAGAATTATATTTCAGTAGATGATTATATATATTTTATATATATATATATATATATATATATATATATATATTTCCTTTTTAAAAGATAATTTTAAATCAAAGGTTTTATAAAGGGATATATATAATAAAAACTAATATATGTTAAAAAGGTTATTTTGGTACAAATGGTATTTAGCATTTAAATCCGAATAAATCTTTTATATTAATGTAAAACCATTATTTTGGTAAGAAAAAGGGTGTTTTTTGCGCAATAATTATTAGTTTAATATTTAAAGGTGATTTTTCTAAATAATTTATGGAAATGTCTAAAAGATATATTTTTACGAAAATTATTTTGATTAAATAACTAAACTTGATAAATAATTTTTATTTCGAAATGCTATGTCAATAAAATCTATGTTTCCTACAAAATTACTAAATTCTAGAGATTTATTTTTAAAGTAATTTTTCCTATTAATTATTATCTACGACAAAAACCTATGTTGTTTAATACGGTTTATAATAATATTAGATTTGTAACAAAACCTACTTTATGTATAAATTATTTCCAATTAGGTTCACCAACCTGCCAGACTTAGCCTTAGTATTGTACCTTAGAATTAGGGCATAGTTCTGATTACTAAAACGGTACTATGATCTTGTAGGTCCTACTCCGTAAAATCCTAGCGGTTACATTCTGGTTGCTGTCAAGTCAGAAAATAATTTGAGGCAAGTTTTCATATTTACTCCATACTTGTGTTTCCATTTTAATAATTAAATGCTATACAAACATTGATTACATGTAGTCTAGTTACACTGAATCACCGTGGTTCCCTCTCGGACTCCACGTAGGAAGATAGATGGCTGGATGGCTATCTTGACATATCGGATTATTTTACTATTGACTCATTGACTCATTGCTTGGGGATTGCTTGGGGGAGTAGTATAACGTCTGTGACCAAAGCCAAAATTTGCTCGTTTCTCGTCTGTGCTAACCCCAACCTCACTGTGGGTTGAGCCGTACCGTATACTATTCGTTTTGGCCAAAACGTTAGTATACATATTGCCTCACCAGCCGGTCACAGGCCCTGTTATATACTCAAACACTAGCCTAGTATTACATCATGGATGACATTGATTCTTTTTCACACTTGCTAGTCTCATTTTACTATTTTAAATACAAAATTATAATGTTTCATAAATGTCTCGCATTTTTTTTCATTTAGTTATTATCTTAGGAATGCTAGTTGTGGATGTGGTATATTACTTGCTCCCTCCTGACTGGAGACAACATTTTTAGGTCACTGTGACGAAGAGGAGCTGCCCTACTGTACTTTATATGGGACAGACTCGGGTCTCGCAGAAGCTGAACCAGGAATCCCAGAACCTTAGCTGTTGGATTAGCACTTTCCCTTTTTAAACAATGTAATAAATAAATTTGCTTTTAATATTGTTATTAATGGTGGTTACTTTCAGACTCACTTTCAATTCAATAAAATATTTTATTTTCGTTAGATCTTCTGCATGTTTGTGTTTCACTACTTGATACAGCTTACTGCCGCCATCTCACAACGGTGTAGGCTGGGCATGATCCGACTAGACCCAGATTATTTGGGACGGGTCGTGATATGTTTTTAGTGGTGGCCCATACAGGTCAGTTTTGTAAGCTGGTCTAGTCAACTTAGTCTAGACCATCACGCAGTTCTGTGATTTGACCTAGGTTTAGTTGAGACATTAGGAAAACAGACTTAGAAACAACATAGAACACCTAGAGAACATTTACCTTGTTACATTATAGGACCGAAAGTATATACTTTAATAACTATTTTTGCTTGCTTATAGTTTATTAGGCTCCCTTGCTTATGTTTGTACTCAAACCTGTATGCAGATGGCGAAGGGTAGAGATGCTCGTTCTGGCCCTGCTGTTGAGGATTCATCCTCTGAACATACTCCAACTCAGGCTCAGTCAGACCCCTCACTGTTGCAGCTTACTGATCGCCCTCACGCTGTACGGCCTCCGCGTGCTGCTTATACTTCCACAGTGCATGCAGCAGCGCCGATCCCTCAGAGGATCGCAATTCTACCTGTTGAAGCGGTTTCTCCAGCTACTACACCAGCACCAGTGGATAATGCTGACCTTGTAAGTCTACTAAGAGGTGTACTTGAGGGCCAGAGAGTTCAAGCAGAAGTGAATCGCAAGCAAACTGCGATTATGAAGGAGGGCATGGAGAATGCCCACAATGTCGCCATGGCAGCGTTATAAACATCGCAGACAGAGAAGAGGCCTGCCAAGGTGAGAAAAGTGAATTGATAATTTATGTTTCGTTGGAGAAATATATAAATGTTGATGTATCGGTCCTTTAATTCAGGAGAAAGTTGGGGACATTGAGAGTTTCAAGAACTTGAGTCCGCGGCCTTTCAAAGGGGCTGAAGGCCTAACCTACGCGGACGAGTGGCTGGATGACATGGAGCGACTCCTCAGCATTGCTCGCATCCCACCTGGACTTATGGTACAGGCTGTGTCTCTACAACTTCGAGATGTTGCTAGCATATGGTATCGGAGCGAGCCCAGATTTATGACTGGAGGAACATCCTGGCATTCCTTCAAGAAGGAGTTCAAGAGGAAGTTCTTCCCAGAAGCTGTAAGCCATGAGAAGGCAATTCCATGACCTGAAGCAAAAAGACCGTACTCTGGAGGAGTACGTATCTGAGTTCAATCGGCTTAGCAGGTTTGCACCCCGCCTAGTTGCAGACCCAGAGGAACGTGCTCAGAAGTTCCGACATGGTTTACGGGAGGAGATCCGCACTTATGTTGCTACAAACAGAGCTAAAACGTTCGACAAGATGCTTAAGGTGGCCCAAGACGTAGGCCAGTTCAGCCGGCCGTACTAAGAGAGAGCACCCTGGATCCAGCAGCCATCACCAGGAAAGTTCCAAGAGGCCCAACACTAGCAGCAAGCCCTCTTAGCAGCACCACAAGGCACCCCAGCAAAATCAGCCGAAGACCGTCTCATGCACCTACTGTAAGAGGCCCGTACACTCATTAGATGTCTGCAAGAAGAGACTGGGCCACTGTCTTGCTTGTGGGTCTGCTACCTACCAGATCAGAGACTGCCCTACAGCATTCAGAGCTGGACCTGGACAGCAGAAGGGTCCACTTCCTTTCCAGCAGCAGCGGTACAACCATCACAGGGCTGGGCAAGCTTTTGCCTTGGCCGTTGAGGAAATTGAGGCAGAACCAGAGCCAGAAGGAGATGTCGTCGCAGGTGCCATCTTATTACACTCACATCCAGCTTTATGTCTATTTGATTCTGGAGCATCGCACAGCTTTATATCTTCAGATTTTGTTGCTGTATATCATATAGACCTAGGGTGTAGTAAGATGATTTGTAGAGTTATGACTGGAGGGGGACCTATCCCTATCACAGAGACTTGTACCTGTCCCATCACCATTTCCGATCATACCTTTCTAGCACCCTTACTTGTTATGCCTCTCCCTAACTATGATATAGTTTTGGGTATGGATTGGCTGAGCAAGCAACACGCCCTGATAGATTGTCGTCGGGGCTGTGTTATCTTTAGCCCACCTGGAGGACCAGAGTTTGAGATAGCTCGAGCACCTGAGAGCATAGGATGTGCTTCCTACACTTCTATCACAGTAGATTTTGGACCACCTCATCCCTTGATAGCAGAATACCTGGATGTCTTCCCCGACAATCTCCCAGGTTTACCCCTGGATCGAGGTGTGGAGTTTACCATTAACCTAGTTCCCGGCTCTTCCCCCATTTCTCGAGGATGCTACAGAGTCAACCCCAAGGAGGCCAAGGAGATGAAGGATCCGATTGATGAGCTGAAGGCCCAGGGATTTATCAGAGATGGAGCTTCACCCTGGGAAGCACCAGTTTTGTTCGTGCCCAAGAAGGATGGAACCGTACGGATGTGTATTGATTACCGGGCGCTGAACAATATCACTATCAAGAACAAGTACCTTTGCCCAGGATCGATGATCTGTTCGATCAGCTAAGCGGAGCGAAGGTGTTCTCAAAGATTGACCTCAGATCAGGATACCATCAGGTCAAGGTTCGAGAGGAGGACATTCCGAAGACGGCATTCAACACCAAGTATGGTCATTATGAATTCTTAGTCATGCCCTTCGGTCTCACCAATGCCCCAGCTGTGTTCATGAATCTCATGAACAAGGTCTTCCATGAGTTCTTGGACCAGTTTGTCGTCGTCTTCATCGATGACATTCTGATTTACTCAAAGACCCAGGAGGAGCACAAGAAGCATCTGCGGATTGTCTTAGAGACTCTGAGGAAGGAGAAGCTCTACGGTAAGTTGTCCAAGTGTGAATTTTTCCTGGATAAGGTAGAATTTTTTGGTCATGTTATCACAGGTGAAGGTGTATCTGTGGACCCCAAGAAGATAGCAGCAGCAGTTAAATCTTGGACAGCCACCGGCTCAGTTACAGAGATCAGGAGCTTTTTTGGTCTAGCTGGATACTATCGAAAGTTTGTGAAGGACTTCGCGAGGATTGCGGAGCCTATGACGAAGCTGACCCGGAAGAATGAAGAGTTTATTTGGACTGAAGAGTGCCAAGCGTCATTCGAGGAGCTGAAGAGAAGGCTGACAACAACGCCCATCTTGACGCTACCATCTAGATCAGGCAGATTTTCCATCTACAGTGATGCCTCGGGTAAAGGATTGGGATGTGTACTATAGCAGTATGGTAAAGTAATTGCCTATGCTTCCCGGCAATTACGGAATCATGAGAAGAACTACCCGACGTACGACTTGGAGCTAGCAGCAGTCATCTTCGCCATGAAATTATGGAAGCATTATCTCTATGGCGAGAAGGTAGACATATACACGGACCACAAAAGTCTCAAATATGTCTTCACTCAGAAGGAGCTCAACATACGCCAGAGGCGATGGCTGGAGCTGATGAAAGATTTCGACATCAATCTGCAGTACCACCCGGGTAAGGCTAATGTGGTCGCTGATGCACTTAGCAGGTACCCGATGGCTATGTTCTTGACAAAGAAATATTATTTGCTGGAAGATTTGGAGAAGCTTGGATTGGAGATCGTGACACCCGAAAAGATTATGTCAAAGCTTGGAAAGGCAGCAGTTGTACCAGGCATAGACTCGTCTATGATGCAGCTACATGTGGAGTCCAGTTTGATTAGCAGAGTCAAGGAGACTCAATTCCAGGATGAGATACTGTGCAAGCTAAGGGACAAAGTGTTAGCTGGAACACTTGAAGGATTCTCTATAGCTGGAGATGGAGCTCTGCGGCATGGTACGAGACTTTGCGTACCTATTGGCGAACTGAAGAATGAACTGATGAAAGAGGCGCACCAGTCGCGGCATTCTATACATCCCGGAGCTAACAAGATGTACAAAGGCATGAGGACTCATGTTTGGTGGCTTGGAATGAAGCAAGACGTGGCAGAATTCGTCTCCAGATGTTTGATCTGCCAGCAGGTAAAGGCAGACCGCCAGAGACCAGCAGGTTTGTTACAACCTCTTCCTATTCCGGAGTAGAAATGGGAACATATTATTATGGATTTTGTGACAAGATTACCCAGATCCCAAGGAGGGAAGGATGTTATATGGGTGATAGTTGACAGACTGACCAAGTCTGCCTACTTCATTCCTTTTAAGGTTGGTTTATCCACGGAAAGGTTAGCAGCTCTTTACATGCGAAACATTTACAGGTTGTATGGAGTCCCAGACAGCATCGTATCCGACAGGGATACCCGGTTCACCTCGTATTACTGGAAGAGCTTGTAGGAGAGCTTGGGCACACAGCTGAAGTTTAGCACGACGTACCACCCTCAGACAGACAGCCAGTCAGAGCAAACCATTCAGACGCTGGAGGACATGTTGAGAACATGCGTCCTGCAGTTCGGTGGATCTTAGGAAGATCACCTACACCTGGTAGAGTTCTCCTACAACAACAGCTACCAGGCCAATATTCAGATGACACCTTTCGAAGCTTTATATGGGCGTCGATGCCGCACCCCTCTAGCATGGAGCGATGTTGGAGATCGAGTCTTGTTGGGGCCTGAGATGATTGCAGATGCGGCTGAGAAGATGAAGATGATCAGGGAGGCACTAAGGATTGCACAGGACCGCCAGAAGCATTGGGCGGACAACAGACGTCAAATATTAGAATTTGAGGCCGGGGATCAGGTATTTGTTAGAATATCACCTACCAGGGGTACGATCAGATCGGCCAAGCTGGAAAGCTGATTCCCCGCTACATCGGTCCTTTTGAAGTTTTGAGCAGAATCGGAGAGGTAGCATACAAGGTGGATCTACCTTCCAGTCTCGAAGGCGTGCACAACGTCTTCCACGTGTCACAGCTGAGGCGTTACGTACCGGACCCGAGCCACGTTGTTGATCATTCAGAGTTAGAGATTGGACCCAGCCTTACTGTGCCAGAGCAACCAGTGGAGATCATCGACCGCATGGAGAAGAGATTGCGGCGTGCAGTAATCCCTCTAGTGAAGATAGCTTGGCGTCACCATTCTCCCAAGCGCTACCTGGGAGCGAGAGGATGAGATGAGGGAAAGTATCCTCATCTATTATAGGTATGGTTTTTCCTTTTCTCTTGCATTTTTTTGGTTGAAATTTCGAGGACGAAATTTTCTAAGGAGGGAAGGTTGTGAAGCCCATGACCCTTTTTATATTTTTTAATTGTTTGTTAGTCTTAACCCAGCCCATGAGTTTAGCCCATAACTTAAACCCAACCCAAAACCATTCCTTTTCCCACTCACCGATTCTCACTTTCCGATCCTAATTGTGCGCCCACTTCCTTCTCCACCATCTTTACGTAACCCCTTCTCACATTCTCCCCAGAAACTCACAGAAGAAACTCACCCCTATTTTTCTCTAAACCTTCATAACTCTCTCCACTCTCTACCAAGTTCAGATCCGAGACCACCATCGGAATCGTCTCGCCATCCTCTTCAAGACTAGACCCCTCTTCCCGCTCTTCCGTGACGAAGTCGGCCGCCGACCTCCGCCCCGGACCCACCAGCGCACGCGCGTGCCATCCGCCGATGTCGTTCCGAGTCCGAGGCCTCCCCTCGGTACTCCTTCGTGCAAGTTTGGGTAACCTCTTTCCTCTTTTTCCATTTTCTGTTTGTTCCCAGAACCCATATGAGTTTCTGGCTTTAGATAGGTTACGTAGATTTCTAATTTGGTTCTGTAGATTAATCTTTTAGTTTTCTGTGTGTACAATGTATAATATTGTAATAATAATTATTTAGGAAACTTTATTGATTCACTGCTGGTATTAATTGTTTGTAGCTCAACCTTAGTAATTTAAAACATGGTTTTAAATGATTTAAACTGTTCATATATATATAGTTATGATTATCTTTTAATCTTAGTTGTAGAGATTTTAAACCAATAATTATTTAATAAAGAGTTTACAAAATATGGTTAAATAATATTCATTTAGAAGTTATTATCTTTAAAATAAAAATTTTGTTAAGTAAATAGTATAACAGAATTATATTTCAGTAGATGATTATATATATATATATATATCTATATATATATTATATATATATATAAATATATATAATATATATATATTATAATAATTAAATATTTATTATATACATTTATATATAATATAATATATCCTTTTTAAAATATTTTAAATCAAAGGTTTTATAAAGGGATATATATAATAAAAACTATATATGTTAAAAAGGTTATTTTGGTAAAAATGGTATTTAGCATTTAAATCCGAATAAATCTTTTATATTAATGTAAAACCATTATTTTGGTAAGAAAAAAGGGTGTTTTTGCGCAATTATTAGTTTAATATTTAAAGGTGATTTTTCTAAATAATTTATGGAAATGTCTAAAAGATATATTTTTACGAAATTATTTTGATTAAATAACTAAACTTGATAAATAATTTTTATTTCGAAATGCTATGTCAATAAAATCTATGTTTCCTACAAAATTACTAAATTCTAGAGATTTATTTTAAAGTAATTTTTCCTATTAATTATTATTTACGACAAAAACCTGTGTTGTTTAATACGGTTTTAATAATATTAGATTTGTAACAAAACCTACTTTATGTATAAATTATTTCCAATTAGGTTCACCAACCTGCCAGACTTAGCCTTAGTATTGTACCTTAGAATTAGGGCGTAGTTCTGATTACTAAAACGGTACTACGATCTTGTAGGTCCTGCTCTGTAAAATTCTAGCGGTTACATTCTGGTTGCTGTCAAGTCAGGAAATAATTTGATGCAAGTTTTCATATTTACTCCATACTTGTGTTTCCATTTTAATAATTAAATTCTATACAACATTGATTACATGTAGTCTAGTTACACTGAATCACCGTGGTTCCCTCTCGGACTCCACATAGGAAGATAGATGGCTGGACGACTATCTTGACATATCAGATTATTTTACTATTGGCTCATTGACTCATTGCTTGGGGATTGCTTGGGGAGTAGTATAACGTCTGTGACCAAAGCCAAAACTTGCTCGTTTCTCGTTGCGCTAACCCCCCTCACTGTGGGTTAAGCCGTACCGTATACTATTCGTTTTGGCCAAAACGTTAGTATACATATTGCCTCACCAGCCGATCATAGGCCCTGTTATATACTCAAACACTAGCCTAGTATTACATCATGCATGACATTGATTCTTTTTCACACTTGCTAGTCTCATTTTACTATTTTAAATACAAAATTATAATGTTTCATAAATGTCTCAGATTTTTTCATTTAGTTATTATCTTAGGAATGCTAGTTGTGGATGTGGTATGTTACTTGCTCCCTCCTGACTGGAGACAACATTTTTAGGTGACTGTGACGAAGAGGAGCTGCCCTACTGTACTTTATATGGGACAGACTCGGATCTCGCAGAAGCTGAACCAGGAACCCCAGAACCTTAGCTGTTGGATTAGCACTTTCCTTTTTAAACAATGTAATAAATGAATTTCCTTTTAATATTGTTATTAATGGTGGTTACTTTCAGACTCACTTTCAATTCAATAAATATTTTATTTTCGTTAGATCTTCTGCATGTTTGTGTTTCACTACTTGATATAGCTTACTGCCGCCGTCTCACAACGGTGCAGGCTGGGCATGATCCGACTAGACCCAAATTATTTGGAACGGGTTGTGATATACTCCCTGAAGATCCTAAAGAAGCTACGAGCATTCATCGGCGTCTTTACGATTCTACTATAATCAGACCACCAAAACTCTCTACCGGCGGACTTATGACGGCTTACTCTTGCGCTGTCTTGCTGGTGATGAAGCGAAGCAAGTATTACGTGAGGCTCACGACGGTGCCTGTAGAGCACATCAACTCGGTCCTAAACTACAGGATCGCATCCGACGCATGGGTTACTACTGGCCCTCTATGGTATTTGATGCCATCGAATATGCGAGGAAATGTCGAGCTTGTCAAATCCACGCAGATTTCATTCATCAACCATCAGAATTCCTTCATCTGACTGCTACTGCTCTCCTGGCCTTTGAAGCTTGGGGCATGGATATCATAGGTCCCATCAATCCTCCTTCTTCTAGGGGATATCGGTTCATACTGGCAATAATCGACTACTTCTCCAAATGGGCCGAAGCTATACCATTGCTGAAGTCAAGACCAACGTCATTAACTTCGTCAAACACCATGTCATCTATCGATTTGGGGTACCTCGACGAATCATCCATGACAACGGACCTCAATTCATCAGCCAAAAGTTTACAAGGTTCTGTGACGATCATCGGATTGACAATCGTTTCGACAGCCTACAATCCTGCTGCTAATGGCTTAGCTGAAGCTTTCAACAAGACTATCATCAAGCTTCTCAAGAAGTTTGTGTCTAATAACAAACAAAATTGGAGTGAAAAGCTTGGGGAATGTCTTTGGACCAACCGTACTACGGTCCGTAACCCTACAGGCTGTACACCCTTTTCTTTGGTGTACGGCTGTGAAGCAGTTCTACCTCTGGAACTCTAAATTCTGTCTTTGAGGATTGCCATCGCCAACGAACTCACGACAGAGAACAACGATCTTCTCCGACTTCAAGAATTAGAAGCGCTCGATGAGAAGCGGTTAATGGCTCAACAGCATATTGAGTTATACCAAGCCCGCATCTCAAAGACTTTCAACCACAAAGTTAAGGTCAGAGCATTTCAAAAAAAGAGCTCGTTCTAACCGTCAGATGTCCTATGACTATGACTCACTCAAGCAAAGGCAAGTTCGATGCAAAGTGGGAAGGGCCATATATCGTGAGCAAAGTCTTCTCAAATGGAGCCTATCAACTTACAGAGCTAAATGGTCGAGTTGCAATGATGCCTATCAATGGCAAGTTCCTCAAGAAGTATTATGTATAAATGTAAAAGACATTGCTTGTAATCATCAGACAAGTTCATAAATAAAATTCAATTTTATTTCATCATGAATGATAGTACATAATATCAAGGAAGGTCACTATCATCTTTCTCAAATTGGGACGCGGGCCACTGCCGTCCTTATTGAAGACATGATCAGCAAAAGAGCCGAGAACACTCTTGCTTGAACCCACCAGGAATTTGCAAGCAGCCATCCTCATGGCCTCTTCTTCTTCAGTCTTCCCTGGTTCAAGAAGGAAGTCCAAGATGTCCTTTGACGGCTTGGGTGCAGACGAACCTTCGTCCGCTGCTATCTGTTTTGGCTGGTTCGGCTCAATTGTACGTGCCTCAGTACCTGCTTCCATCTTCGAGGCAATCTCAGCCTTCTTGGATGCATCTCCAGACGACATTTTTATGTTGAAAAGTAAAAGTGACCATCTCATCTGATTTTCTGTTCTATTTATAGACATGGAGTCGTAAAACTATGAAGCGACACATTCATTCGACGGTTCATCCGTTCATCACATTCATTTGACGGTTCGCCCGTTCATCATAATCATTCATCTGACGGTTCGTCCGTTCATCATATCCTTTTGACGGTTCGTCCGTTCATCATATACATTCATCCGACGGTTCACCCGTTCATTATCTGACGGTTCACCCTTCATTCCAATTATCCGACGGTTCACCCGTTCATTCTATTCATCTGACGGTCCACCCGTTCATTTAATTCATTCGACGGTCCATCCGTTCATCCTGACGATTCATTTCGTTCATTCATTTCGTTCACACATTTTGACGAATCATCTATTTCGTTCATATCAGCAACTTGTCATCTTTGATTAAGTTGTCTATTAAAATAATATTCAATAAATTATATTTGCCACGTCCATTACCTCTGAGCAGATATAATTGAATATGATTATTTTCTAAAATCAAAAAATTATCATGTCTTGCACCTCTGAATATATTTTCTATCGCTATTATTTATATCTGAATAAGATATGCAACAAATAATAGAGCCACCAAGAAAATGTCTTTTATTGATCAAAATTTGAAAGACATTACAATATTACATATCACAAAAAGATTGAAGATACAAAAGTCTTTCTTATTCTGCCGGCGGAGTCATTAAGTTGGTCATCTGCTGCTTCAAAGATTGTAGCCGCTGCTCACGAGATTCCATCACCCGCTTCCTAGCTTCCTCCATCCCAGACTTGTCGTCGAAAGATGGCATGGCCACTATTCTGCGAGAGATTTCTTCTTGATGAGTTGCGAAATACTCATCTCTCCTGAGTCAGAGTATTCAGCTGTTGAACTGCAGCCTGGTATTGTGCGGCCTCGTCCTCCAGAGCAAGCTGGACAAGTCTCAGCTCTTCTTTAAGACGTGCAGATTTCGATTGCAGCTCAGCAACCTTTCTCTCCTTCTCGTCAGCAACAGATGCCACTGTTTCTACTTGGGCATTATACTCAGCAGATTTGGTAGTGAAAGCATCCAAGAGAATTTGGAAATTAACTTTCTCAACTATAGCCGCTTGAGACATCTTTTCAAATTCAGCTTGCACCAAGGGTTCCACCTCTCCCCTATTAAGCTCTTTGTAGGCCCTGACCGATGCCTCTAGCTCATTTAGTACATGTTCAATAAAAACAGCCTGAGCTTCGTTGCCTTGATGACGGATGGCATCGATCAAATAGGAGGTTGGACCTCTGAGGGTGGAGAAACTAGCATCTTCTTTTTCGATCACCCTATCTACTAAGGGTTTCAAAGGTTTAAAGAAAAGGTTGCTGAAAGAGCTGATGATAAAATGGTTGGTAGCCAGAGCACCCGGGGTAGCAGCTACTCCCATAGATGTAGAAGCAACAGCAGGTGTCTGTGAAGACAGACGTCCGATTTCTTCTCTTTGAGTAGACGGCTCTTTAGCCAGAGGAGCCATCATAGAGCTAACTGCTCCTCCCAGATGCTCTTCTGTAAAATCAAATGAACCTTATCATTGATTGTTGTTGTCATTAACAATTAATTGAAAAGGATCAAAAGATCAAAGGCAATCTTACCATGACTTGCCCTAGCAACAAGCCTTTCATCTGTTGGCACAGATTCCAATCTAGCAGAGGTAGACTCAGATATTACTGCCTGGCTACTTCCGGCCTCAGAACCACCCGAGAAATGTCGGCTACCGCTAGCGATAGCCGTTACTGGCAATATGTCTGTGCACACGGGAAACCGGGGAAGATTCAAGTTCTGCATGGATAAAAATATAAATGTCAGCTATTTGAATCTATGAAAAGAAGGTAAATAAATCATTTAATACCTTTTGGATCAGCAGAAGTAGTTTCAGCAGGTGCTACTTCTACATCCGTATTCCTTTCCGGAGACACGTACACCTCCACATCCGCTTCGGGATTCAGTGTGTCGTCTCCGGCTTCGGGAGACATGTGGATATCAATGCCCTCTTCGGGATTTAATGTATCATCAACATCTTCTATTGATATATCTTCATTGCTTATGCTATCCACTGGAGCTTCCTCGCTGGCATTTGCGACAGCAGCTTGATCGACATCGTCCTGCAGACCGAAGTCGCAATTATTTAAAGCTTCAATCATTAGACGATCTTTTCTTCACGGAGCCCTCCTGGTAGCAGGAATCTGGGTAGTTCTCACCGCAAGAGAAGGAGATTGCAAAATTTCATCATCCCTCTGTCTAGTTTCATCTCTCAGCTCAGCTTCAGCCCCTAGCTCAGCTTTATCCCTCTGTTCAACCTCATCCCTTGGCTCTGGGGAAGGAGTCTCCTGCCTAGGCTCGGAGGCAGGTGTAGGGGATGACATAGTTATTCCAGCTACAACACTGGCCACCACCGAAGACAAGATTTCTCGGAGGGGTGATCACCCTCTTTCTCCTTCCAGAGGCCAGTTTCTTTCTATGAAGAGGTCTTTCGGGACTCTCCACATCTACTACATCGACCTGCCTTGGAAGAGAGGTCGGTTGGTCGCTTCTTCTCGGGTCGACTCGGCCAGTTGTCGAGACTGCGACCTGGTAGTGACCTTCTCGGATGGGTCTAAGATAAGTTTCTTCTTTGCAACCGGAGAAGAAGGTTTATTAATCCTTCTATTTCTCTCATTGGTTGGAGATTTGGCCACTTTCAAAGAAACCCGCAGTGGTTCATTAACCTCCTCAGGGAAGTTAGCTTCCCTTGAGGCTTCCAAGGGATCATCCACTGGCTCATGTTGCTCATCATTACCTGGAGCTAGCATCACAGTTGCTCCTTTCTTCAAATGCGTCGCCGTCGCGAAGCTATCTACAAGATTGAAGTTCTCGACGAATGTATTTACAGCTGTGTAAAAAAGTGAATATGTATATAACATTCGGGGGCCATGATCATTCTTGGTCGGCATCGAGAACACTGTCCTTGTGTCTCGAGCATTGTAATAGGCCCATGCTCTGGCACCATCAATCAAATACCCCTTTCCTTGTAGGCAAGTTATAGCATTGCCTACGTGGAACTGGTCGTAACCAAATTGACGAGCGAAGCGGCTTGGCAGATATGGTTCCAAGAAATATTCATCTTTAAATCTATACACCAAGTGCGATGGCCTGATCGTCCTCAGCCAGTCAAATGCTGCCCGACTTAGCGGCTGCCTCCCAAGGTCAACTAGATTTATCGACATATGTTCGAAACCGGTTGGAGGGGCAACGCAGTAAAAGTTCCATCCCTTCCCAAGGTTCAATGCACGTCTGCAATCTTTCAGACTAGTGTATATCCACTTGCTCCGGGAGAATCTCCACAGATAGCTACCGCCGACTGCTCCCATGTCGGGGTTCATCAATGACGGATGGTGCATAAGTAACCATCCGAATAAATAGGTGTAAGGCAACTCCAGTCGAGGGAAGTTCCCCTTCTCACCCTTCCATTTGAGCATGGAGTCAACATAAAGACGAAGACCTGCGTTCACTCTACAGGTCATCGCCGACAGCAGATCCATTCGGTAGCCAAAGACTAACCGGACAGCAGCAAAGAGCACGCCACGGTGGAAGCGGTCCACGGCGCTTGCTCTGGGTACGATGAAGCGTCGGAGCCAATATGTCAGGAAACCTGTCAGCTAGGCTTCCCTTGACATGGGCCTGTAGCCCATTCTCATAAAACTCTCAACAAAATCTCGGTCTTGAGGGGAGGGTATTGAAGTTCGTCGGTAACTTTGATGTCCATTTTCTTTTTTTGTCCATCAATCTTATTACTTCACTGTGGCTGAGGGGTTGGAAGAAAGTCGGGTTGCACGTATCATGATCCTTAGTCTTTTTTCGATGATATGATTAAGGAAAAGATAAGGCAACCACTTTGATGAATAACAAGTGCCAGAAGAACCGCTCTTATAGTACATGGAGCAAATTTTGTAGTGGCACAGTAGTTCCTCAAAAATAGCCACCATCTCTGTATTCTCCGACGAAGTCGGTCTAATTCGTCATTTGTTGGAACATATTCCTCATAAGGGAAGTCCTCCCGTTGGTAAGCACGAGATGTATTTCATCTCATGAAGGGCTAATCCAATCTTCCCGCAGGGTGTCATGAATGTCCCTGTCCTATAATTGTACCTCTCTGCCAAGGCCAAAAACAGATGAGGGTTTGGGAGGAATCCATATACGGTAGCGTATACCGCTTGATATAGCTCGATCTCTTGAGCTTGTCTTCGAACTGAACCAATATCCAATTGGTTATGCAGTTCCACCTTTTGTTGTCTGGGTTCACCAGACATGTCAACCGGATGTCCTGATCCGGGTATCTGCCCTCAACCTTTGCATATTCATTAGCAAAGATTGGCGTCCTCTCCGGCAGCAGCAAGGAGGAGTTCTCTGGAGGGATGCAGCCAGGCTTCAACCCTCTGAGCAAAGTGCTATGACGCTCAGAGGAGCTATAGAACATATCTCTGTTATTTGGTCCTTTTTTACACAAATCTTTCCTGCTTGCTTGCTCGAGGGGGTAATATCCCAGTCCATCCTTCTGGGATGGCTTGCATGGGCATAACGGGCTAGAGGGAGGCATCTGGCAATGTCCGGTAACAGGATTATTTTCTCCTTTCTCTGGAAGAGTCTCTGCTCAACACGGGTCTCGGCTGAGAACTCTTGTCAATAGCTTGCCAAATAAGAACATGGGTTTCTTATGGGTAATGGCATCGGTAGTCTGCAGGGTTTTCCATTCATCAGACTCAATAGAGTTTCATTGTCCTGTGCTACCAAGATGGCTTGACGGGAGGATGGCAGAGCATATTGGGGAAAAAGTGCATGGGACAAATCTTCTTGAACTCTGGTTCAGCAAGAGACCCTGCAAAGATTTCATACTCTGGGTCCTCTCTGATGTTAACTGCATCAAACAGAAAGACAGAATTCAGTACAAGTGAAATCAAAGATTCTGTCAAAAAAAAATTAGCAGATTGCACAAGCATCAGATTGCGCTGTCTGTAAAATATCAGACTGCGCAACAACAGCTTCTATGCGCAAACTGTCCAGTGGCGCCAACTCATCCACTTGCGCAAGCTAACAGATTGTGCTGAATAACTTGCACAAAGCATCAGTTTGCGCTGGACAGCCTTGCGCAAATCAACAGATTGTGCTGACTTTTGCCAGTGCTTTCCAACCGATTGTGCAAGAAAATAGTCTTCATAAAAATAAAAACTATTGGGTTTGTGCAACCGAAACCCTAAACAGGTGGCGCAGTATAACTAAATCTCTAAAAAGTGATAGGTTTGGGGATTTAATCATGTCGAAGAACCCTAAAAAGGGATTTCGATCGAGTGATTACCTTGCAAAGCTGGGTGACCAACTTCATGTCGCAAAATGTGGCATAGCACGAGTCGAAGACTCAGCAGAGGCCTTGCCCTTGTCGGCGGCAGAACGCTTTGGAGCCATTTGAAGTCGACAGAGAAGAAGAAGAGAGCAGGAGAGGGCTCGAGAATTTTTCTCTCTTAAGTAAAGTAAAAAAAGTAAAGAATAACAAGAAGAACAAAGAGAACTATTTATAGTTTTTGAGAGCAACGGTCGTCTCAGATTGCGTCGAAGAAATGGGAGCTGACTCCTCCAATTGCGCAGACAGAGCATTACGTGCGTAACTTGATTTTCAAATCAAAATTCAAAGTATTTCGAAGCTTTGACTATTATCAAACTTCAAAAACTTTGAAGGGGGTCGTGTAGGTCCAAAAAATTAAGTTACACCTATCAAAGAAGTCATGAAAATCAAATGGTGCATCCTTCAAATGAACTACACAGGAGATAGATTATAACAACTCGATTGTGCAGGCTGAATTGTGCACTCATCCAAGTGCGCAAGCTGACGTGGCCTCATCATCATTATCTGACAGAGAATCAGATCTTATGACAGCTGACAGCACGAAAACGAGGAAACCGTTCGTTTATCATATAATACAGTGCTCGAGGACAGCTGTACATGCAGCACAATTGGCCAGACTCTTTACAGCGCGGTCCATCCCAGCGCAATCTGAAGCCAGCGCAATTCAGGTGGCGCACTCCATCAAGACAACTGACAAAATACACGTGGCTTCATGCCATCAATTACTCACCATATGGCAACCGTCTGTACACGATCAAGCACATTTCAATCAAATAGCCACACGTCACATACAGATGGTCCACGATCGAGTAACTGCCTGCGCAGTCCATTGCCTGCGCAATCAAAGTCTGCACAATCCAGCTTGCGTAAGTTAGAATAACTAAAAGTTAGTTATTTCCAGAACTCTAAATAGAGTTTCAAGCCTTCATTATCACACATATACATATCAAAATCATCACCAGAGATCAGAAGTTCTTGCCAAAGTGCTGCTGCAATCTTCAGAGGTTACCGTCTTCAAAGTTCACATCATCCAAGGGATAAAGCGATCGTCATTCAGATCGGATTCCTATAGTTGTACTTTCCAGAATTCTTGTAATCTTCTCACAAAGTTTGTTAAAATAAAGATCAACTTTTGTTTTTGCAAACAAGTGGAGCACATATGCTGAGACTTTGTGATGCGCCTAACTGAGACGCAGAAGAGATGTGCTTGACTGAGACGCTGAAAGAGACGCGCCTGATGGATGATGCGCCTGGCATGGGGCGCATGGCAGTTTGCTGCACCTGGCTGTAGTCTTAGGATCTTTCTTTTTGTAGAAGTTCTCTTTGTAAAGCCTTTCTTTAGACATGTAATAGACTTTTATATGGAATAAAAATCTTCTTTTGATGTCTATACTTTTGCTGTCTTTTGCTGTGCCAAGTACTTCGTTTGAGCTCCCTGGCGCATGTAGTGTTAAGCGCATAGAAATTCTGGCCTGTAGATGTACCTGAAATTCCATGCTTCTACAAGACCCCCTTCGAAGTTTTTAAAACTTTTTGTCAAGTTTTGGAATACTTTGAATAAGAAGCATGGTGGTGTCTTCAATAGGGCGCATGACTGTTCGGGGCGCATGATTGCTCCGCACATCTGTGATGAGGCGTACGCTCCTCTCAGTTTTAAATGCAAATGATAACGCTTCGAAATGAACAAAAAGATTAATGATGATCTTTTTGGATTATTTGTAGTTATCATTTCGTAGAACCCCAAGCAGTGGCTGACGTCACTCTTCATCGATTTTCGCGTATGCCCGAGCCTATAAATAGGCGTCTGATAGAGAGAGAGTTATTCTTCTCTTTGCTTTCTTCTTCTTTAGAGTTCTTCTTTCAGAAAAACTCTAACTTCTTTTTTAGATATGCCCCCAAAACTCGTCGTGGTGGTGCTGACCGAGACGAAGCAAAGGAAAAGAGCCTGCGGAGGCCGATGTTGATGATGTCCCCAGGACGCCCGTCGACGTTCGGTCGGCGGTGATTGGTGGGTTTGTCATTCTTAGCCATACCTTTTTTGTGCCTAAGAAAAAAAAATCTTTTTAGGACTCACATACTTTGACGCGCATGGACCTCGAGTCTTGATGATGTGCTGAAGCTTCTTGCTGACGCGCATGGACTTCAAGTCCTGATGATGCGCTGAAGCTTCTGGCTGACGCGCATGGACTTCGAGTCCTGATGATGCGCTGAAGCTTCTTGCTGACGAGCATGGACTTCGAGTCCTGATGAGGCGCTGAAGCTTCTTGCTGACGCACATTGACTTCGGGTCCTGATGATGCGCTGAAGCTTCTTGCTGACGCGCATGGACTTCGGGTCCTCATGATGCGCTGAAGCTTCTTTTCAGATGCGCCTGAGCCTTGGTTCAGTGCATGCACTTCTGATGAGAATACGGCTCCGATTTTGTTGTTGTTTTAACATATCTAAGTCTTTGTCGTCTTTCTCTGATCGCCAGTTTCGATGACCGTCCTGTCTTTGAACAAGTACTTCTGGATGCTGCTCTTTGTCAGATGGGAGTTGACTATAACGAGGAGGTGATAAATCCTGCCCGAGCTGCCATCATGCTGGATCAGCCTCCCGAGAGAATGACCCAAATCGGAGAACAACAGTACGTATTCCTCCAACGGATGACGAAGCGTGGCAGTTTGTAATCTGCTGTTCCTGGTAATAAGACTTTTCTGAAGCCTGAGTTCCTGTTCGGGGATTGCCTCACTTCTACTGAAGTGAAGGTGTTGAAGATAAAGAAAGATTGGTTCTTCTCAGCCAGAGGGGTGCACATGTTTATGAAGCAGCTCGAGCTTTAATGGCCTTTGACAGCTTTCTGTCGTCTCGTTTCTAAGAGAAGGATGACGTGGGAGCTAACCCCGTCTCAGGGGGGAGCGGTGGCGGGCACCATCATGATCGATGCTACCTCAAACCAGAGGGATATTTTGGTCGCCATGCGAGCTCGGCCTTCTTTCACCTGGCAAACTCTGCGTCCTGGGAGTATTTATAGCGACGTCCCTGCCGACACTTTTACCTTTGGTGCTTCAATTTTCGTGAATCGTATGCTGTCATCGAAGCGGTCGTACCTGAAGGATGATTTTCGAGTAGAAGGCTGGTGTCATTATGTATCCAAGTGGGACAAGCTGACACTCTGGGTTCTGACAAAGTTTCGAACCGAACTTAGGGAGATTGGGCTGACTGCCGCTATCTGTGCCACCCAGGCGGGCGTCGACATCAACAGGTATATGTTCCTTGTGCTCCTGGAGATGTTTAATACCCAGATCGGGACCTTATTCACTCCGGTGGAGGGAACTAGGACTTGCACTTCATGAAATATATGAGGTGTTGAGGCTTCCTTGGGGATCAGAACCCTATGAAGAGTACTTCCCGACTAACAAGGAGTTCCAAGTCCTGGGGGACAAAGAAGAGGAGATGATGGCTGTCTTCAAAGAAGTGGCGAGTCACCATTATTATATGCAGAAGAAGGATAAGGGCGGGGCGCAGCCCCACATGACTGCTTGGAGGGATTATGTCTTTGAGCAAGACAAGGAAGATTCCTCTTGGTTCACGACTCCGCCAGCTCTCTCCAGTACTGCGGTGCTTTCTGAAATGAGCAGGCTAAATGAGAAGAGTCCCCGATAAAACGAGGACCGGGAGTCGAACGAGCGTTCTTATAGCTATTTCTGGCACCTCATTCATCGGATGTCGTCCAAAGCAGTGTTGGCTGCTTATCTGATGATCTGGCTCCGGGATTACGTCTTTTCAGGTGGGTTAGGCTCTCTAGAGAGGGTGACTCGGAACCTGATCCTGCCAGCTGTGAAGTTGGTTTTTGGCCATCCCTTGGCTCTACTCTTCGCGATGGTATGCAACCTGCTGCGAGGTCTACGAGAATTTGCAGGTAACATTGTTCACAAACGAGGTAAGAACGATAACTTTTCTCGCACCGAACTGCCATTTTACTATCTGATGGGGTGGTTGATCTTGCACCATCCCAATGTGATGAGTCCGGGCCAGGAAGAAGATTATGTGGCCGGAGATGCATTCCTCCGCAGCTTCTACCAGAGGAAATGGCTGCATAAGGGCGTCCATGTTTGTAGGAAAGTTTTATCCTACCTTTAGGGATGGGAGATCACTAAAGTTGGTCCTATTTTTACCGACTTCGAAGCAAATGAAGATTTGGCTGATTCGGGTGAAGATGCAACAACTCTGTCTCCGTGGGGATTCCGTTGGTTGCAAAGCATCCGGCCGTTTCATTTGGTATACAGAAACAAAAACCAGTATTACTTTGAGCCGTATTTGTCGAACCGTTTTGCAAGTCAATTCGGATATACCCAGTTGATGTTGGTGAACCCCAGTACTAGCCTGGGGTATATTGGAAGTCTGCTGGATGGGGCACGAGCTTGGCATTACTACAATGTCGGATGCACCGGAGCTTGCTTTACCATGCCAGTTCTGAATCCACAGCCACCAATTCTTTTCTCAGCCGCCAAATTTTATTGTATGATGAACACTGTATCCCCTGGATATGATAGGGAGACCAGTTTTATCGTCGGCACCCAATTGGAGGCAACTGGGAATATATTGGCGAAGGCTCGATTGTACTGCCCGCTAGAGGTTGGTTATCGAGATACCCCTGCCGTATCCTCGGAAGGTACTCAGGCAGAGCCCTCGGCTGATCGCCCGAAGAGACGTGCTGGCACAGAGGCCGGTTCTTCTGCGCCGAAGATGCAGAGGAAAGAAATATCACCGGAGGTGTCAACAGAATCAGCTCCTGTAGAGGTAAGGACGTCCCACATAGTCTGGTTAGTTCTACCATTTTTATGACATATGCTTTCTTTCTGTAGGAGCCGCTGAAAAGGAGACCCCGAACTCCAAAATTGGGTGCTAGCAGACCAAAGTGGGTGGCGGGCTCATCTGATGAGCGTATTTCACCGATTGTTATATCTTCCGTGGAGGAGAACCCGGATGATGTGACTTCTGTGGAGATGCAAGCTGCCGTGGAGGCTTCTGGTATCGAAGTCCCAGCAGAAGCTGCGCTTCTGGATGAGGAAGAAGAATAGAGTTCGTGTTCTTCTGATGACATTCTTCCAGAGGTCTCTGAGCCCGCGACAGGGGCAAAAGGCGTGGTTGTATCAGAGGAAATGGGTGATTTATCTCCTCGTTATAATTAAGGGAGGTCGGCCACACCGTTGCCGGGCCCTACCCTAGACCCAGCAGTGGAAGCCGAGCTGGCTGTCGCCCAGGAGGTACTGACAGACTCCATTCTCGCGAAGGGTTTTGATAAAGGAGGCGCGACTCGTCTGCCGAGCCCGACTCCGGAGGAAATGCCGAGTCAGGAAACGGGTGCTGATCCTGCTGCCTTATCGGAGGAGGAAGGCCTTGTGCTGGCTGCAGGTAGAACTCCAGACGTCGGTGGTCTTGAAAAGGGTTAGGGTTTGCTGGTACAAGAATCCTCTATTGTTCCTTCTACTTGTGGGATGATATCGACACCCCATTCGGCTCCTTTCGCCCTCTTGGCTCCTCGGGCTAGCGGCGAAGTTCAAGTCCCCAACGAGGGAGGGTCTGCTGATATCAAGGTTTCAGCCTCACGGACTGCGGTCGGTGGATCTTCTTCAGGTCTGCCGTCTATCACAACAGCTCCTATAACTTCCTGCTATGATGCCTCAAGTGTTGGCTGATGCGGATGAGTATATACAGTTTGTTGTCGAGGCAGTGTATAAGATGCTGCAGAAAGGCGTATCAACTGTGTTGAATGTGAACGGAAGTTTCGCGACGGCGAAAGCCATGGCGCTCCCTTATATTGGTCTGATACATTCCCACCGGGGCCATGATTATCTGGCTGAGATTCTGGAGGCGTCGGTAGCTGAGCTCGACCAGCATCTTTCTGAACTTCAGAGTATTTGACGAAATGACTTTTCTGCTCTGATAGAAGCAGAAAATAAGAAATTGATAACTGAAGTCGAGTCGTCATATCGGGCTACAGTGGCCGTCTGGGACCGCGAGGTGGCCGAAGCTGAGGCTGCAGTGGAGAGACTGTCACAGTCCATGCAGGAGAAGGTGGAGCTGCGGGCCTCATTGGATGCTATTATAGTGGAGGTCACTGCCAAGATTCGCCTTCTTGAAGACCAGCGGGCCCAACTTTTGTTAGATGCTGAGCGAGCCCAGGCTGAGCACGTATCGTCTAAGGAGGAAGAAGCAGCTGTTACCTGCCATATTCTTTCTCTGACCTGCCAACGGCAAGAGTTGGACGCTAAGCACGAGAATGATACTGCTCCTGAGGCTGTGGAAGTGATGCGTCAAGAAGCTGAACGCCGAATCTTGGCGACTGTAGAGACTTGGGCTGAAGACTTGAAGCGTCGGGTCGAAGAGCTTTCTGCCAATCCCAGTGATGCTTTGGGATTGTAGTCTCTTTTTTTGTTATATATATATTTTTGGCAACTTTGCTGGGGATGTAATCCTTTACTTTTAAATAAAAAATAAAGAATTTTTTTGTATGTTCATCTTTGCTGTCATGAACTAGTAATTTGTGTGGACCTATTGTCTTTTACGCACCTTGGTTTTTAGGTACAGATAATAAGTTTGAGAGAACCGACATGTTTGCTTAGAGATAATGTGGACGTGGCAAATATGGGGTTCAAATGACGGAATCTTCCTACTCAGAGGTGTTATGGACGTGGTAGGAGTGACTCTGGGGGGATACGCGAAACTACTCAAAGGTAATATGGACATGGAAGTTCTGCGATCGATGTACGACAATGCAGGGGTTGTCTGTACGGGATATTTACTCAGAGATAATGTGGACGTAGTAAACATGATAGTTAACGAAATCTTATGGAGTGTAAGACACTCTATTATTGATAAAATACGAGATTTTGTCTCGTAGGATTTTATTGTCAAGAGAAGGTGCATCTATGTCAGCAGATATGTATTCTCCTAACTCTTCATCCGTGAGCACTGGGGCTGGTTCGGGAGAGCTTATCACAGATTTGACCTTGGGATCTGAGAGGGCTATGTGGGCCTTCTCTTGCAGCTTGAGTGAGGCGAAAGATTGCGAAGGGTTGCCTTTAAGATGCACCTTCAGGGGTGCCTCAACTATGCCTTCGGCGACCTGTGCCTTCCCTTGTAGTTTTGCCACAAGGGGAGCCGACGTTTGAGAAGGTCTTCCCTTGAGCCGTATCTTCAAGGGAGCTTCAGTGGGTGTTCTACCTAGAGAAGTTAGTGCTTTTCCAGGTAGCTTGATTGCCATGGGAGGTAGCATCTGAGGCAGTTTCCCTTTGAGTCGAATTTTCAGAGGAGCATCGGGAATCATCTCTGGTTCCATGTCCGTCCCTGCCGCTGTTTCTGCTTCGTCATCAGCATCATTGGCTTCCCCTTCATCGAGCGACTTATATAAGCTAGCATCGGTGAAGTAGGCTTCGACCCCCTTTAAAGGGTCAATGTTCGCGAACTCTGTCTGGATGATGCCGTTGGTGGACACGTACTTCATACATTGGTGGAGTGTAGATGGCACCACGATTTACTCGTACAACCATGGACGACCCAGCAGGAGGTGTAGTTGACGTCGGCATCCAGGACATAGCAAGTCACTTCGTTTCGGAGATTACCGATATGACATTTCAGTCGGATTTTTTCCAGCGGTTCACTTTTGCTAGCATTGAAGCCGCTAATTGTAGTATTGGAAAGCGCCAGATGGTGCATCGGAATCTCCAGTGTTGAGAGTAGAGTCCTAGGGATGATGTTGAGGGAAGACCCTGGATCGATCTGAATCCGCTTCACCTTGACAGAACCCACATACCCTGTGTAATACAGTAGCCTGCTGTGCTGGTTGTGCTTGAGTAGCATGTCCTGTTGGGTGAAGATTATGTTGGGGATGACCTCCTCCGCACAATGGCAATGTGCACATGTTGTTGGGAGGTCCTCAGGCTGCTTTACCTGACTAATGAAGGACTCAGCATCCTTCAAGGCTTCACAGAGAGCTTCGCGGGTGTCTTTGGAAAGACGAAGAAGCTCGAACAGAGATAAACGGGCAGGAGTACCAGCAAGTTGTACCAGTATATCGAAGTTGTGGGGCTTGGCTAGCCCCGAAGCATTTTCTCTTTGCAAAGGCTTGTCGAAATGGGCCTCTACATGCTTCTGTTTATTGGCTGCTGGAGGTCTAGATGGGCCCTCTTCCTGGGTAGCAGGGGCAGTACAGGGAGGTACCACCTCGATGGCAGCTTCATCGGGTTGGACGTTCTGCTGCGAACGCGTTTGTACAGGAAGTGCCTCTTCCGCGGAGGAAGAGATCATGCGGCAAGACTTGATCTTCTTGCCCTTGGTTTTGGGGGCAGAGGGTACCCTCGGTTAAGTAACTTCAGAGACGAGGTCTGGGTGAACCCATAAGACCTCTTCCCGAGATGTGGTGAGTGGGATGAGTCCACTCACGTTGTCACGAGTAGGTGGTAGGTTGGCCACCTCTATTGTCGCCTTTGGGATAGGGACGACGCCATCTTGTGCTGTGGTTGGCGGCAAGGTGCCGAATTGGAGCGACACCATGTTGGCTGAGACTATCTTCTCCTCGTAATCGATGGTGATGACATTCACATTGATCATGCGCTAGATATAATTCTTGAGGACGTAGCAGTCCTGAGTTGGATGTCCTACAAACCGATGGTAGTAACAGTACCTCAGATTGTCAACTCTCCCAACCTCGTCGGAATACTTTGGGTCTGGTAGTTTGATCTTATCACCATGCTTCAACATCTCAAAGAGTTGCAAGGTGTCTTCATCATTGAAAGAATATACCTCCTTTGGTCTCGGTGCAAGCGGAGGCTTCTGAGTAGGCGCTTGTGCGTCTTTCGAGGCATTGACAGTCAACGCCTGCTTTCCCTTCGTCTCGCGTCCAGGGTTGCTGGTAGTAGGCATTTTTCCTTTGTCTTCAAAGGCAGAGAAACTGACTCCCAGAAGACGAGCATTGCATGCCTTCTTTTCAGCAGCTTCGGCTTCAATAATCAATAAACTCCAGTCGGAAGGAGGAGTGGAGTTGAGCCAGAGCTTAACCGCAGGAAGCATGTTCATGCTGCAGGAGGAGAGGAGTACATGTTCTGGCATACCCGGGGGCAGTCTGAAGCAGGCTTGTCGGAATCGTTCGATGAATGCTCGAACCGTCTTTTTTTTCCTTCTGAGGTACCTCTATAAAGGACGCCATCGTCATGTCTTTCCCTCCATCGTAAAAACGATCGAGGAAGAGGTGTGTCAAGTCATCAAAGGAGGATATGGAGTTGTCAGGGAGACTGCAGTACCAATCGTAAGCCACTCCTTTCAATGCCCCGACAAACAGGCTGGTAAGTAGCGCATCTTCCTTTGGGAGATGTCCCGTTTGGGACTGGAAGTACGTCAGATAATGGCATGGAGAGTCCCGTTGTATGGCATCAACGTTTGTGGTTTATACTTGGGAGGATATACCACTTTGTTCCATTCGAAGAGGTATGGGGATCCCCATCTTCTGGCGCTCCTCCTGTTTGTTCTTTGACTCGAAGCGTTTACGCAGGTCTCTGATCATCTCAACCACGTCTTCCGTGGAACTGGGAGTTGGAGAAGGTGGAATAGTCTGGAGTTGTACATTCGAAGGTTCCGATACCCGAGGTGCTTCACAGCAATCAGTATTCAAGGATGGCCGTTGAAGGGGCACACTTGATTCCCCGTTAGCTCCTGGGTCAGGATTAGTGGAAGGTGCTCTGGCCAATGCTGACCGTATCTCGAACACTGCTTGAGTCAGTATTTGCATGGAGGCAGAGAGGGCTTTGAGTCCTCCCTCCAAAGTATCTATGCGCTGAACGAGGTCTACTGGTGGAGAATCTGACTCTGTATTACCACCTCGCGTCATGTATACTTTCATGACGTGACTGGACGTGGATGGATCGATTGAAGCTTCACTTTCAGCCTCGCTCTCCTGTAGAAGAGTCGCTTCTTCTGGAGTTTTGTCTTGGCTACCCCCAGCTATGTTCGGGAGGATAGCTTCGTCTTCGGGAGGAGAATCAACAAGGGCTTGAATACCCCCGGCTTCCTCTGAGATCTTCTTCCTCCTCCGGGTGCCTTCAAACACTCCTGAGGACGGGATAGTCACCTTGGTCTTCCTCGGCTGGCTCTTGGATGAGGATGAGGTCGAGGAGTTGCCAGTCGCCTTTCAGATTGATGAGGAGTTAAAGACTATGTTGCAAGAAGCAACCTTTAGTTCTGGCTCCTCTTCAATCGACACATTCTTCCCGAGGCGACGTTGGAGGGGTGCTGATGATTGCAGCCGCTGGAATACAGAGTGCCTTTGTGGTGGGACTGCTGTTTTGCAACAACAGTTGATGGTGACCACAACACAGGTGTGCCTTGTGAGGGGCGCATTGTGCTTGTCAGTCAACTCTCCTGATCGGCGTTTGTGAATGATCACATTACACAAATCGTTAGGGGAGAGTGCTACCTTCACACCCCCATCAGACGCATGGCAAGGCCAAGCACCGAGGTGGTCAAGTGAATGCTGCATCCCCTGATCCAGCGCAAAAGATGTGCCCAGATCAGTAGTGGGAGAGCAATATTTAGGGTGGCTTGAACCAGCCTTCGACGCACAACTAATATAGGCGCGGGGGCTCAAGACCACAGAGTTTACCTTGTACGACTTGGTTGCGAACACAACAGATGCGCCCAAGTGAGACAAGGACATTGAGGGTCGGCTCGTTTCTAGCGCAGAAGCACCCGAGTCAACTTTGTACAGCTTACCATCAGCTGCGCGCATGATTGTGAGCGCATGCTTCTGGTTTGCCGTTGGCATAGCACGTTTGAGGCGCATGGCCCGTGCCGCCTTGGACTTCTTCGTACCAGCCCGCTGGAGCGCATAGTACTCAGAGTCCAAATTATCCTCGTCGTGACAGCGAGTGAGTCTGTAAAAGACAGAGGCCTTCTGCGGCAAACCAGAGTTCATGCACGGGGCGTTAGATGAGCCCCTGCTTCGCCGGCGAATCTTCCTTGACTGAGAAGGAGATGGTTGGGGAATAAGGTCAGCACCATATTTTCCCGAGAGATGTGCTGTATCTGTAGGCACATCCTGGCTGCTGAGGTCGTTAGCGAGAAGGGTAGGCTACATCGGCGCATCCCCTTCAGTGATGGTGCCAGGGGCCTCCACCTTGCAAACCCAGGCTTGGGGAGTCTTCTTCGGCTTCGGCAGCCGCTTCGAAGGACTTGTGCTGCCTTCAGAGATGAACTCCTCATACGCCTGTTGATTGAGGCGTACGACTAGTGTCTTGTGGGAGGAGCCCACCTTCACATCGTTATTTTGCGACACAACTTTCTCATCGGAGGAGAAAGAAGTCCCCAGCAGAGTCGTCAGCTTGTTTGCCATTAAAATCCTTGAATTGTAATTTCAATTACAAACAGAACAGTGTTACAATATAGGACTTAGATGTAGTCCTAGGAGTACACTTTTATTTTTATATGGGTCCTGTGTCGATGTAGCGAGTGGTAATGCGTTGTATGCCGTTGATGATCTGAGGACGGTTTTCGGTTCTCTGAAGGTCTGGGTTGCTCTGGATGCCAGAGCTTGCAGAGGAGAAGAAGACGTTGAGTGTCTCTTCCGATCTCTCTATGTAACTCTGATGATCTGGTTACCTCTGTCTTTGATGGTGTATGTCTGTATATGTCCATGTCTGTGTGTGTGGAAGAAGGAAATGATCCCTCTATTTATAAACAGCAGGTTGGGCTGCACATGCGCGCACATGTAGGATGCGCTTGTACGTGGGAATGCCACGTGGCTGATACTGACGGGAGGAGGACGCATGGATGATGTGCCATGATTTATGGGGTTGAATCCTTCAAGCTACATTTATGGCTGACACGTGGCAGTGGAGAAGATCTTTCTGTTGCTAAGATCTTGGGTGGTTAGCACCCCTTCATAGGCTGAACTGAGTCAAAGGACACGTGGCGTACGTCCATGGCTCAAAGATCTCGAATTTGGTAGAGAGTGATCTGACAGTATGCGCCTGGGATTGGGTGCATGAGAAGACTTTAACCTTTAGGAGTCACGAACCAGTCTGGGCGCATGGCTTTTGAGGCGCATGCAGGGCTTCAGTAGGATGGCCGAGGAGGCACATGCGGCGGCTTGACTTCTGTGATCAGAGGTAAGTCAGAGACGCATGGCTTTTGAGGCACATGCAAATCTTCGGGCGCACGGCTGCGGAGGCGCATTCGAGTGGTTAGTCGGCCATGTGGCTTGTAACCATCAGAGGAAAGTAATGATGACACTAACGTCAGCGACACTTCATTTTCTGCAGAAAGCTGTCGACTGTTCAGTCCTCGGGGGACGTGCTGCCAACTCTGTCACTTTTACATTAATTTCTTGGTGGGTGACGAGCCGAAATGGGCACATCGATTTGTACCATACTAGGCGCATAGGTCCGTGTTCACCAGGACGCATGGATCTGTGCTTTGTTAGGCGCATCCATACGGGGCGTTTGGTGCTGATGGCGTATCCTTATTGGTCTGTCTGTTGAGTTCTTCGAGTGCTTTAAATAGCCATTTTGACTTGGCTGAATTCGAAGAAGCAAATTCATCATCGTAAATGCAAGTTCATTGCACTAACTTCGGAAAGGTTGCCACTTGGCGCATGGGTTTGATTTGCCCTGGCCTATAAATAACGATAATTTGAGAGAGTTTTGTTATCTCTCCCTTGACTTCTCGACGAAGATGAACTTCTTTGCCCGAGTACATTCTGTTGCCAAGACGCTCACCAGAGTGAAGATGCGTCGAGTCGTCTTCGTATGCACTCGTGAAGGTGACTGTTACATCCAAAAGTCGAGATCGCGGGCTCCCGATGCAGGCCGAAGGTGCCTGTTGCATCCAAAGATCGGGATGCTCGAGTCCCGTCTCCGTTATGCCGGAAGAGCCGCAGATCGGAATTGCGGTGCTCTCCTCTTCCTTGGGCTTTGGAGAGCTCTTCCTCCAGCTAGAGTGGGGTTGATCGCCCGCTCTTGTTATGCTCAAAGCTGCTCATTTAGCCAAAGCACTTGATCGGATCGAAATGGAGCACATATGCTGAGACTTCGTGATGCGTCTCGAGATGCGCTTGACTGAGATGCTGAAAGAGATGCGCCTGATGGATGATGCGCCTGGCATGGGGCGCATGGCAGTTTGCTGTACCTGGCTGTAGTCTTAGGATCTTTCTTTTTGTAGAAGTTCTCATTTGTAAAGCCTTTCTTTAGACATGTAATAGACTTTTATATGGAATAAAAATTTTCTTTTGATGTCTATACTTTTGCTGTCCTTTGTTGTGCCAAGTACTTCGTTTGAGCTCCCTGGCGCATGTAGTATTAAGCACATAGGAATTCTGGCCTGTAGATGCGCCTAAAATTCCATGCTTCTACAATAAGCTTTGGTCACATGCGCTAACACTACTCCTCAATCCCGAGTCAATAAGTCAATCAAACAATCAATTAGATCCGAGAGGCATCCCGTGAGTCGATACAATGTTCCAAATGATGTAGTACATTTAATCATTAATTATTACGAGTTTTCAATATTATGAAACTTGCCTTAGTTTCTGATGCTGTAGGTGGAGACAGGAAATACGACCTCGAACTTAGGTCTTGAAACCTACATTAATTAAAAATCTGGTTTAGAAACCATTCTAAGGGTCCTAGTTCATTTTATTAATAAACCAATAATTATTAAGCTAACGCTCAATTATTTATTCTAAAATACTAAGTAACCGAAATACTAATTTATAAGTGATAAAATAACCATTTTAATCTTTAATAAAAATTTATAATAAACTATCTATCTATTAGTTACCCAAAATATGTTCATTTAATAGTAACTATTTTAAGAATAATATTATTAATAAATAATTACAATCTTTTTATTAAGCAATTTATTCTAAAATCATATTATTTTATTTATAAACTATATTTTGAGAATATATTCATATATCTAAAAATCATATTTTATAAACCATATTATTTAACACTTTTCTGTATTATACATATATATCTAGAAACTCTATTATTTTTTAATATAATTTGTAATAAACTATTTTAACTAATAATTCTTGTAAAACATTATTTAATAGAATACTAATTTAATTATCCATAATAATTAATTCTTCCGAAAACCCAATTTTTGTGAAAACAATTTTTATTAGTGATTTACGGCCTAATTAACGATTTATACCTATTAACACACAATCATTTATTTAATTACTACACCATAATCATTTAATTAAATCAATAATTATTATTAACTAATTAACTAAACATAATTAACCAATTATAATAATTTTCACAATTAACACTAATTAACATTAATTATTACCTAATTATCCCAAAGTTGACAGAGCTTTATTCTGTCAACTTGGTCGGACTAAACCTACAGGTTTCTGCCTAATTTCTATTATGTGAAATGGGAAGTTTCTGTCAGAAGGACCTACCGGTTGTCTGATGAAGGAGAACCGGAGTATAGCTTCGACCTCGGACTTGGATCAGCACACGAAGGGTGCTCGAAATGTCGGAAAGCCAGGAAAATGTCGACGGGGTTGGGCAACGACATGGAGGACGTCAGAACAGGGGCACGCGGGGGTACGGACGTGAGCGGCAGCGCCAGAGCGCATGCGCAGTCGGGCACGGGCACGGGCACGTGGAGCGCCGGGGACGCCGGGTTTAGGTGCGTAAGGAATGGCCTTGAGAGGTATCCATGGGAGTGGGGTGGAACGAGGAGCATGGTGGTGCGATCGGTTTGGGAAATGGTGGAGTGAGGAGGGAGATATGTAAATGTTTGTGTAAGGGAGAAATGGTTCTGGGGAAAAGTTTTGTAGGTTTCTCCTTTTTCGTACGTGAGGGGAGAGAAAAGAACGGGTAGTGGGGTCCGTGAGTGGTAGTAAGGAGTCGGGATGTGGGTTGAACGAGTGAGTGGGTTAAATGGGTCTGGGCTTGGGTACTGGGCTTAGGAAGATAATAGGAATTAGAAAGGCTTATGAATTAAATAACTTAAAAGAAGGGAATTGGCTCAATTTAATTAATCAAACAAGGCTCTAAATTAAAGCTATAAATCAATCGATTCCAACAATAAAATTATAAATTATTAACCAAACTTATATATAGTAATAATAATAAATATAATAATAATACTATCTATAATAACTAATATTAATCTAAAATTATACTAATGGAGTTAAAAGCCAAACAACCCTTGCAAATACCCAATTTAAATAATTATCCAAATTTTGGGTTTTACACAACCTGAATTGGATGTTCCCGCAACATTCCAACGCCAAAGCGTCCCGGATAATGTCCATGTACCCCATCATCATGAACCATGCGTTGTTATAGCGAAACGGGCTGGATTTCCACTGCGTGTTGGTGCAAAAGCTGATTTTAAATGGGAGTGATCGCTGGTCCCAACGACAAGTCCTTCCTACACCACATGTAGAAAAATATCGAACCAATAGTTATTCCCCAAGGCTTGGTCGAGTTGGCATGATACGCGTTTCATAGTATACTTGTTATTCCAGGTCCATATATGTCCGATCCTCTCAAGGCACCTTAGGCTCGATCTTAGCATACACCCTTGGAAGTCATGCATAATGTTATTGGGAACCCTCATTCCGTCGACTTTTTCGTGCGGGAATAAGACACAGTTGAAGTCCCGAATCACTAGCATGGGCATTTTAAATTGTAGCTCAGTCGTCTTACTGAGGTCAATAATGTCTTGCCACATATGTCGTCTTAGCATGTGATCATTTTGGCCATACACCACACATAATAGGAATTGCAACCCACCAGCATTAGTAAGATAAACCGCGATAACTTGGTCAGCCATGTGTATTACTAGACCATCCAAGCTGCCTTTGTCCCATCTAACCAAAATTCGTGCCATGTTGCATAAGTGCAAGTTGTTCACCTGCATCCAGTTTGAAGATGCCTTCAGTGCCAACATACGATTGCATTTGATTTTTGGACGAAGTTCTCCACAATAACCACTTGAGCTAGGGTCATTGGACGCTGTTCCAATCTCAGTGAGACGATCATTATAAATAATTACCTTCTCCAAAAAAATTGTACATTGGACGATGTTCGAAGTGAGACGATCATTATAAATAATTACCTTCTCGACAAAAAATTGTATATATGTATATATATATATTTTTTTTGTATATATGTATATATATATATATATATATATATATATATATATATATATATATATATATATATATATATATATATATATATATATATATATATATATATATATATATATATATATTATATATATAATTACCTTCTCGACAATATATATATATATATATATATATATATATATATATACTCACATAATTATTTAAAAAATTTTCTTCTAAATACCACCGTAAAAAAAAAAAAAAGTTTAATGCTTATGACTACAAACATATACCCAAAATCCTACAAACATAATATTTATATATATATATATATATATATATATATATATATTTTATATATATATATATATATATATATATATATATATATATATATATATATATATATATTTTATATATATATATATATATATATATATATATATATATATATATATATATATATATATATATATATATAATCAAAAATTTTCTTGGCAGCATGCTCCCTCTCCTTGCTCTCCCCGTTTGCCCGCTTCCCTCTCCTTGGCCGGCTTAGGCCGGCCACCTCCCCCGCTTCCTTCTCCCCCCTCGCCTGTCTCCGTCGCCCCGCCCCGGTCCTCCCTTCCGATGGCCCTCCAATGGCCCTCCAATGGACCCCCGAGGCGCTGGCCCTCCTCCAGCTCCTCCCCGCAGCCCTCCAAGCCCGCCCCCTCCTCCTCCCTCCCCATTATCCTCCTCGCCTCCGGTCTCCTCTCCACCCTCGGAGCCAGGACCGACCTCCTTCTCTCCTGCTCCTCCGCCATGGGACGGCCCCGCCTTCATCCCCTCGCATGGCGCCTCCCCCTCTCTGGGAGCGCCTCCCGCTCCGGTTCCATTCCCGACTACCGGGGCCTCCGCCGCCGGGGTGTCCTCGGAGGAGCCCTCGTTTCCCGCCCAGTTTTCGAACTCCCCTGTCCCTCCATCGGGAACCGAGTGCTCCAGCGGCTACGGCCTTGGGCCCCCCGCCGGTTGGCAGCTCGAGCACGCCTCCTTTGGCGCTTGCTCCGAGGCTGTCCCCTCTGGACCAGCTGCTGTCCAATCCTTTTTTCCCAGCTACCCCCTTGTCTCTTCACGGGTCCCACCAGGCGTGGCTTACTTCCTCTTGTTCTGCGCAGCCCCGAGTCAGCAACCCTCGTGGGTCCCAGCCCGTTTGGGCTTCCGTCCCTCTCCCTGCGCAAGTCATGGTGCCCTCCCCCTTTGCGCAATCCAGCGCCATCTGTGCCCCACGTGGGTCCCAGCTGGCGTCAGCTGCTGATCCTCTATTTGTGCAATTCACTTCAGGAACAGCTGATGGCCAGGCTATTCTTCCCAGCTATCCCCCCTTGTCTCCTTGCGGGCCCCCCCAGGCGCGGTCCATTGGTGCGCTGCCCCAGGCCCCCTTTGCGCACTCGCCAGCTCACTCTTCCGTTGGAGACCAGCGCATTCAAGCGCTTCTCAGCGTCCCTCATGGGTCCCTGCAGGGTCCAGCTTCCCATCCTGCGCATGTCCTGGAGGCTTCCTGTCTTGCGCCTTCATGCGCACAGTGTGCCTCTCGTGGTCCCCAGCTGGCGTGGGTTTTCGCCACCCCTTCTGCGCATTCCCTGCAGCCGCGGGCCTCTGTTCCCCCCTCTGCGCTCTCGTGTGGTCTCCCCTCTGCGCATTCGTGTGGTCTCCCCTCTGCCACGAGGGGGCCCCGTCCCCCTGCGCATTCCACCAGCGCTCCTAGAGCATCCCTTTTGGGGCGGCCTCCTCCTAGCCCATCGGAGCATCACCAGTCTATCCCCTCCCTCGGGGGCCCACGCCCCCCGGCGTAACCCGCCAGCACTTCCTTGTATCGTCCTGCCCCTACGTCCTCCCTAGCCGATCCCCCCTCCTCAGGCTTGCCAGCTTCCTTAACCCGTCTCCGGCACCTGCCGCTCCTCCAGCCCCCTTACCCGCTTCGGTCCCCGAGTCCCCGGAGCCCTCAACCGCTCCCCGCCCTCTCGGTCTCTATCCTCCTCCGGCGGGATCCCACTCATGCTCCCCCCCTGTGTCGGCCATTCCGCCCCAGATCCCCCTCTCCCCCCCGGTGGCAGCGCGATCTCCGCTTCCCCACCCTCTCCCCCCCTCCTTCGGCTCCGAGCTCCCTAATCCCCTCAGCGAGCTCCCGCTCTCCCGGTCTGCCCCTTCGGGTCTTGCTCCCTCCGGTCCACCTCATCCCTCCTACGCCGCCATGCTTCGTCCGGACCTCCTTCCCTCGAAGGGCGTTATCCTCCCAGACGTCCTACTGTCAGACATTGAATATTCGCAAGAGAACTCTACCCCCGTCATCCCCTTCTCCGATACGGAACTGTCGTCGCTGTCTACGGCCTTTCCACACACTTTCATCCTCAAATTCTCCTCCGGATGTCCCAAACTTCCCAGGGTGCAGGAAGCTATCGCCAAATGGAACCTAGCGACCGACTACCGTGTGGCCCCCCTCGACCCCAGACACATTCTCCTTCACCTGTCTTCAGATCGAGATCACAGGACCGTGTGGTCCAAGGGAACTAGCAAGATTGACACCCACCAGATGAAGATTATCAAATGGTCACCAGAATTCAACCCCAAAGAAGACTCAGCTACGGTTGCAGCGTGGGTTACCCTTCCCAACCTCCCCCTCATCTGTTTTGTTCCGGCGGCGCTAAAGCGTATCGCCAACTCCTTCGGGACGTATGTGGCTTCGGCTCCCGAGACCAATAACCTCACCAAAGCCCACTACGCCAAAATCTGTGTTGAACTAGACCTCACCTCCGAACCACCCAACTTCATCAACATCGAGCTCGGCAATCACACCCACACACAACAAATCCTCTACGACAACCACGTATTGTTCTGCAACCACTGTCACCTAAGGGGCTACATTCCTAAGAACTGTCACCGCCTGCATCCGGAGCTTAAAAAGAAGCCAGCCAGGAAAGACAACGACCTAGAGGTCAGAAAGCCTCCCAGGTCGCCCATTCTCCCCCTTCCAAACTCCCACATCAGATTCGACTCCAGTACCGGAGAGCCACTCTCCAGTGAAGCGTCGAGCAGGGCCCTGATCCCCTTCATTCCCCAACACATTGAGACTTCCAACCAATTCGTAATTCTCGATTGTGAGGACCCGGAGCCAGGATTCTCTCTGGACGGCTCCAACACCCCCGACCTGCCACCCTCCTCCCCCATCTCCTCGCGCGTGGAGGACGCCACCGAAGCCGGCAACGCAGATCACCGACTTCTCCTCTCTGGGCAGAGGGCAGCCCCACCAGCCCCTCCCCACTCCAATAAGACTCTTGATTCCCCCAGTGCGATCCCAGTCGAAGAAGTCCTAGCCATCCTGGGACCTGACCAAGTGAGGAGAGGCCTCCAAGTGCTAGCTGCAGGTGCCCCCCTCAACCAACTGCTGACCGAGATCGCGCACGACTCCCTCGCCATTCCTCCGGAGGAAACAGCAGTCGACACAGCTGGCAATCTCATAGGACCTCCTCCCGGTTCGCACGAGTGCCACAACTACAATCCGGCAACATCATCGAACGTCAACCCGATTGACACCCTACGGAGCAAACCAGGCTCCGACAGGTCCGCCACCATCCAAACCAGATCCGCCGCAAGGCGGAACAAAAAAATACCCCCACAATCCCTAAATGCTTAACATCCTATCGTGGAATGTTCGCGGCCTGGCTAATAAACCAATATTACGGAGAATTACCAGTCTTCAGAAAATTCACAAGATCGACATCTTCATCATCATCGAACCCAAAATCCCTGCCAAACGGCTCAAATCCACTTAGTTAGCTCTAGGCCTCCCTACGGCTATCGCCAGCAGGAACGATATCTGGATTCTCGGAACGAAGGAGGTCAATCTCGATATCATCCAGGACACCCAACAAGCCCTCTCTTGCTGGGTCACTCACCCCACCCTCCCAGAGCGGGCCATCCTCTCAGCGGTCCACGGTAGCTGTGTCCTCGCAGACCGAAAAGACCTCTGGAACGACCTTCTCGACACCTATCACCTCAATACCAACACCCCGTGGCTTTGCATAGGGGACTTCAACGCCATCACCCGCAGAGAAGAGAAGATTGGAGGTCGCCCTACGCCCCTGTCAGCCATGCATGACTTCAACAACTTCATCTTCAATGCTCACCTTACCCCTCTTTATTTCAAATGCAGCAAATTCACTTGGTGCAACATGCAGGACGGCGACCGCCGTCAATACTCCCGGCTGGACAGAGCCCTCATCAACGCGCGTTGGCACGACATGAGAATCAGCTCCACCCTGACCCACCTCAATTCCACCGAATCCGACCACGCCCCTATCCTGGTGGAAATCAAAAACAGAACCACCCCATCTAAAAAGAACTTCCAATTCCTCGACTTCTGGACCAATCACTCGTAATTCTTGAGCATCGTGGCTGAGGCATGGCACAGTCAGGACTCCCCCTAATCCTCTTACTCGGGTCAATAACAAGCTCAAAGCCACCAGGAAAGCGCTGTCCATTTGGAGCAAACAAGCTTTCGGGGACATCTTCCAAGCGATACGCGTCGCTGAGGACGATGTCACCCGAGCCGAAGCTTTATTCCTCTCCGTCCGATCCCCGACGGCGAGGAGAGCCATGAACCTTACCAAGGCCATTCTCAAATACGGGCTCAAAGTTGAGACCGACTTCTGGAAGCAGAAAGCCAGACTGAAATGGGACAGTGAAGGGGATAAAAACTCTAAATATTTCCACGCCTGCGTCAATGGCAAAAGAAACAAACTTTCGATTCATCATATCACCGACGATCAAGGCATCATCAGATCAGACCACAAGGGGATCCAAGAGGCGGCCGCAGATTTCTACACCAAATTATTCTCCAAGGAGATGATCGTCAAAGATAATTCATTCCTCGATCAAATTCCCACCATCATTAACGACTCCGACAATGCTCTGCTGGAGCGCCCTCTGTCCGAACAGGAAGTTAAAGACGCGGTCTGGGCTCTGAACGCGCACAGTGCCCCCGGCCCAGATGGCTTCTCGGGGATTTTCTTCCGCACCTGCTGGGATATTATCAAGCAGGACATCACCGCAGCGGCGATCACCTTCTTCGAAGGAGCTACTTACCCAAAAGCTATTTCCAGTGCCAATCTCATCCTCATCCCGAAAAAGACAACCCTAACTCATTTCGCAACTTCCGACCCATCAGTCTTTGCACATTCACCAACAAAATCATCTCCAAGATCATCGCTTCCAGAATGACCGAAACCCTCCCCAAGATCATCTCGGAAGAGCAGAGCGGATTCGTTCGCGGTAGAAACATCCAAGACAACATCATGCTGGCCCAGGAACTTATCACCTGCATGAAATTTCCGGCAAGAGGGGGCAACATCGCCATCAAAATTGACATGGAAAAAGCATACGACAGACACGATTGGCAATTCATGATCTGGGTCTTCAGAGCATTCGGTTTCTCCGAGAATTGGACCAACATCGTGTGGAGATCCATCAGCAACTCTTGGTTCTCCACAGTGATCAACGACCAATCTAAGGGATTTTTCAAATCTAGCCGAGGAATCAGACAGGGCGATCCCCTATCTTCCACGATCTTCATTATTGCAGCCGACGCCCTGAGCAGAAACCTCAACAACATGGTTAACATCCCCAACTTCCAGCAATTCTACACTGCTAGCGGATGCCCCACCATCACCCACCTGGCTTTTGCAGACGATCTTCTCATATTCTCCTCCGGGGACGTAGGCTCTATGGAGGTGGTTCACACTACCCTGGCACGGTACTCCAGATGCTCCGGCCAGAAGATTAACCTATCCAAGAGTACCATCTACTCCCATCACAGCTTTAACAGTGAGAACGTGGCCAGACTCACCAACCTCACCTCCATTGCGGTAGCTCATCCGCCTTTCAACTATCTCGGCGCCCCCTTGGCGTACGGGAAATCAAACGCCAGCATCTACGAGCACTTAATCACCAAAATCAGAAACAGGATCGAAGGATGGCATAACGCCACCCTATCCCCAGGCGGGAAAATCATCCTCATCAAACATGTGCTCAACTCCATCCCCATCCACACCCTGGCGGCCTGCTCTCCGACCAGGAAGGTCATCTTGTCAATTGAACAGATCTTTTACAACTTCTTCTGGGGGCACAACAAGGGGCAAGACAAACACCACTGGGCCAGTTGGGACACCATGGCTTCCTCTACTGCTAACGGCGGGCTTGGATTCTCCAAACTCGATCACATCATCAAAGCTTTTTCCATAAAATTGTGGTAGAAATTACGCACTAGTAACAACCTTTGGACCAAGTTTATAAAGGCCAGGTACTTCAGACACATACATTCTGCGACTGCCACAGCTAACAGCAGGTCCTCCGCGGCTTGGCGGCGTATTCTTCGTGGCCGGGATCTGGCCGAACCTGCGATCAGACTCAGTCTGGGTACTGGCGAGTCCAACCCATTCCTGGAAAGGTGGATAGGTGACTGCCTTATCCCGAACATTACCAATTCCCCGAGAAATTGTAGGATCAAAGACCTGTGGAATCCCACCAACCATGTTTGGAATTGGGACAGAATTTGCGACTGGTCCGACAATGATGCTGTTGCCAGCATTCGCCAGCACGGTCTATCCATCGGTATCGTCGCCGACTAGCTGAGGTGGTCGCTAGCAGCTTCTGGTATTTTCTCTGTGCGATCGGCCAGACTCTCGATCCAAGCTAACGGCCCCGACCTTTTCATTGCGCGTTATTGGAACTCCTGTATCCCTAAGAAATGGTCATTCCTCCTGTGGAAAGTCATGAGAAAGAAGCTTCCCACTGACGACACCCTTAACTCCATCGGCTTTAGCTTGGCGTCTGCTTGTAACTGCTGCAGCGAGCGTCAAACGGAGACTATCGACCACATCTTCAGGGAAGGAAGCCTCCCTGACAAAATCTGGAGCACCCTCAATCACTACTACAACACCTCTCCAGACGACGGGAGCTTTATCGATCTTCTGGCTCACTGGGGTGCTGCTTCCCACGGCCACCAGATCGTTGCAGCGGCCGCCACCTGGGCTATCTGGAAAAATCGCAACAAAGCGAGATACGAGGGACTCCAATACTCTGCTGATCAGCTAATCCGGGAGATTCAACGGCAATGCGGCAAGCGGAGATCCCTTTGCTCCCACAGTTCTCTGGCTTTCGGGCCACCGTTCTTCTTTTAGTTTTGACGGTCGCGTCCGATCTTTTCCCCTGTCTTTCCTTTTTGGTATACTTTTGTCTTGTATACGCGTCAGGCTTCAGTTTTTGAGCCTTGATTTTTAATAAAAGGGGGTTTCTTTAAAAAAAAATAATATATATATATATATATATATATATATATATATATATATATATATATATATATATATATATATATATATATATATGAGAAAGGATCAATATCCCCACACTTTTTGCATCCCCATGCATCCCCCCTATTTGCACCGTTGGATGGTGCTTTAAGTCATCTAATCTTAACCGTTGATTTACCAATGGTTAAGATTAGATGACTTAAAGCACATCCAACGGATGTAAACATGGGGATGCATGGGGATGCAAAAATTACGGGGATGCCTATCCTTCCTATATATATATATATATATATATATATATATATATATATATATATATATATATATATATATATATATATATATATATATATATATATATATATATATAAAACCAAAACACTCCCTATTTTATTCCATAAAGCTGAAAAGCCGAAACCTGTACAAGTAAACCAGAAGGTGCAAAATGCCGAAGCCTATACACGTATACTATCAAAAGAAGGGGAGAAAGGGAAACCAAAACGGGTCCAGGGATAGTAGGGAGTTCTAGAAGTCCGTTTGGCCGTGTTGACAGAAGGATCTTCTCTTGCTGCACTGCCTAATGGTCTCTCCAATAAGCTAGTCTATGGAATACTGATGGCCTTCATATCTCGCCTTGTTGCGATTCTTCCAGATTACCCATGTTGCGGCTGATGCTACGATCTGGTGGCCATGGGACGTAGAACTCCATGTCGCTACGAGGTCATCGAAGCACCCGCCTCCTGGAACCATCCTGCTGAATAACAGTTTGGCAACTCTAGAGGGAGGTGAATAGAGTTTATATAGAAAATGACAAATTAAAAATTAACTCTCTCACGATCTATGAATAATCAGAGTAAAATACGGAAAGTAAATGAAGAGCAAGAAAGCATACGCAAACACAGCAATTTTAACCTGGTTTCCCTCGTGGAGGACTAGTCCAGGCCTGAGAACTCTAGCTCAGGATTAAATCCACTATTTGTGAAATAGTAGTTTACAACCCGTGCCTTTACTTCAGAAGAGCACGTCAACTTCTTACAGAGGATCGCAGTGGCGATTTGCTTGGAATTGTCCAAGCGACTTCTTCAACTCTTGCACAAGAATCCTAACCGAGAGATGCTGAGCACTCGAGACTTAGGAGGCTTGTGGCTAGTAGATGGGAAGGGTATGGCTTATTTGAGCTATAAGAGAGAAGAGAAGAGAAGATTGGATGATTTGAAATGAGAGAATTCATGCCCTATTTATAGTGTTTGTATAGGCAGAATTCGGCCAGAATTCGGGTAGGAAAATTCAAATATTTGGCCGTTGGACAACTAGCAACCAGCTAACCCTAAAATTAGGGTTCCTGATTTCTAGGGGACAGAGTTCGGCCCGAACTCTGTGTGGAGGCAGAGTTCGGCCCGAACTCTGTCTCCAGAGCACATAATGGTTCTAAGGGGACCATTGGGCAATATCTGGTTTGGTGGAGCTTGGGATTATTGGGTAGGCTATAGTCTAAGTTTTAAGAGCTCAACATGACTCAGATAACATTAGTCTAGACTCAAAGAAAGTGTAAAATACAGACTCGAATATAACTGAAGAGCGAAGGCTGAGCTGTTGTCTGTCTTGAGCTTAATGCAGACGCCGTGTGTCGTATTGAATTATTACAGATATTATTTAGTCAATGTTGTCAATATTTGGTTGACTGTAACTTTGTGTCAACAATCTTCCCCATATTGATAATTGGCAAAATAATATATGTATATTCAACATTCATACCTGGACACAGTTGATTATAGCAACATAGCTCCCCCATAATCGATGCCGAGCTAGAAATAATAGCTCCCCCGTAATCAGTGAACGGTGCTGAGCTAGAAGCAATAGCTCCCCCGTAAATAATGCATTGAACCTGTTGGCATGATAAATAATATCTCCAAAAAGTACAAACAAGCACAGATATACGAAAGAAACAAATATATCCAGAATATACATAGTTCTCCCTCTTTTGGCATTTAACAATATAGACTGCAGATGAATAAATAGCATAGAAACTGCAGTATAGACAATTAATAGTGATGCAACCACACCAAGCAGAGAAGAAACAGTATATGAATAAGCAAAATGAGTCACTAGCATAAAATATAAAACTAAGCATAAAAAGTCATCACACAGAATCAGAGTTTTAGAACATCCAAGTACATAAATCCAAAAACAAACTAAATAACTAGAAATCAAAAAGCATCAACTAAGATAATCATCATCAGCAGCAGCAGATAGTAGCCAATCTCCATCACGGAGCACGAGAGGGCCTAGCAGAATCTGAATGATCAGTGAATGAACGGCTGGGGTCCACGATAGTAGCATCCGGATCCAGGTAACGCATGACCCAGGGGTCGTCAATGCGATATCCAGCACGACCAGGATCCCGCTCCATGGGAATGGGCATAGAGGGGTGACGAGACATGGAATACAGGATATCGTGCAGCGAGTTGCTGAGGGCACTCATCTGCAGGGTAGTCCGATAGTCCATCTGAGTCCAGCGATCGTCCTCCAATACGAAACGATCTCTGAGCATGGTCTGAATGGAGTCAAGAGTAGCAGGAGGAGGAGGCGTATCCTGTCCAAGTGGAGGGGCGTCGGGCTCCTCATCAGAATGCTCAGAAGTGTCAGGAGAAGCAACAACTGCCTGAAGGCGTCGTGCCTTGGACAGGAAAGCAGGAGCAGGCAAGAACTGACAGTCATGAATAGGAATAATGAACGCACGAAAAACCAGAGGAAGGTATAAAGGATAAACCAAGGCTCTTGGTTTCTTTCTACAGTTTATCATCCAATCCATCATTGTCCGTAGAAGATTGAAGGGGATACGATAATGAAGGTGATACAAAGCAGAGATCTCAAAGTATGTAACTTCATCGGTGGAGCCAGCTTTTGGCAAGATAGTGTTGAAAAGGAGTTAGAAATGAGGATAAAAGCTTGATGAGATCAATCAAATAGATAGAGAGTTATACTAATATCAGAATGAACTTAGAAAATATCAAGTAGGCAATAATAAATCAGAACGAACCATATAATAAACAAGGAAATATATTATAATTCAATAGTTTGAATTTGCCATGGGTTAGCTGCAGGGGCCGGATCCCAGCTAGCGGTAGTCCTGAGGACTAGTGCACCGTATCGCTTAGGCTTTTACGCCTTGTTATCAGAAGGGCCCTTTCGGCTTGTACCTATAGCAAGTTCATCGTAAGAGAATCATAATATAATCAATATTTACGCAGGTGAGTTTCAATTTATGACAGCTTCATCTAAAATTCCAAGTTCACGACAAAGGAAATTGAAGCGCTCTTCGGATAATGGCTTAATAAAGAAATCTGCTAGCTGATGATCAGTGTCAATAAACTCTAAGTTAATCGTGCTAGTTTGCTGATGATCACACAAAAAGTGGTGTCTAATCTCAATGTATTTTGTGCGTGAGTGACAGATAGGATTCTTAGTCAAGTTAATGGCACTAGTATTGTCACAGAATATGGGAATGTGCATGAAAGATAGATTATAGTCTTCAAGGGTTTGCTTCATCCACAGAATTTGTGCATAACAACGCCCAGCTGCAATGTATTCAGCTTCTGTTGTGGATAGTGCGACAGAATTCTGTTTTTTGCTAAACCAAGAAACTAAAGCCTTTCCTAATAAATGACACGTGCTGCTCGTACTTTTACGGTCGACCTTGCATCCAGCGAAGTCAGCATCAGAGTAATCAATGAGGTCAAATGATGTTGACTTGGGATACCATAGGCCCACTGTAACCGTACCCTTAAGGTATCGAAAGATACGCTTAACTGCGGTCAAGTGTGATTCCTTAGGATTTGCTTGATATCTAGCACATAGGCAAACACTAAACATGATATCGGGGCGACTAGCAGTTAAATAAAGTAAGCTGCCTATCATACCTCGATACTTACGTTGATCAACGGGTTTGCCACTCTCATCTGGTTCTAGTTTGGTTGAAGTAGCCATTGGAGTGCTGATTGGTTTGACGTTGTCAAGATCGAACTTCTTCAGCATGTCCTTTGTATACTTCGACTGACAGATGAAAGTTCCATTAGCCATTTGTTTTACTTGCAGACCAAGAAAGTAGTTGAGTTCTCCCATCATGCTCATCTCAAATTCTGTCTGCATACACTTGGCAAATTCTTGACAGAGGGTTTCATCAGTAGAACAAAAAATGATATCATCAACATAAATTTGAATTAATAGAATAGTGTCTTTAAAAGATTTTATAAAAAGTGTAGTATCAATTTTCCCTTTTGAAAAACCTTTCTCAAGCAAGAAACTGCTTAGCCTTTCATACCAAGCTCTGGGGGCTTGTTTGAGGCCATAAAGCGCTTTCTTCAGCTTGAACACGTGGTCGGGAAATTTGTGATTTTCAAAGCCAGGAGGTTGTTTGACATAAACTTCCTCCTTAATAAAACCATTCAAGAAAGCACTTTTCACATCCATTTGAAATAATTTGAAATTTTGATAATTTGCAAATGCACAAAGCATCCGAATGGATTCTAGTCTAGCTACAGGAGCATACGTCTCATCGTAGTCGATACCTTCCTCTTGGTTGTATCCTTGAGCTACTAGACGAGCTTTGTTGCGTGTGACTGAACCATCTTCATTCACTTTGTTTCTAAACACCCATTTAGTACCAATTATCGAGTGATTAGCCGGTCTAGGAACTAGTTTCCACACTTGGCTCCTCTCGAATTGGTTGAGTTCATCTTGCATAGCAGAAATCTAAAATTTATCATTAAAAGCTTCAGAAATGTTTTTCGGCTCAACTTGTGAAATAAAGGCAGTGCTAGTAATAGAGTCTCTTAGTGATGATCTGGTAGTTACTCTACATGAAACTTCACCTATCACTAAATTTTCTGGATGAGAAGGCTTGAAAGAGAATTTCTTTGGCAAGCCCTCCAGAGAATTTGTTTCGGTAGAAGTATTCATTGGAGTAGAAGTTGATGGCTCAACGTCATCATCAAGAGTACTTGCTGCACTGTTATCTTCATCAAAAGTCACATTTGTTGACTCTTCCACAATTAGTGAGCGTTTATTAAAGACTCTATATCCCTTACTCTTGGCGGCATAACCAAGGAAAATACCATCGTCAACTTTGGCATCAAATTTGCCTAAGTTGTCTTTGGTGTTAAGGATAAAACATCTACATCCAAAAACTTTAAAATAAGAAACATTGGGGGTTCTCCCAAACCAAAGCTCATAGGGTGTTTTCTTCGTAATGGGACGAATAAGCACCCTATTCAAAATGTGGCATGCTGTACTGACAGCTTCTGCCCAGAAATGTTTCGGAAGTAAAAATTTATTCAACATGACTCTAGCCATATCGCCGAGAGTCCTATTCTTCCGCTCCACAACACCATTTTGTTGAGGAGTTCTTGGACAAGAAAATTCATGATCAAAACCATTTGCATTACAAAAATTTTCAAAATCATAATTTACGAATTCGCCTCCATGATCACTTCGGATTCGAGTAATCATGTAGCCTTTTTCGTTTTGAACTATCTTTACAAAAACTTTAAAAACAGAAATAGCATCGCTCTTATTTGCGAGAAAAAAAACCCAAGTAAATCTTGAAAAATCATCAACAATAACAAATGCATAAAGCTTACCACCAAGACTAGCTATTCTACTAGGACCAAATAAATCCATATGAAGTAGTTGCAGGGGTCTAGTAGTACTTACAGAGTTGATGGAATGAAATAAGGATTTGGTTGCCTTGTTCAATTCACATTCGGCACATACCGTATCCTTTTTGAATGTGATGTCGGGCAATCCTCTCACTAGCTTCTTGGTTGATAACCTGGATATAGTATCCATATTGGCATGACCAAGACGCTGGTGCCAAAGTAATCGTTCATCTTTGTGGGCATATAAACATCTACCTGCATTGTTAGTATCTATAGAAAGATAGAAAATATAAATGTTATCCTCTCTTTTCCCTTCAAAAACAATGTCTCCCGTTGACCTATCATAGATGCGGCAATTATTTTGTCCAAAGTTAATATCATATCCATGATCAGCAAGATGACTAATGCTGAGCAGGTTATGCTTTAACTCGGTCACTAGGCAGACATCCTTTATTACAGGAGAGGGAGGATGACCAATAATACCATTACCTATTATGTGCCCTTTCAAATTGTTACCGAAGGATACGTATCCTTCTCTCTTCATCGATAGTGATGCAAAAATATTTGCGTCTCCCGTCATATGTCGCGAGCATCCACTATCGAGAATCCACTTACTCTCAGTTGAGGAGGGAAGGTCCACCTACATCAAGAGTAGATGTGACCTTTGGTACCCATGTTCTTGAGGGTCCTGAAAAGTTAGTTTTCGGAAACCATGCATATATCTTTTTGTCTACCAGTCTTCTAACTCTACATTGTGGTGAAATGTGTCCATATGATCCACAGTAGGTACAGATAGCATTTTTGTTTATACTAGGAGCATGAGAATAATATCTATAAGCAACAGGATGTGGATGGACATGATGTGCAGAGTTAGCATGGTGATGGTGATTATGCATGGAATGAGTGGCATGGTGATGGTGTCTATGTGGCATAGCATGATGATATTGTCTATGATGTGTGACATGCTGATATTGTCTATATGGCATGGCATGTGGGTGTGGCATGGTATGATGATTTTGTCTATGTGGCATAACATGATGATTTTGTCTATATGGCATGGCATGATGATGATTTCTATATGTAGAGTGATGTTGGTTGTATCTTTGTGCAGTATGATGAGGTGTATTCTTACGTGCACGTGGTTTATGGAAGTTTGTGTATATAAAAGCATGGTTATGTGCTGTATGAGGATGACGTGGTTGACTAGCATAGTGGTGTTGTGCCCATGTGATTGGGTTTGAGGTTGAACAACCTGTTTACCCAATTTGGTTTCTAATCTCTTAGAAACAGCTTGCAGTTCATCAACCTTAATATTTAAGCCATATATCTTAGTCATTGAAACCTTGTGTCTACTCTTTTTTTCAGCAAGCAACGTGTTGAGTGTTGTGATTTCTTGTGTCTGTTGCTCAATACGTGTTTCAGCATCATGTAAGCTTAATTTAAGCTTGGATACTTCATTAGTGTCATCAGTGGGTGTCGTGTCTCTAATGTTATCAAGTAATAGAGAGATTCTTTGTATTTCGTCTTCAAGACTTTTGATTTTGTCCTTGGCATGTTTGTATTTATCGATGACCTTTTTGTGATCATCGAGTAAATCAGTGAAGGCATCGCCAAGTTCATCAAAAGAGAAGTCGTCTAGAGTTTTGTTGGATACCTTGTTGGAAGTTGCCATTAGGCACACATTTGCTTTATCTTGAGGAGAGTCCTTTTCTTTCTCTGAGTCACTCGCTTCACTTTCATGCCAAATGCTTATGTTGGCATATTTCTTTGATGAGGTCTTCTTGTATGGCTTCTCATAGCGGTTGCTTTTCTTCAAGAATGGACAGTCTTTTCGAACGTGTCCAGTCTTCTTGCAACCATAGCAAGTTGGCTCTTCTTCATCATCTTCTTGTGGTTCCTTCTTTCTTCTATTGAAGCGAAGGAATTTCTTGAAGTTGCGAACCATGAGAGCTTGGTCTTCATCATCCGAGTTGTCGTCTTCAGTCTCATCGTGCTCAGTCCTTCGTCGATGAGCTTTGAGAGCGATCTCCTTAGTCTTCGGAACAGGCTCTTCGAAGTCCTTGAGGTCAAGCTCGTGAGTCATGAGTTTACCCATCAAGGTCTCCATAGACATGGTTGTGAGATCATTTCCTTCTATGATGGCTGTCACCTTAGGGTTCCAAATTTTTGGTAGCCCCCTAAGCAGCTTGCGAATCTTCTCATGATTTGAATATTGCTTTCCAAGTGAAGACAGGGGGTTGATGATGTCGAGGAATCTTGTGAACATCTGTGTGATCGTCTCGTTTGGCTTCATCTTGAATGCTTCGTATTCTTGTGTAAGACGACTGATTTTTGATTCCTTGACTTGGGTGGTTCCTTCATGCGTCACTTCTAGAAGCTTCCATACTTCGTGGGATGTGGTGCATGTGGATACCCTGTTAAACTCATTCCTGTCTATAGCACAGAATAAAGCATTAATAGCTCTCGCGTCTAGACTTGTCTGTTTCTTCTCTTCGTCAGAATATTTGTCATGGGATTTCTCAATGAGATCACCGTTGACAACTATCCTGGCGGGCTTTTTGTAACCGTCAGTGGCGACTGTCCACAGGTCGAAGTCTAGAGACTTGAGATAAAAACTCATCCTTGTTTTCCAATACGTGTAGTTAGTTCCATCAAATAGGGGAGGCCTATGAGTGGACTGTCCTTCACCGTGATTGGAAATCAAGGATTGTGTGGTTGCCATGGATCAGCTCTAGGATGTAAATCCTTGAAAAGAGAACAGAGCTCTGATACCAATTGAAGAATAGTTTGGCAACTCTAGAGGGGGGTGAATAGAGTTTATATAGAAAATGACCAATTAAAAATTAACTCTCTCACGATCTATGAATAATCAGAGTAAAATACGGAAAGTAAATGAAGAGCAAGAAAGCATACGCAAACACAGTGATTTTAACCTGGTTTCCCTCGTGGAGGACTAGTCCAGGCCTGAGAACTCTAGCTCAGGATTAAATCCACTATTTGTGAAATAGTAGTTTACAACCCGTGCCTTTACTTCAGAAGAGTACGTCAACTTCTTACAGAGGATCGCAGTGGCGATTTGCTTGGAATTGTCCAAGCGACTTCTTCAACTCTTGCACAAGAATCCTAACCGAGAGATGCTGAGCACTCGAGACTTAGGAGGCTTGTGGCTAGTAGATGGGAAGGGTATGGCTTATTTGAGCTATAAGAGAGAAGAGAAGAGAAGATTGGATGATTTGAAATGAGAGAATTCATGCCCTATTTATAGTGTTTTTATAGGCAGAATTCGGCCAGAATTCGGATAGGAAAATTCAAATATTTGGCCGTTGGACAACTAGCAACCAGCTAACCCTAAAATTAGGGTTCCTGATTTCTAGGGGACAGAGTTCGGTCCGAACTCTGTGTGGAGGCAGAGTTCGGCCCGAACTCTGTCTCCAGAGCACAGAATGGTTCTAAGGGGACCATTGGGCAATATCTGGTTTGGTGGAGCTTGGGATTATTGGGTAGGCTATAGTCTAAGTTTCAAGAGCTCAGCATGACTCAGATAACATTAGTCTAGACTCAAAGAAAGTGTAAAATACAGACTCGAATATAACTGAAGAGCGGAGGCTGAGCTGTTGTCTGTCTTGAGCTTAATACAGACGCCGTGTGTCGTATTGAATTATTACAGATATTATTTAGTCAATGTTGTCAATATTTGGTTGACTGTAATTTTGTGTCAACACCTGCAACATTGGGAAAGAATACTCTAGACCTTGACCGTTAGGTCTCCCTGACAGAAAATGTGGTCCACCGTTTTCGATTGACGATCCGTGCAGCATATGCACGCGGACGCAAGGCTGAAACCAATAGTGTTGAGAGTGTCATCGGTGGGGAGGATCTTGTGAAGGGCTCTCCAAATGATGAAGGACCACTTCTTGGGGATGCATGTCTGCCAGAAGGATGCAATACTAGAAGAAGGCACCGCAGTACCATGGACCACTCTTCTGTCCGATCTGGCCGAGAAGGAACTCGTAGATTCTATCGACCACCGGATCTCCTCAGCGGCGGAGCCGATCGTCAATTCGCAACGGTGATGCACTCTACATCCTCAGGCCCGGCCCAATAACGGACCTTATTCCAATTCCAGGTGTTATCGTTGGGGTCCCACATGTCCTTGATCTTACAGTTCCTGTGGGCTTCTGAGAGGTTGGAAAGCAAGGTGTCTCCAACCCATCGTTCCAGAAATGTCGATGAGTCACCGTCGCCCACCTGGAGACGCATCACAGGTTCAAAAAAAATGTCCGATGAGCATGCGGCGCCACGCTGCAGAGGATCTGCTGTTAGAGATGGCCGTCGTCGGGTGAATGTGCTTGAAGTATCTTGTCTTCATGAACCTGGTCCATAAGTTCTGAGTCATGCGGAGCTTCTACCACAATTTCATCGAGAATGCTTTAACGATGTGAGAAAGTTTGGTGAATCCCAGGCCCCCCTCCCCGGTAGGACGCACCATGGTATCCTAACAAGCCCAATGATGCTTGTCGTGTCCGTCACTGTGCCCCCAAAAGAAGTTGCTAAAGATGCTCTCGATCGAAGCAAGCACTTTCTGGGGGGGGGGAGCACGCTGCAAGGGTGTAGATGGGTATAGATGTGAGGACTTGTTTGATTAGGATCATCTTGCCACCTGGGGATAGAGTAGCGTTATGCCATCCTTCTAGTTTTTTCCAGATACGGTTGATCAGCTCCTCAAAAATGCCAGCGTTGGATTTCCCGTACACGAGGGGACAACCTAGATAGTGGAACGGGGGATGCTTGATGGAGAAGGAGGTGGTGTTGGAGAAAACGACCGCGTTCTCTCTCTTGATATTGTGGAGGGCGTAGATGACACTTTTATCCTGGTTGACCTTCTGGCCCGAGCACCTGACGTATCTCTGAAGAGTGTGGTAGACTACATCTACCGACCCAATATCCCCGGAGAAGAAAATGAGGATATCGTCAGCGAATGCCAGGTGGGTGATTATCGGGCAGCCGCTGGCTGTATGATAGTGGTGGAAGTTAGTAGTGCAAACCATCTTATTAAGGTTCCTGCTCAGGACATCCGTCGTAATAATAAAGATGGTGGAGGATAGAAGATCTCCTTGCCTAACCCCGCGACTCGATTTGAAGAAGCCGTCAGCCTGACCGTTGATAACCGTTGAAAACCATGAGTTGCTGATCGATCTCCACACGATGTTGGTCCAGGTTTCGGAGAATCCGAAAGCTCTAAAAACTCATATCATGAATTGCCAATCCTGTCTGTCATACGCTTCCTCCATGTCCAATTTGATAGCAATATTGCCCCCTCTTGCTGGGAGCTTCATGCAGGTGATTAACTCTTAAGCTAACATGATATTATCCTGGATATTTCTACCTCGGACAAAGCCACTCTGCTCCTCAGAGATGATCTTGGGAAGGAGACCTGACATGCGGGAAGCTACGATCTTGGATATGATCTTGTTGGTGAAGATGCAAAGACTAATGTGATAGAAATCACGGAATGTCTTCGGGTTATCTTTCTTCGGAATGAGGATCAAGTTGGTGCTCGAGATGGCTCTGGGGTACATGGCTCCTTGGAAGAAAGCAGAGACAGCTTCGTGGATATCCACCTTGATGATGTTCCAGCATGTGCAAAAAAATATCCCCAAAAACCCGTCTGGTCCGGGCGCATTATGCTCGTCAAGGGCCCAGACGGTATCTTTCACCTCTTGCTCGGAAGGAGGTAGTTCTAGCTGGATGTTGTCGATGTCGCTGATAAGGTGGGGTATCTCCTCCAGGAAGGTGGTGTCCCTGAGAGTCGTCTCCTTGGAGAACAGTTGGGAGAAGAACTTCGCGGCCGCCGCTTGGATACCCCTTTGATCGTTGATGATGTTCCCGATTTCGTCGGCTATTTGATGAAGTATGAGTTTCTGTCTGCGACCATTGACGTAGGCATGGAAGTAGCTCGAGTTTTTGTCTCCCTCGCTGTCCCATTTAAGCCTCGCTTTCTGCTTCTAAAAATCTGTCTCAACTTTCAGCCGGAATTTGAGGATAGCTTTGGTGAGGTTAAGGGCGGTCCTAGCGGCTGTTGATCTGTCGGTCATGAACCTGATTTCTGCACGAGTGACATCATCCTCAGTCTCACGAATGGCCTAAAAAATGTCTCCATAGGCCTGCTTGCTCCAGACCGCCAGGGCTTTCCTCGTGGCCTTGAGTTTGTTGGCCACTCGAGTTAGGGGTTCGGGGGTGTATATATATATATATATATATATATATATATATATATATATATATATATATATATATATATAAAATATATATATATATATATATATATATATATATATACATAATTTAAATTTAAATATATTTAATATTTAAATTATATTTAAACTAACTACTTGTAATTATTTAAAATATATCAAAAATTCTACAAATATATATATATAAATTTTTAATTAAAATATTTTCAAATCATATTTAAACTATTTTAAGATAATTTAAATTTATTTCTAATTTTTCAATAATATCAAGGAATTTTTTTTGGTTATGTGTTTCGCACGTAAAGAATATATATATATATATATATATATATATATTATATATATATATATATATATATATATATAGGGCGATGATAAGCCTGGACTGTGCGATGCGGGGCATCCACAACGTCGTAGGACTGACGAAAAATGGTCGCGATCTGAGGTAGCGTGGGTCAGAATGGGGGTGCCCATGCATGAAAACTCAACGGCTAGGGCACCGTACGGATGGTCGAGGACCGGCACCATTCTACCACGGGTATAAACGACGGCCGACCACGCGACCTATCGTGCGGCGCCGTAAGGGCGTCGAGAAGACATCGTAAGGGCGTCGTGCGCATAGAATGGGTGGCTGGACGGCATCGGTTGTCGTAGGTGTCATGAAGACGTCGGGGATGCCTCAAGCGTCGTGGGCGAAGCGAGGCGTTGAATTGCCAACGTTGAAAGACGTCGATCGTCCCGTGAGGCTCTGGAGCGCGTATAGTACGCGAGGCGTGCGTGTGGGGCGATGATGAAAGAGCCAGTACGGACAAGATCTGCACAAAGAGTCCGAAAGGACATAACGACCGACTAAAAATCGTGTGCGGGGAGACACACGATTTAACTGAGCCCGCACGTGCTGGTTAAGAATGAATATATATATATATATATATATTTTATATATATATATATATATATATATATATATATATATATGTATGTATGTATGTATGTATGTATGTATGTATAACCATAACATGGGAATATATTCATATAAAGGCACAAAATGACGAAACCTTTACAATGTAATGAGCTAAAACAATGGCCAAAATGGAAAAAGTAAATAAGCGGGAAGGAGGACCCAACCGCTGCTCGGCCAACCAAAATTGATTTCGATGGTCTAATTCAAGACTGAGTGCCAGATGTCTGGCCAAGTATGCTTGCAGTGTTAGTTGATTTTGCTGATCTGCCTGTGCACCTTTCTGATCTGTTGATTTGGAGAATATTGGTGGCCTTCATATCTGAATTTGTTACGGTTCTTCCAAATTACCCATATGATGGCGGCTGCAACGATTTGGTGTCCAAAAGAGGCTAAACTCCAGGACGACAGGAGATCGTTGAAGCCCTACTCGCCTGACTCTGGTTGCACTTGTGAGAGAAGGCGTTCCAAACGAGCGTAGCCAGGTCCTTAGATTTAAGGATGTGTTTCGTATTTTCAGAACTACGCTCCATGCAACAGTGACAAGCTGATGCTAGGCTGAACCCGATGGTGATGAGAGCGTCATCCGTGGGAAGCTTCACGCGCTGCGCTCTCCAGATCAGGAAGGACCATTTTTTTGGCAATACAGCTCTGCCAGAAGGGTCCGGTAACGTGGCGCTAACCACCAATGCCTTGAACCGCATTTCTCGCAGATGCTAAGAAGAAAGAGCCGTGGGTCGATAGGGACCACCTCAAAGAATCAGGGGTTGGGTCAATTTCTAAGCCCGAAGTAGCGAGACTCTCCGCATCATCATCTCCGATCCAGGCCCGAGCCTTCTCCTAATCCTACCCACCCACGTTGGTGTTGAGATCTCTGATAACGCTATTGGGGGGAGCTGCCGGACGTCGGAGAAGAAGGTGATCTCCGAGCCAATTCTTGTGGAATAGAGATGACTCTCCTACCCAAGCCGAAGACGAATGAAACGCGATGGATGATTTGCTATTCACGGTGGCGACAGCCGGGTGAGTGTGCTTAAAATATCTGGCTTTCATGAACCGAGTCTATAGAGATCGATTCACTCGGAGTTTCCACCACATCTTTATCGAGGAAGCGTCTACAATTTGAGGCAACCTACAAAACCGAGCCCTCCCACACCCATGGATTTAGCCATAGTGTCCCAGCTAGCCCAGTGATATTTGTCCTTCCCATTGCTGTGCCCCCAAAAGAAGTCGGCGAACATATTTTCAATGGTAGTGAGTGTAATGCCCCGACCCGCAAGATGCCTTATGTTGGATGGTTCGTTCGATGAAGCCTTGTTGGACTTGGGATTATGCGAAGGATCGCTTGGAAGACTATGCGATCGTGGCGGGAATCGTCCTATGAATGTGAGTAGTGTTGAACCCTTCAAAGATCCTTTAGCTTCACGCTTAAAATAAGGATGAGTATGCTATGTTTCTAGTTGAGTTTGTTCAATAACACCTTGCATGGAATTTGGAAAGATAATGAAAGATAATTAATCACCTGAACGTAAACTGTTGTGGCTAGATGAATTGTTTGCTTGTACGCTGTTGCGATGAATTACATGACAGGTGAAGGCAAAGTCCCAAATACTTGGGCGGTGAGTATATCGAGCGTTGGCTCAATGAATAGATGGCAATACGAATGAGAATGATAGTTTTGCTTAGTTTTCCTTATCATGCATTATATGTTTTCTTCTTAGATAAGTTGCATATAGTTGCATGGTCATGGACAACTTGTCGACAAGGTGGTTTCTCGAACGGTATTCCTGGGCCATGGAACCCGGTTCGTCCTAGGGGAAACCAATGCCGAAGTAGTGGCAGTGCTGAAGTAGTAGCACGGTATACAGGACTTGCAGTGGGGCTAGCTACCTGCACTGGCAAGGGCGCTGTATACCTGTAAGACGGTCCAGGATGGCGTGTCGCCAGTGACCTTCATATAGATAGGTCAGGTGCTAATGATGTCTTATGCAGGCAGAGTAAGTTATTACTCAAATACAGGGAAGGATGTCGGCTGTTGGTAAGAATCACCTGAACGGTGATATTCATATTTAATCATGATATTGTTTCTAACAATGTCTTGTGCAGGCAGAGTAAGTATTATAAATGTACAGGGATGGCTACACGACCGTGGGTAAGAATCACCAAAGGGTGATAACAGTATGCTTTAAAATATGTTATGAGATTTGCATGCTTTACTTCTTATCGGCTATAACATGAAATTGACCCTAAGGCAACAAGAAAGACCATTGATAATAATGTTCTGTAACATGATTTCTTAGTGTTGTCTTCTTAGGTGAGTTGGGCCAGCACCGCTCGCCAGTACATTGATAATGTACTGACCCACGTTGTGGGCAATATTACAGGTGTTTGCTTGGGGGGAAATCCTGTGAATCAGTGCTTGGCATCGATGAATCGGATGGGTGTGCAGAAGCTCTTCTTGCAAGACGATGTCTTCTGCTATACGGGACATAATGTATGGAACATGGGAACTCAGTTGTACCAGTGAGATTGTAGCCATATTGGCAAGTTCATTGTAAAGAAGTCGGTATATTCATTTGTAGCCTAAAGGGCAAGTGTATACATTTAGTTGGCTATTCAAAAGTCTTGTAAACAGTTGTAAACTCTGTATTCCGCTGCGAGTCTTGTAAACAGTTGTAAACTCTGTATTCCGCTGCAAGTCTTGTAATCCATTTTGATTATCAATAAAGAGATACATTCTATATAAATTGTGTGACTTCAATTTATCTGCTTGGTTTCGCTGCATTGTCAATGTTTTCTGAGAATTACCAGGAACTGTAATGGTTTTGCCTTGTACAAGTGCAATCTAGACTTGTACGGCATCATGCCCAGTGGCTAGTTATCGATCCTCCGGGATCGGGGCGTGACATAATGGTATCAAAGCACGGCTTTACGTCCTTGGATTCCTATTCGATTTGTTTCGAATCAATGTTGCTACTAAGATGATTCTAAGCTGCTTCCGCGATGATTCAAAGATTGCTTCCGAGATTATTCAAAGTTGCTTCCGCGGTGAATCAAAGTTGCTTCCACGAATACTCAAAGTTGCTTCCGCGATGAAATCAAAGTTGCCTCTATGATGATTCATAGTGCTTCTGCGATTGTTCTGTGTTGCTTCCAAACTATTCTATATTGTTCCCTTGACTGAAAGTCCGTTGATCATTCTAACCTCTCACTGGGTGTTCCATACAATAAGTCTAAATATGTGGGCTGTGATATGTGTGCTTTGTTGAATTTCTAAAAGATACCAAAAAGAATAACAATGATGCGATGCGTAAGTTTGTGATGTATGCTAGATGTCATATGTGTGGGATTCTTTGAATCGATTGTTATGCAGCAATCGACAATGGGTGATGGCATGGTATGTTAGAACAGAATGTGCATGGATTTCAGTGAATGAGAATCAACCGAATTTTGAGTCGGTATTTGTGGTCAGCATAACCACTGCAGGATGGATAGTCCATGTTGGATGTCGGTTTGATGCGAAGGAATATTGTGTTTGGAATGGCTTGAGCTCTGGGTGGTATATTATATATACCCTTGTCGTGATAAGATGTCCCTTGACCCTTGATGTGTCTATGATTTTGTGATTGCTTTACCTATAAGGTAGTGGGTGGTATCGAATCGTAGCTGAGCTTACGATTGATACATGTTGGCTAGGCGTGTTCCTTGATTGTTAAGTTGGATGACCGTTGTGAGATTTTGATGTGTTCAGATGAACCATCGCAAGACCTTGTCGGTTAGCATTATGTTGGGTAATAAGAGAATTGAGAATATGAAATGAATGACTTGGTTGGGAATGAAATGAGTTTTAGATTCAGGCGAGTACTTGAATCAGTTGGGTAGAAGGATTGTAGGCTTGGTAACGATAGTGTGGTGTTGCTATCGAATGATTTTGCGGGAATAACTATGGACCGAATATTGAACGATGTTGGAATTGAGTTAAAGAAATTGCATGTTGGATATCGATAGAACTGATGGTAATGTTAGACGCTTATCAGGATGTTGCGAATGATTTAGAAGATGTAGAGAGTTGCATCGACGACCGAAAAGTTAGAGAATGGGTTTGGATGATCTTAGCACGTGGTGCAGTGTGCTTGAAGGAAATTGATGTCCCGAATTAACAAGTTATGACCCTTGACTATTTTGAGGCATAGAGAATGGGTACTTGTCCTTTGATGTACGATAGAGTAGATGTTCCTTACGAGAGTCGAATGGCTGGAACACAAATAAGTATCGAGGTGCAGCGATATGTAATAGACCCTGTCGGTAGATGATGTTGTCACATGAATAACAAGTTGGGTGGAATATAGAATTGTTGGATTATGACTTAGCCGATAAGTTATGTCATGTCCACTAAGATGACCGATATATGATGCGAGATGATTGGTGCTATAGAGATTGGATTGGTGCATGAATAGTAAATCTTCTTATGGAATCAGAAGGAAATGATACAAAACTAATATCGATGGTTAACGTGAATTGCTAAGAGATGACCGTGTTGGTGTTAGAAAATTTATAAATGATTCCTCGGAAGAAATATGATTATAGTTGCCTTATTTTTGGTTGGTTAAGATAGTACGGACCGTATCGATGATCTAAGAATGTGGGAAACGAATATGTCGCGAAAAGACCGTAGGAAAGAGATCATAAGTGATAAAGTATTGAGATAACAATATCGGATGATGATTCAGAATAGTTGACCCGATTGAATAGACATATGAGTACGATATGAGGATGCAAGTCGGATTGAACAAGTGATGCTACGTCTATGCAAATGGAAATTGAAAGTTGAATATTCTATTGAAGAGTTTTATATGATAGCTTCGAGATTGACCCATAGAATTGTTGGATAGAATTGTCGGATAGATTTTTGTCGGTTGCGGGTAAGTCTAGAATGAGACTTTGTTGGGTATGACCCGAGTATGAGTATGGATAGAAAGACTTGACCCTAGATTGTCGGTTGGTTGACTAGAGTGTCGGTTGGTTGCCTAGAATGTTGGTTGGTTGCTCAAGTTTCAGATTGGTCGGCTATGTTCTTCAGTTGTCCGTGTTGGGTATAAGTTCATAAGATTGGGGTGGTGTTCCATGTCCCTAAGTTGGTCGGACCATAGAGTTGCCCCTATGTTGAGAATTGGTTGCCTCTAAGATAAGAGATAAGTATGTCCCTGATAGCTACTCATCTCATATGGGTTAGCTGAATGTCTGGTTTAGCTTAGATTAGCTGACCGTAGAGACTTGATTGTATGCTAAGTCGACTATTGGAAAACCGTAGGATGTCCCTATTGGTGTTGCGTGAGTATAGTTGGAATGAATAAGATGTGTTGGAAGGTAGGCTTTGGAATGGAATAGATATTTGGGAAATTTTGATGTTATAATGTTGGATGGGATGACGGATCATGTTGGTTTCGGAAATTGAGTTGCCTTGGTTGAAATGTTGGGAATTGTTAGAACTGGTTGGATTGGTTGATTGATATTGAGCTGCGAAAATTGTTGGTAGTGCTTTGAGATAGTTGGAATAATTTCATTGACCGGATCAAGATTGAGGATAAGTGTAATGACGGAATTGGATAGTGCATGTAGCCGAGATCGGCGAATGTGAATATGAATGACCCTCAGAATTAATGTTGCTGGAATATGATAGTTGCCTATATGAGAGGATAAATATGTTGGCTTGATCAATACGAGAAAATGTTGGAGGACAGCAAGAAATGTTGCTAGAGTGAAATTTTGGTACAATTTGAAGGATGGTACGATTAGGAAGATGGATCATGATTGGGAAATTTACAAGTTGCAAACAATGTGTATGGATGCGAACGATGATGAGTACAAGATTTGATCGATGAGAATCGGGGTATCGAAATAAAATGTTGCTATGGGATTTATCAACTTTGGTGGCATGGATGACAATAAACTTGAAAGGAATACTTGATACATCTAAGTTTGAATATTTTGAAATGTTGGATCGGTTAAGGAAAATTTATCGAATTGGAATTGGCAACATCTATTGTGTTATCAATTGGTTGGAGTATCGAATAGACAAAGTAGGATTATACGAGATGCTCAAAAAGAATTACTGATGTTCGAAAAGGAAGATTACACCGTAGCTCGTTCGCTTTCTCTATCACTGAACTTGGCTGAAGTGCATGTATTTCGGGGACGCCTAAAATATGTGTATGATTCTAACTAAGTGGTATGCTGAATTCAAATGAAGCCACGGAGAGGATTATCATGTGCTAAGGATTTACATGAGTGTCGGAGGAAAGATCAAAGATAGTAAACTATGTTGAATCAATTGAGATGATATAACGAGACGGTACATTACTTGAAATCAATCGAGAGATTACGGAGAAATATTAGATGGTGCAAAGTTGATCGTTGAGAAGTTTCATGAAGAGTTGGTTGAAATTTTGGGGATGAGTTTTGTTTTAAGTTTCGAGGATGAAACTTTTTCTGGGTGATATATATTGTAATGCACCGACCCGCAAGATGCCTTATGTTGGATGGTTCGTTCGATGAAGCCTTGTTGGACTTGGGATTATGCGAAGGATCGCTTGGAAGACTATGCGATCGTGGCGGGAATCGTCCTATGAATGTGAGTAGTGTTGAACCCTTCAAAGATCCTTTAGCTTCACGCTTAAAATAAGGATGAGTATGCTATGTTTCTAGTTGAGTTTGTTCAATAACACCTTGCATGGAATTTGGAAAGATAATGAAAGATAATTAATCACCTGAACGTAAACTGTTGTGGCTAGATGAATTATATGCTTGTACGCTGTGGCGATGAATTACATGACAGGTGAAGGCAAAGTCCCAAATACTTGGGCGGTGAGTATATCGAGCGTTGGCTCAATAAATAGATGGCAATACGAATGAGAATGATAGTTTTGCTTAGTTTTCCTTATCATGCATTATATGTTTTCTTCTTAGATAAGTTGCATATAGTTGCATGGTCATGGACAACTTGTCGACAAGGTGGTTTCTCGAACGGTATTCCTGGGCCATGGAACCCGGTTCGTCCTAGGGGAAACCAATGCCGAAGTAGTGGCAGTGCTGAAGTAGTAGCACGGTATACAGGACTTGCAGCGGGGCTAGCTACCTGCACTGGCAAGGGCGCTGTATACCTGTAAGACGGTCCAGGATGGCGTGTCGCCAGTGACCTTCATATAGATAGGTCAGGTGCTAATGATGTCTTATGCAGGCAGAGTAAGTTATTACTCAAATACAGGGAAGGATGTCGACTGTTGGTAAGAATCACCTGAACGGTGATATTCATATTTAATCATGATATTGTTTCTAACAATGTCTTGTGCAGGCAGAGTAAGTATTATAAATGTACAGGGATGGCTACACGACCGTGGGTAAGAATCACCAAAGGGTGATAACAGTATGCTTTAAAATATGTTATGAGATTTGCATGCTTTACTTCTTATCGGCTATAACATGAAATTGACCCTAAGGCAACAAGAAAGACCATTGATAATAATGTTCTGTAACATGATTTCTTAGTGTTGTCTTCTTAGGTGAGTTGGGCCAGCACCGCTCGCCAGTACATTGATGATGTACTGACCCACGTTGTAGGCAATATTACAGGTGTTTGCTTGGGGGGAAATCCTGTGAATCAGTGCTTGGCATCGATGAATCGGATGGGTGTGCAGAAGCTCTTCTTGCAAGACGATGTCTTCTGCTATACGTGACATAATGTATGGAACATGGGAACTCAGTTGTACCAGTGAGATTGTAGCCATATTGGCAAGTTCATTGTAAAGAAGTCGGTATATTCATTTGTAGCCTAAAGGGCAAGTGTATACATTTAGTTGGCTATTCAAAAGTCTTGTAAACAGTTGTAAACTCTGTATTCCGCTGCGAGTCGTGTAAACAGTTGTAAACTCTGTATTCCGCTGCAAGTCTTGTAATCCATTTTGATTATCAATAAAGAGATACATTCTATATAAATTGTGTGACTTCAATTTATCTGCTTGGTTCCGCTGCATTGTCGATGTTTTCTGAGAATTACCAGGAACTGTAATGGTTTTGCCTTGTACAAGTGCAATCTAGACTTGTACAGCATCACGCCCAGTGGCTAGTTATCGATCCTCCGGGATCGGGGCGTGACAGTGAGAACCTTCTTCGGAGGAAAGGAGTCCGCAAGGGTGTAAATAGGGATGGAGGAGAGCCCATGCTGAATCAGAATCATCATTCCCCCTGGAGATAGAATCGCATTGTGCCATCCTTCAATCTTTTTTCTAATTTTGCCTACTAGCCCTTCAAAAATGCCCGCATTAGATCTGTCGTACACCAGGGGGCAGCCTAAATAATTAAAAGGGAGCTACGCGACAAAGAAAGAAGTGATATCAGTGAGACTGAGGGAGTGCTCTCTATTTGTTAAACGATGGACGTAAATAACACTCGTGTTAGGATTGATACTTTACCCAAAACATCTGGTGTATCTCTGTAACGTAGAGTTGACCGCCTCGACGCTACCAATGTCTCCGACAGAGAAGATCAGGATGTCGTCGGCGTAGGCAAGATGAGTGATGATCGGGCATGAACTGGATGTGTGGCAATGCTGGAATCGGTGTGTGCCAACCATGTTATTCAGATTTCTGCTAAGAGCTTCAACGGCGATGATGAAGATGGTGGAGGAGAGAGGATCACCTTGGCTGACTCCTCTACTGGATTTGAAAAAGCCATCAGCCTGGCCATTTATTACAGTGGAGAACCAGGAGTCGCTGATCGACCACCACACAATGTTAATCCATGTCTTCGAGAAATCGAAGGCCCTGAACACCCATATCATGAATTGACAGTCAAGACTGTCGTAATCCTTTTCCATGTCCAGTTTGATGGTGATGTTTCCTCCCCTAGCAGGGAACTTTATGCAGGTGATCATCTCCTGAGCGAGCAGAATATTGTCTAAAATGTTGTGGCCTTGCACAAAGTCGCTTTGCTCCTCAGAGATTATCTTGGGGAGGATGCAGGTCATGCGGTTTGAGATAATTTTGGAGATGATCTTGTTGGTGAAGGTACACAGGCTTATGGGATATATATATATATATATATATATATATATATATATATATATATATATATATATGGATGTTTTCTTTCTTAAGCAGCCGCCGCTTTCTAGGGGAACCTTAGGGTTTTCCTCCTTCCCCAGCGCTCTTCCTGCGCCAATATCATCCCTCCACCACACCTTCTCCCCTTCATCCTTCCCCATTTTGCTTCATCTTCCCTTTTCCCCTCTTCCTCCTCCTGCTCCTTCCCAAATCACCCCCATATTCTCTCCTTACTAGATACCTCATCTTCCACCTCCATGTTCGTCTCCTTTGCGGAGGTGGTGTTAGCTGCTCCATCTGGAGCATGGCAGCCATCGACCCCTCCGCCTCCTGATCTCATCCCCGGGCTACGGCGCTGAGCCTCCAAATCTCTTTTCAGGGGAGCCTAGTGGTCAAGTTTTTGGAGGAGGAGGTCTTTGAGGCGGCTTTACCATTCTGATTCACATTGATAGGTAAATTTTCGCATGGTCGGCCTTCGATCGATGTCATCCGACAAGCTCTGGTGGAGGTTCCCCTTAGTGGCCCCGTCTCTGTGGATATCCTGTCCCATCGGCACCTGGAATTGTGGCCATCCAACAAAGTAATTTTTCTCCAGCTGTGTGCCAAAGAAGTTTGGCTCATCAAAGGAAGCCCGATGCAGATTTTTCGTTGGTCGACAGACATCTTCCCCTCGCGAGAGTCTCCTCTAGCCCCAGTTTGGGTCTCATTTCCATCGCTCTCCATTCATTTGGTCTCCAAGATCGTCGTGTTGGCCAGCTGCATTGGACAACCTCTACTCACAGATCGTGCGACGGAAGCTCTTTCATGCCCCAGCTGCGTTAGAATCCTGGTGGAGCGCGACCTCCATACCCCAATGTAATACCGCATTTGAGTGATCCTCCCTCATTCTTGCAGCTTCTGGCAACAAGTTATTTATAAAAGCCAGCCGGCTTATTGCTCGTCCTGTAGCCACCAAGGGCACACAATCACCCAATGTAAGAAATCAACAGCAACACGGAATCCAGTTTTGGTTGATGCTCCAGTTGCTACCCCTCTTGGCACAGGAACTACGAACCACCACAATCAAGCTCGAGCTCCCCTACCCCAACTTCTAGTGCTTATCACGTGTTCTGCTGAGCACGCTTCATCCTCGGGCACGTCGGCTGCCGACGACCACGCAGAGCATTCCCAGCCCAGCGGGCATATTAAAATTCTCCAGCAAAAAAAATATTTAGGAGGTAAACAGTTTCTGGAGGATGACACAGTGGATACTGAACCACTCGCACTTCTTCCCCTCGCCCTCCCTAGCATTCAAGATTGTAACGTTCCAGTCCCAAAATACGTACGACTAGGAGACGTATACATGCCAGCTACGTATCAAGAGGACTCCAGTCCAGCTCGAATATGTATAAGCTGTCTGGTTTTCTAAATCAATCTATCAATTCAACTAATATCTATCTCAATCCACTGAAGATAAACTCTTGTATAAACCAAATATATTAATGCTGGTCAGGCATTAATATACCGGTTCCTACAAGTAACAAAAAAAAGATAATACGTAATAAAGTGGACCAGACTCTATTACAATTATCTTTGAACAAGCTTCTGAAGAAGAAATAAGCTTGCGAAACTAGGCTATACAGCAGCATGATCGAAGTAAAATAAAATATAAAATTGGACGAATATGAAAAGATATGAACTAAATATATATACCTGAAATCCCGGAGAAACAATCATCAATCGTCCAATGCATTCTACCTCGATAACTTCAACTAATACCTGGAGAGATCACCAGGACCTCAGGGGACTAGCAAGATACATAATATACAAGCAAAAATGTACTAGTACAACATATGCAAAGAAATAAGAAATAATTAATAGAAAGTCAACTGAGGCACAATGGACTAAGATACCAAGATCTAAGACACAAGGAACCTAAAACACTGTCATGCCATACTAGTCATGGCTAACTGGTCAAAGCTATAGACTGTAGTCAAGGCAAGCACTCCCAGTCTATAGTATCTCAATCGTAGTTAAGGCAATCACTCACAACCGAGATTGTAGCCATTCCTAGTAAAATAATCCTATAGACTGTAGTCAAGGTAAGCACTCACAATCTATAGAATGTTAAAGTCAAGTCCTACTCAAGTCATATCAAGTCAAGTCAGAGAAATCAATGGTGTAGGACTATACGACTCTATCGCGAAACACGAGTGGACACGAAAAAATAACATATAATGAATGTATAACAGAATCAAGAACGTGAATGTACGCTAAATATAAGACAGAGTGAAACTAGAAATAAGATAAGCAACTAGACACAAGATAAAGCAATCATGGATATAACCATATGAGGAAAAGAAAATAAAGGAGTAAATAACATACATATAAAATATACCGTACAAGCTGGCAAGGTATACTTTCCTGATCCTGCGGTGTGAAGATGAAGGGTCGCTCCCGTGTCCACGCCTCGGGAATCCAACGTTCCTTAAATAATTATTTAACTAGTTTAAGTAATTAATTATAAAACTTATAATATAACTTAATTAGCTAAATTAATATTTTAAACCACATTAACTATATTCATATCTCTCGTGGAACTATTTATATTCATACACAACACACGCATGTTCCACGGGACATCGGAACCGAGTTTTAGGGTTTTTGACTTCCAAATTATCGGTTATGCCCCTACTTCAATAGCACACATAAAAATCATCCAAAAATTCATAAAAATAATATTTAAATTATTTTATACATAATTAACTCTGAATTTCTAGATTTGAAATTCTAAAGTAATTATATGGCTAGTTGATTTCTATGTTAGCTAGTCTACCCGAAACTTGTCCGGGACACCGTCAATTACTCAATATGGCTTAAATATACTAAATAATAATTTAAAATAGAATTAATATCAATTATTACTCATAAAATACTCACAAACACAAGGGTTAACTTATTCTACAATTATTTGATATTCTAGGTCAGCAGATTACCCGAAAAAGCTAGTTTCGATCCCTATTTTGTCCGACCAGATTTGAGTTGATAAAATCATGGAAAAATACTTTTAAATCATATTTTCTATATATTAACCTACATAAAATTCAGTTTTAAAAATTTCCATCAATGTTTTATAGATCCTTCACAACGGGGCTAAAATCGATCCTATCGTAACATGAATTTCACAACCATTAAACATTGAAATTTTAGAGATAAAAATACAAAACAGAAGTCATAAAAATCTAATTTTTACTGATTTAATCTCAGGTTTACTATAGAATTTATAACATGAATTTGAGATGAAAAAAGTTAGAGCTTTTACCGAAATCCTTCACACGAGTTGTTGGTGCTCATCCTTGTCCAAGAACCCAACTTTATTTGATTTGATTGCTTGCTATCCTCTTCTTGATGGGTTGAGCAAGATGGAAATGGTGGTTTGATGAGTTTGATGGTGAAGGTAGAGTCTTTTTGAAGGTTTAATGGTGTTTGGGTGAAAAGATGGTGTAAAGGAGAGAGACTTTGAGTATGAGGAGATGATTGGTAGGTGTTGTGGAGGGAGAGGATGATGAAGGAGAGGAAAGAGGTTACTATTTTCGAAATTAATGGGGAAAAGTCTTCTCTTAGGTGATAAATGAAAGTTTTTGGTGTTAGGGTTAGGGTTTTGATGATGATTGATATATATATGGGCCTATGGGTTGGGTTTACATATGTAGGAGGGTGTTTCCATGAATGGCATAGCCGGCCAATATAGGGGATGATTTTTGGACAAAAATTGCATGGGGATACTCTTGGTCGGCCTTGGTTAGGTGGTTAGGTTAGTTAGTGGGTTGGTTGGATAGTTAGTTAGTTAGGCTAAGGACTTAAATAGATATATCCATATATAGAACCTTATATCTTTTGAGCCAAAATAATTCCAAAAATCTGAATATATATAAAATATATTTATTTATTAATGTATTTTAATGGACAACATGCCTACATAAGTTTGGATTTGGCTTGGAAGAAGTTCGGAAAGGTTTGGTGCAACCGGATCGTCTAAAAAGTTATAAAGGCTTATATAAACTAATTAATTAAATAAAAATATGACTTGTGCCACAATTTGAATTGTTAACATGCAAGAGGCTAAAATATGACTATGACATCCCTAACATGGCTACTATGCTAGTCAAAGCACCCGACTACACTAGGCATGCCATACTTTCTAGTCAACTTGCACATTCAAACTCAATCATGACTATAGCCCTTTTTATATAATAAAAATAGGATAGAAATTAATTAGAAATAAATAAAAATCCAAAATTATATATTTAACTAAATTAAATACTTTTAATTTTGAGGGGTTTTATAATTATAATTATAATTATATATATACACAAAATTGTATTTAAACCTATTGGTCCAAAATAAAATTAAAATAAATCTACTGGATCATGGCTACCTAATATGGCTCTACCAAGTGGGGTTGGCGAGGTTAGGATCCAAATATATTTTTTAGTCAAACCAAACTCGAAAAGTTAAACAATGAGTCTCTTGTGCCATTCGTAAATAAATAGCACATGGGAACTCGATCGAGTGGCATACCCTTGGCATGTATATCGTAGGCTCAAAATGGGTCAAAACCATATATTGGGTCAAATAGTTTTGATCTAAGTCGAGTCTCGAACTTACATTGGAAGTTAAGTCCAGAATTATGATAATCGATCGATAGCCTAAATTGATCCGAAATTGTACGAAGTCAAAAGAATGTTAGGGGACAAATTTGGATGGGATATGATATACCAAATTGAAGGTCAACCTGTCTACTTTGAAACTCATAAAGGACGTTTAGAAAGAATGGCATGTCTCATGCTCCAAAAATCAAAGCTACGAAAAAGTACGTCTATAGTTATAATAAAAATTCAAAATATAATCTAATAAATACAGTTCATATAAATAAATAAAAAATAATTTCCAAAAATTAGGGTCCTTACAAAGATGTTGAACTCCCTAGCCGTCCGGCAGCAGATGACCCCTCAGAGTCCGAGTCAGACGGGGACTTCACACTTGCTAACTTTTGGACTATATTGGAGGCTCCAGATACTACCCCTCAAAGCCCAGTTCATCCACTCCCCTATCCATGTTCTCCTTCCCCTTCCTTCCCCCCTCCCTCTTTGTTACTGGATCCTCTAACCTCACTTCCGAACCAGCCTCCTAACACAACCCCCACCTCTCGAAACCAACGTCACCCTCCATCCTCCCTTAACCCCCATAAACGACCGAAGAAGAAGAAAGGCCAGTCCCTAGCATCCTCAGGGATGTCTCTTAGATCCGCCTCGAAGAAGAACCCCTATCCATCAAATAAAGAGTTATATGTTCTGGAATTGTAGGGGAATTGCGGGGCGTGCCACCGTTGACAGAGTCAAACTTCTCACCAAGTCGCATCAGATTTCGATATTATCCATAATTGAGGCTAAGGTATCGGAACTCCAAATCAACAAGTACAGAGTTATGCTTGGATTCCAATAAGTTTTTGGCAATGGAAAGGACGTCTGGGTGTTCATTGGCAAGGTGTCGACTGCCTACCTTATCTCTGCCACGAAACAAGAAGTCATACTTGAAGTCAGCCCTCATCAATCCGCAACACCATTCTTTATCTCGGCGGTCAACCGCCAAACTAGCAAGATCCAAAGACGGGTTCTTTGGGACACTTTACTGTCTCTCAATCTGGCGGATTCCCCTTGGTTGGTCGAAGGCAATTTCAATGCTATCTCTTCTCCATCAGAGCGCAGGGGGGACTTTCGGCGAATCTGGCTCCATATTCGAATTTAACTAGTTCATCCTTGACGCTCCTCTATCCCAGATTGCCTTCTTCGGCTCCTCCTTCACTTAGACCAACAACCAAAGAGGCACATGCAATCAACACTCAAGGCTCGACAGGGTTTTAGCCAACCACCACTGGCTTCTTCGGACGCATCGCAACCTCGTTACCTATCTCAGCCGCACAGAGTTGGATCACTGCCCCCTTCACTTGTAATTTTTTATCGGTCAGATTCCCTCCCCCCAAAAATATTCAAATTCCTAAATTTTTGGATTCAACATCCCGGCTTCCTTGACACTGTCCAAAGAGCATGGAAAGCTGATTCTCACCGTAAATCGTTGACTCGTGTAGTCAACAAGCTCCCCGACACCAGCAGGGCGCTCATAAAGTAGAGCCGGTCCTCCTTTGGCAACATTTTCCAAGTCGTACGTGACGCGAAGGGCATGGCGGCTTGGGCAGAGGCTACGTTCGAGCATTCCCTAACCTCCGCTAACGGCCTGATGCTCCATGCCGCCAAGGAGAGCCTTTATCATACCGACCAAACAGAAACTGAACTTTGGTATCAAAATGCTAGGTTGCGGTGGGACGCTAACGACGATCACAACTCAAAGTTCTTTTATGCTTGTGTTCAGAACAAGCACGCCAAGCTCAACATTCACCAGGTGATGGACTATAATGGGAGTGTTCTTTCCACATCCGCTGAAATTAGGAAGGTTATGGGTTGATTTTTTGAAGCTCTCTACTCCAAAGCTACTGTCCAGTCCGATCCCGATCTTCTGGTGAATATCCCGTGGTTGGTATTGGATGAGGCAGATCTAGAGCCCTGTTCCCCACCTCTGAGGCAAACTTTGGACAGCTCTTAATACTTTTGATCCGGATCGTGCTGTCGGCCCCGACGGCTTCAATGGTCGGTTCTATCGCACCTGTTGGCGGATCATCAAAGAGGACTTGGTCGAGGAGGGGAGTGCATTTCTGGAGGGTCTTCACTACCCTAAGGCTATTGCCAACACGCTCCTTATTTTGATCCCGAAGAATCACAACCTGGGGAGATTCTCCGACTACAGGCCCATAAGTCTCTGCTTGTTCTTTTACAAGCTTATATCCAAGGTCCTTGCGTCGCGCATGGCTACGCTTCTTTCGACGTTGATTTCGGAGGAACAGAGCGGCTTTGTTAAGAACCACAACATCACCGAGAATATCCTTCTAGCACAAGAGCTGATCTCGGGCATGACGGAGGCGAACCGGGGAGGGAACATCGTAATCAAACTCGATATGGAGAAGGCCTACGACCTCTTGTATTTGTAATATTTGATTTGGGTTCTCAGACATATGGGCTTCTCGGAGAGGTGAATCAACATCCTATGGCGGGTAGTTAGAGATGTGTGGCTGTCTCATGTCGTCAATGGTGAGGCAATAAAAGCTTTCAAAACATCGCAAGGAGTACGTCAAGGCGACCCCCTCTCTCCCTGTCTATTCATTCTAGCTGCGGAGATGCTTAGTCGTACCTTGGTCTTGTTAAGCAATGATCGAAGGTCCATGCGATATCGAGCTACGAGCGGTTGCCCTATTATATCGCATCTAGCATTTGCTGATGACATTCTTATCTTCGCGAATGACGATCAGCGGATTATTCGGCTCATTTATGGGATGATGGCAAGATATGAGCAGGCCTCAGGTCAATGGGTTAATAGGGACAAAAGCTGTATCTATGTACCTACATCTCTCGAGCAAGAAGTTAGGTACACGTTGCAGACCATCTCCGACTTCCAGGTCAATTTGCCTCCTTCATCTACCTAGGCTGTCCTCTCTCTTATGGTCAGCGTAAGGCTATTTTATTCGAACCGCTCATTAGCAAAATTCAGAAAAATTACGGGGTGGCACTTTAATCTTCTTTCGTTGGGAGGTAGACTCATTCTCCTCAAACATGTCCTCGCCTCTATGCTATCTACAGTCTGTCAGCATACAACCCTCCAAAAAAGGTTCTCAAGATCCTCGAAACATCTTTCAATAATTTCCTTTGGGGTAGAGAAATTGGCAGCAACTGCAAGTCCTGGACGGGGTGGCCATCCATTGTCCAGCCAACCCAGGAAGGTGGCTTCAGTCTTCGTCATCTCGGGAAGGTGGCAAAGGCTTTCTCCGTCAAGTTATGGTAGAAGCTTCGTATCTAACACTCCCTTTGGCGACAGTACATGGCAGCGAGATACTTCAAGCACCGTCATCCGGCGGCCGCTTTTACGAATAGCAAAGCCTCGCCAGTGTGGAGAAGGCTCTTGGAAGGGAGAGCTCTTGCCGAACATTATTTGCAAAAATAAAAGTTTGATTACAAACTTAGAAAAGAGTACAAGAGTACAATGAATTCTGGGGAAGTACAAATTTAGGAATCTGATCAGAAGACGGTCACTTTATCCCTTGGACTATGTGAACTTGAAGATTAGAGCCTCTGGAGAATGCAACAGCAATTTTATAAAAGTTCTTGATCTCTGTGATGCTTTGGTAATGATTGGAAAATCTATTTATAGAGTTCTAGAAATAACTGTTTTAGCAGTTATTCTGATGTGCGCAAGGTTGAACTGCGCACTTTGGGTTGTGCCAACCTTAAATTGTGCCAACTTCCATTCAGTTACACAAACGTGTACTAACTGTATTTAGATGCGTGGCATCATATGATTGAGATTCGCATGGTCATGTACAGAGTAGTGGACATGTTTTGAGAGATTAGTGGCATGTACGCCACGTCATCCTGCTACAGAACGTAAGTTGTCTCAACTTTATTAGGTTGCACGAGCTTCAGTCAACGAGTCAAACTGCGCTTGATTGGGTTGCGCCTTGGCACAACTCAGTGCATAGGCATGTGGTCAGCTTTTAAATGTGTGAGGAGAATTTGTTTAGATTGCGCCTAGGCGCAACTCACAGAGTGCGCGGGACAAATGTCATCAAATCATAACAGATTGTCTCGAGCGTCGCGCTTTACGGGATTCGAAGAGATTTTCTTCGTTCACCGTACTGTAAGTTGTCAGTGCTGTCAGTTAATGATGGCAATTATTTGTCAGGCGCTACGTAGATTTTGGCAAAATATGATGGGACACAGTCTAATATTTGGCGTAACCTGAACAGTGGCGCAGCTTGATCTGTGAGCTTCATAACAATGGTGCGGCTTGATTTTTGGGGAACAACTTGATTGTCCAGCAATAAAAACATGGCACAACTTGATTTTTAGGCTCTACAAGACCCCCTTCAAAGTTTTCGAATTTTGAAAGGTCACAAAACTTTAAAATACTTTGAATTATGACAATGACTGAGTCAAGTTGCGCCTGTCTCGCGCAGTCTGTTGCAAGCGGTTATGATTTTTCATGCGCAACTCAGGTTGACTATTAGGATTCTATCTTTTAGGCTATAAATAACCCCTATTTAACCGATTATAACTCTTTACATTTACTTTTCATCTTTTGAGAGAATACTTTGAACTATTGTAACCCTTCTTCTCCGACAACTTCCTCGACGACATGGCCCCCAAGACGACCGCAGCCGACGAAGGGAAGGGTGTCATCACCCCTTCGACTCATGCTCCGCCAACCCACATGTCACAATATGCGCCGTCCTTTTCTCGATGAGAGACTGTAAACCCAGCTCTGAAAGGTGATCGAAGACGAACAAATTGAACTTTATGTAGGATAAAATTGACTTGCATCCCTCTTCTTAGAGTGTTTGGTGCAGCATAAACTCTACGCCACCCCTTCTTAGGGTGTGGTTGCTTTATTTGAACACTGTTCATTTTTATGAACCGTGTTACACATGCTGTTGCGTAACTCAGTTGTGTTGTGTATGCTGTTGCGCAACTTAGTTATGTTGCGCATGTTGTTACGCAACTCAGTTGTGTTGCGCAATCAAAAATATTGTGCAAACAATTTATGGCACAATATGTATGAAGCGCAACCTGAGATGTTACGCAACTTAAGTTTTGCGCAACACAATATGTTGCGCAACCTAGGTTGTCACGCAACTCAGAATGTTGCGCAACTGAATTGTTGCACAACCCAGGATGTGGCACAACCTAGGATGTTGCACAACCTAAGATGTTGTGTAACCTAGAATATCGCGCAACTCAGGATGTTTGCGCAACTTAAATGTTGCACAACCTAAGATGTTTGCACAACTTAATTGATTGGCTCTTAAAAAAGCTGCACACTCTTGTTGCTTCTAACTTTTGTTTGTGTATTTCTCTGCAGTTGATCTCAGAGAAGACCCTAATGCTGAAAGATTTGCTTCAGCATTTAATGTCCCGGAGTACAAGGAGAATTTGTCTCATGTCACATTCCTCAGTACGATGGTCCTGAAGCACGAAAGACCCTTCTCATGGCCCAAGAGAACCAAACCTTGCTGAGCTTAATGAACGGGGAACCCTTAGAAAGTCTGGATACTGTGGTCCACAAGAAACCTGCCTTTCTATTCGGGGATGCCATCAAGAAGACTTCCCAGCCCAAGACCAGAAAAGAGGGAAGAATATTCAAAAATGAAGATAAATTCATATACCTCACAGAAATATCGACGTCTATGGCATTATCTCAATATGCATTTGCAAGCTATCTTAGAAGAATGTCATGGGATCTGACTCCAATTCAGTAGGCAAGGGTCGGCAAAATCTGTTACAGAATGGGTCCGAAGTACATAGACCTCTTTTAAGTACTTCCGAAAAATACAATACTTACTTGAGAGGTTTGAAGCCAAGCTGTATTCCTCCTGAGGGTTCCTCTCTGCTCCTTCCGGTCAAAATACCCATTTTTGTGAATACATTCGCAAGAGCTGAAAGAAGATATCCAGATCACGACATGCGAATGATAGGTCTGGTTAACCCAGATATGAAGCGTTGGAGTAGCTTATCTATTTGGATTTTGGATCAATTCAAGGACAGGCTCCTCGATCTAGGTCTCTACGATGCCATCTGGACTACAATATACGACATTCGCCCGAACGCTCATATGTTCCTGGCTTTAGTAGATAGGTATAACAAAAGTACTGGAACTTTCATGACCCCTCATGGAGAAATGGGATTTGCTCTCCATAAGATAGAATATCTCTCTCATCTACCAATGGACAATAATCCATACGAAGAGTATGTGCCCACAAATGACGAATTTGATGCTATGGCAGAGGAGAACCCTCAGATGATCACCGTCATCCAAGAATTATTGTGTCACTAGAAGATCTGCTAGCTCTATTACAAAAGTGCCGCTGTAGGTACTTGTTATACCACCAAGTAGATGCGATATCTCTTTTTGGGTCATGTATGGGAGGACAAGCCACTTGAAAATCAAGCCTGTGCTCCTCGCTTCTTTGAACCCTTCAGTCAGAGCGACATGCTATATCTGATGGAGCAACATGATCACGGAGATGTCAAACTGGATGAGGACTTGCATCCATTCAAGCCTGGTGACACCTTTCAGAGTTATCTCAGACATGGTTACAGATCTATGTCCAAAGAGGCCCAGCTAGCGGGCTTTATCTCTTTATGGCTACGACGCTTCATAGTTCCAAGAGCTAGTGCAGTCGACAGATTCCATCGGGGCATCTTGTTTGCTGCAGCATGTCTTGTCTTCGGATACAAGATGGATCTCTTGTCGGCTATGACCCGCCGCTTGAATACAGGATTGCGTTCTTTTGTACAAACTATGTTAAATGACAAGGCGGCGAGGCAAGACTTCCTTCGTACCAAGATGCTGTACACTTATCTATTCGGATGGCTATTACTTCACCATCCTTGTCTGATGGACCCTAATATGGGCAGTGTCGGCAGAGATTTTATCAGACGCTACTCCAGCGCTCATTGGTAATACACTGCTCTTTCAGAGTGCAGATTTGCCTTAAACCGTAGATCGGGATGGAGCTTTCAGTGCGTTCAGCCTCCTCACGGGTATGAGAATATGCCGCCACAGCTGATGGATTTGACTGCAGAACCACTTCGCTTAAGTCCATCTTTTCGTGGTTGCAGACAATCTTCCTCTCATTTGGTCTGCAGATTTGAGGAAGAGTGCTACTTGGAACCGTACTTGCCAAGTCGATTTGTACGGCAGTTCGGATATGATCAGCTTCATGTGGGTAACGCCACCACCTGCCTATAGGCCAAGGGTTATTTGATCGATGGGGCTAGGGTCTGGAGCTATTACAACGCCCAGGGTACAAAAGCTATGTTTTCCATGCCCTACAATCTTCCACAAGGTTCGCGTATGTTATATACATACGCAAACTTCTATACTTCAGCGAACATATTCACTGAAAGCTTCCATCCTGCACACAGCTTCGCAAGTGAAAAGAGATCAAAATAGGAGAAACACACTGCTCACTCTTTTCGGGATGTAGAGGACAAATATCCTACAGATCCACCACTAGAAGCTTTCATTCAAAAGAACTATCCCGATGAAGTTCAGGATCCTCTAGACGTATCCTTAAAGGTATGGAAAGAGAAATCCCCTGCCAAGGGATTGAAGCAAAGAAAGGTTAAGGAGACGACGACTCCTCCTCAGCTGGATAATAGACCTGTTTCCCCAAGGGCTCCGGAGAAGAAAAGAAGGACATCTTTGACTATAAATGAACCAACGACTACAAGAACGACTCATTTCCAGTCAAAATAGATGCTCCTCAGTTCCTCCTCCGAAGAGAAGGAAATCACTCCTTCTTCTATTCAGAAGCAGGAAAGAGTCACAGAAGGAGGAACATCTACCACTCTGATTGATCTGGAGGATGATCACACCGGAGTTGCTGAAGAGCCGGTTACATCTTCACATAGAGAGGTCAGGAGAAAGTTGGTAGTTACCGAAGAGGTACCATCTCAAGAAGGTAATATCAAGATTGTGATATATCCTAATAATATATATATTTTTATTCTATCAGAGATGTATAGTAAATTGATTTCTTTCTTTAGAGTGGCTACTTCAGAGGATACTCGGCCGTCTACTACCACTGCAGAGCCTCCACGATCAGAAGCTATGATGGTATGTATTCCTTTCAATGTACTTGTTGTGGCAGGGATAACGATTCCATCCCCAACTCCTATGACTCCGGAAGCTACCCCTCCAGAGAAGGATCTAATTCTATAAGATTCTCCTTAGGCTCAAGAGCCTATTCATTCTGAAGAGGCGATGATTGAAGCTTTAGCCGGTTGCGACTTTGGTGATGAAGCATATGATGATGATTGGAATGACATCACTAAAGTGAAACAAACCTTAGTAGATGTACCATCACCTCAGGAGCTCTCGGTTGATGAAGATCACTCCACTGCTAAAGAGGAGGAAAATATGGCTATCGATGAAGAACATATCAATCCTAAGATCGATGAACCTATAATCTCTGAGAAACCTGAGATGTTTGGAGTGGCAGCAGAATTAACAGATCAAACTCCAATGACTCTGCCACTTCAGACTGAATCCGGAGCAGGAAGTAGTTAAGCTACTATGTCTGCAGTGACCCTGCCAAAGCTTCAGCCAGAGAAAGTTAAACCTCTTGAGACTCCTCATGTTATACCCAGCTCAGGTAAATTTCAAAACATGATCTATTTGTCGTAGCTCCTTTGTATATTACTAATACAAATAACATATAAATTACAGAAGATCCTACAGGGACTGTAGCAGGGAAGGGAAGCTCTTCTCACATCAGCACTCAAGAAGAAGTGCCTCTACCTATTAAAACTGTAAAGACTCCAGCGGAAGTAGTAGCCACTCCAGGAGCCGTGGCAACTAACAAGTTTGTGGTGGCTTCTTTCACAAAAGTTTTTTTTCATGCCTCTGGAGCCCTTAGTTTATAGAGTGATGGAGAGAAAAGATGTTCCTTTTAGTACAATTAGAACTCCTTCTTCATTCTTGATCGGAGGTATCCGTAGCCAAGGAGACGAGGCTTAGGCTACCTTTTTGGAACACATTTTGGATGAGCTAGAGGGCTCAATTAAAGCTTACAAGGAGCTAAAAAGAGAAGATATCGAGCAGCTAGTAAACATAGAATACAAGGCTATGGCTCGAGAAGCAGAGACTAGTAAAGCCAATTTTGAAGCATTCTTGCTGGCTTTCACTAGACAATCCTCTAAACTAGACATTCAAATCGCTGATGCAGCTTCTATTGCTGAGAGTCATAAGAGTAAGGCTACAGATAAAGAGAAGTAGGCTGCTGATCTGGAGGCTAAAATTGCCTAGCTTCAAGCAGAACTCAAGACTGTCAAGCAGAACTTAGAACAAGAAAGTCAATTGCATCAAGCTGCTGTTAATAAAATAGATGCTCTGAAGCATCAGAAGACTGAATTTGAATAGCTCCAAAATGAAGAACTAGCACGTCAAACTGCTGCTCTGCACCCATTCAATCCTGAGTCAGGAAGGGTTGAAGCCAGACAACGAGTGCTAGATTTTCATAATAAAAGAGTTCAAGTTTTGAAGAAACAAATTGTAGAACTTATTAGTTATCCTTCAGAATAGAATGAGCAAAGTTTGTTGTCTTTTTCATTATATTGTATTTCTTTTTGAAATAAAAATAAAATGAGATACTTTTTATGTGGTTCCACTACTTGTTGCATATTTTGTTATAGATATAAGTAATAGAATAGAAAATATATTCAGAGGTACTGGACATGATATATATTTTTATTTAGAAAATAATAATATTTATTATATCTGCTCAGAGGTAATATGGACGTGGCAGAATATAACGTTTAGTAATATTGTTATTTTAATAGACAACTTTATCAGAGGTACTAGGGACGTGACAAGTTGCTGATGTAAATAATCGGAATTCAGAGGTATGAAGAACGTGAATTCTTTTTATTTATAGTAAAATAAAAGACGATAAATGCCAAGACTAATGAATGAATGATAAGTCAAAGAAAGTAAATGAATGAACAGTCACTTCGATTTTTTAGGAGAAGAAACTGAATGAATGAACAGTCATCTCGATTCTCGAGGAAGAAAATGAATGAATGAAGAGTCATCTCGATTCTCGAGAAAGAGAATGAATGAGCAGTTGGACTTCTTTTGAAGAAGAAAAGTCACATCGGTTCTCGAAACCGATCATCTAGTCGTTCTGTCTATAAATAGAACGAAACTTCTGTAGATATCGTCACCTTCTTTTCTTTCTGTACAAAATGTCTTCCGAAGATTTGCTCACTCCGAAGACCGAAGATATGACTGAGAAGCCTCCTGCTGAGCCTCCGGTTCTTCCTCAGAAAGAAGTGGATGAAGGCTCGACCGTTTCTGCACCAGAGCAGGACGTGATTGCCAAGTTGGTGGAGCCTGAAAAGACTGCTGAAGAGGAAGCTGTAAGAATGGCCGCCTGTGAGTTGCTAGTGTGTTCAGACAACGAGATGTTTGAGTTGCTGGCAAATCATGTATTTCATAATGAAGGATCGGGTCCTTGTCCCCGTCCTTAATATTATGTAACTCTTTTCTGTTTTTAAAATAAAATGAGTTTTCTTTACATTATTTATCTGAATGAAGAACATTTTACTTTTATACATAATACTTCTTGAAAAATTTGCTATTGATAGGCATCATAGCAACTCTGCCATCCATATCTGTTAATTAGTAGGCTCCATTTGAGAAAACCTTGTTTACCACATATGGACCTTCCTATTTTGCCTGAAACTTGTCTTTGCTCATATGGGTCATAGTCATAGGACGTATGACAGTAAGAACTAGCTCGCCTTCCTGAAATGTTCGTACTTTGACTTTGTGATTGAAAGCTTTTGAGATACGGGCTTGATAAAGTTTGATATGTTGTTGGGCCAATAGCCTTTTCTTATCGAACGTCTCCAATTCTTGAAGCCGAAGACGATCATTGTTTTCCGTGGTAAGTTTATTAGCAATAGCAATTCTCAAGGATGGAATTTGAATTTCCAGCGGTAAGACAACCTCGTATCCATATACTAGAGAAAAAGGTATACAAACTGTGGGATTACAGACTGTAGTACGATAAGCCCATAGAGATTCTCCAAGTTTCTCACTCCAATTACGTTTGTTAATAGAGACAAACTTTTTGAGGAGTTTGATGATAGTCTTGTTGAATGCTTCAGCTAGCCCATTGGCCGCAGGATTATAGGCCGTAGAAGCAATATTATTGATTCTGTTGTCATCACATGACCTAGTAAAATTCTGGCTGACGAATAGTGGTCCGTTATCATGAATGATCCGACGAGGTACGCCAAATCTGTATATCACATGATGTTTGATGAAGTTAATGACACTACTAGTCTTCACTTCAGTTAAAGGTATGGCTTTAGCCCATTTAGAAAAATAATCGGTTATAGCTAAGATAAATCGATATCCTTTAGACGAAGGAGGATTGATTGGACCAATTACATCCATGCCCCAAGCTTCAAAGGGCTATGAGACAGCAGTTGGGTGAAGAAATTCTGATGGTTGGTGAATGAAATCTGCATGAATCTGACATGCACGACACTTCCTTGCATAGTCAATGGCATCTGATACCATAGAGGGCCAATAGTAGCCCATACGTCGGATGTGATCCTGTAATTTAGGACCAGGCTGATGTGCTCCATAAACGCCATCATGAGCTTCACGTAATATTTGTTGCTTCATCACCAGCAAGACATCTCAATAGTAATCCATCAAAAGTTCTTCGAAAGAGGGTTTTGGTGGTACGATTATAGTAGAATCGAAGCAATCGGCGACCAATACTTGTAGCTTCCTTAGGATCTTCAGGTAGTATGTCATGAACTGCAAAGTCGATAAAAGGTGCTCTCCAGTCTTCACTAATGACATTGACTTCAGTTGAATTACTGAATTCAATATTATGGTTGTTTTTAATATAAAATAGTTCTCTATTGGAGATAACAACCATTTGTTGTCTTTTGATTGGAATTGCTAATACCGCAGCCAAGTTAGCTAAGGCATCAGCTATTGTATTACATGCTTGTCGTACATGTTCAATAAAGAACCCTTTGAACGAAGAAGCTATTCTGATTGCCGCTTCGTGGTATGGTATCAGATCTTGATGTCGAACTTCGTATGTGCCTCTAACCTGATTAATAATCAGTTTAGAATCACCATATACTTTGAGATATTAAATATCCAGTTGTTTGGCTAATTGGAGTCTAATGAGCAAGGTATTGTATTCTGCTACATTGTTGGAGCACGACTCATCTAAGGAATAAGCCCTCTGAGTAGCTAATCCATTTGGTAAAATAAGAACGATTCCTACTCCAACGACAAGGGTGCCTCCGAGTCCAATTCTAGAAGCTCCGTCAAAAAACAATCGCCAAGTAGGCAATTCTTTTAAGATCATATTTGATTCCAATGTCTCATCTGGAATTTCGTCATAGAGCTTAGATGTTTCAGGGACAGGATGAGCTGCTAAGAAGTCAGCAAGTGCTTGGCCTTTCACAGACTTTTGAGGAACGTACACCATGTCATATTGTGCTAATAACATAGCCCATATAGCAAGCCTAGAATTGAGTGTGCTGGGCTTCTTCATTAGGACCCGAAGAGGATTGACTCGAGAAATAACATGAATAGTTTGGCCGATAATGTAATGTCTTATCTTTTGAACAACAAACATTAAGGCTAAGTATTCCTTCTCCACAGGACTATAACGATGTTCAGCCCCAATCATCGTCCGACTAAGGTAATAGATAGCTTGTTCATGACCTTCTTTGTTCTTCTGAGCCAGTAATGCACCCAATGAATGGTCCATTGCTCGGACATACATCAAAAGGGTATTCCTGAGATCGGTGGTACAAGGATTGGTGGACTCATCAAATACCACTTTATGTCATCAAATGCTCGTTAACATTCTTTTGTCTAAATGAAAGATACACCTTTCTTCATTAACTGAGTAAATGGTCTACAACGTCCAGATAAATTCGAAATGAACCTCCTGATGTACACAAGTCGACCTTGGAATCCTCGTAGCTCTTTTAGGTTGCGTGGAAGACGGATCTCTTGAATGGCTTTGATCTTTTCGGGATCAACGTGTATACCTTTAGAGGTAATAACGAATCCGAGAAATTTGCCACTAGAGACACCCAAGAAAGACTTGGTGGGGTTCATTTTGAGTTGAGGCTGGCGCATTAGATTGAAGATAGTTCTTAAATCTTGGATGTGATCTTTCTTTAGACGACTTTTGACAGCAATATCATCAATATAGCATTCGACAGTCTTTCGCAGATGATCTCAAAAGATAGTACTCATAGTCCGCTGGTAAGTTGCACCAGCATTCTTAAGACCAAAAGGCATGACTGTATAACAGTATACTCCACGAAGAGTACGGAATGAAGTGTGTTTTTCATCTCCAGGATTCAACCGGATTTGATTATATCCATAAAACCCATCCATGAAAGAGATTCGTTCGAATCCGTAAGTATTGTCGATCATGACATCTGTAGTTGGGAGAGGGAATTCATCTTTAGGATACGCATCATTGAGATCCCGAAAATCTATGCACACTCGTACTTTTCCAATCTTCTTCAAAACTGGTATAACGTTGGCTACCCAGTTAGGATGTTGTTCTTCTCTGATAAAACCGCAAGCGATAAGCTTTTTGACTTCATCATCAATCGCATCCATCATTTTAGGCTTGCATCGTCATTGCTGTTGTTTGACTGGCTTGGCATTAGGCAAGTTGTTAAGTTTATGAGTTGCGACATGAGGATCTAAACCCGGCATATCTTCATAGATCCAGGCGAAGACATCGATATATTCACGAATGAGGTGAATCAGTTCTTGTTTATCATCCTCTGGAAGTTTTTTGCTAATAAAGATTGGTCGTGGTACATCCTTCTCTCCAACATCGATCTGGATTAGTTGATCTTCAGTAGGTGGTTTTCGTTGTTCAAAACGAAGTTTCCACTGATTGTCATCCTTTGTGCCCAAGGGTCTACTTCAGGAGCTTCCTCAATATAATCTTCGTCATTGTCTGAGAACTCGGCTGACACCATATTAGAAGATACTGTTACCCGATGAACATGACCAATACTGGTATCAGAATCCCATAAAATGGAATCAGAAGAGTTAGATCGTTTATCTTCATCGGATTCGGAAGCTTCTAGAGTCGGAAGTGGTGAAGTATAACCTAATCCCCGCTTCATTTTGCTGTAGTATTGTTGTGATTTTCCTTTTGGAATAAAAATACAAATAGGAGTTCGTCTTCCTTTACCGCTATTGAGACCAGTTCTAAAATCATAGCCCATTTTACGGATGATTGTCTTGGATTGCGGACTATAGCGACGTAATTGTAGCCTTCCTGTATCATCCTTATCATCGTTGTCAGGCATGATATTTTGTTCTTCTCGTTTATTAAAAACTATAGGCATTTCACATTTCTTTCGAGACAGTACTAAGAAGTACGATTCTTGTATTGAATCTAGTGATACCATATTTTGGAGAGATGATACGACTCCTACTATAAGTGGTTTAAAGTTATCTAGCATATCCAAATAACATTGAGTGTAATAAGAGACATCAGTATACTACAAAGGAGATGCTTTATTGATCTTTACATCATCATTTACAATAGAACCTTTAGCCTTAACAGGCTTAGTCAGATTGATAACCAGAGGAGGAGAAGAAGAACGAGAAGGAGGAGGGAGCTTTTTACAATGAAGGTCGATTACAAGTGGCTCAGAAGAGGTGAGCTCCCTTTGTTCCTAACTAATACCAGGAGGCCGCTTCTTGTGAAAAAGGAAGGTAGATAGTCAGTGGTTTGGAAGACCGAGGACAGGAAGTAGGTCATTTGACAGGAATTACCAGAGTATCATTCGACACGCCTTTCTGTTCTTCATCAGTATCCATTGCTAACACCACCTTCATGAATTCCTTTTTATATATGCGAGAGTTGTTGCGGTACGCTTCAACCCCCTTGAAAGGATTTAGGTCTGCAACTTCTTTCTGTACTTCTCCATTGCCATCTACATATTTGAAACATTGGTGGAGAGTAGAAGGTACAATATTGTGTTCATGGAGGAACGGTCTTCCCAGAAAAGTATTGTATGAGCCATGATTATCAATCACATAGAAAGTCACCTTAGTTCGAAGATTGCCGATTTGGAGTTTCAGGCGTATCTTCCCTAAAGGTTCACTTCTTTCTTGATTGAACCCCAAGATGGAAGTGATAGTTGTAGAAAGGTTGTGCACTGGGATCTTGAAGGTATCCAACAAAGACTTTGGCATGATACTAAGAGCAGACCCAGGGTCAATCAGAATGCGATCGACTTTCATGGTATCCACATATCCCGTAAAATAGAGAGGACGATCATAACGATTGTCTTCTAACAACATGTCATCTTACATAAAATTGATATTAGGTATTAATTCAAATACACTATGACAATGTGTACAGCTGACAGGTTCCTTTTCAGGCTTCTTGAGGAGAGTAAGACAAGCATCAGCCTGTATTAAAGCTTCACTTAACGTTTCTCGAGTTTTTTTGAGAGACATAAGAGTTCGAAGATTGACAGTCTCGCTGGAGTGTTAGCCAATTGAGCCAGTATGTCAAAATTATATGGCTTTTCAAGTCCGAAAGATGAGGACTTTTTAATGCTTTGTCAAAGCAGATGGGTTTTTTTCCCTTGTCTGCTGATGTCGGTTTGGAAGGAATTGGTTCTACCACTGGTAAGGATGTAGATGGTATATTCTTAGCAGGAGAAGATGATATAGGAGGAGCATCAGAAGATGGGACATGATTCTTTTGAATTTTGGGATACTCTCCGAGGTAAGGTTTCCCAGATCTGGTGCTGATTAGAATTTTTTCTTCTGCCACTAGTTCAAAAGATACCATGTTGTAGCTCTTGGATTTAGTTTTGGAGCGCTTCTTTTGATTGGAAGAGGAAGGCGCTTCAAAGTCTGCCACTAGATCTGGATGAATCCACATGATTTCTCCTTTGTCAGTGGACAGTGGAACAAGACCTTCATTTTGGAGAGATAGAAGATTCACGATCTCGAGAGTAGCACTTGGAATGGAGACAACACCATCTTGTACTTGTTGTGGTAGAAAATCACCAAACTGTACAGAGGCGACATTGGCCGTCACAGTCTTCTCATCCTGTTGGAGAGTAACTACACCAGAGTTGACCATTTCTTGGATTTTGTCTTTGACCACGTAACATGCTCTGGTTGGATGCCCTATAAATCTGTGATAAACACAATATTTAGGGTGGTCAGTCTTACATACTTCCTCTAGCCATTTTGCCTCCGGCAGTTGAAGTTTATTGCTTTTGATTAAACAATCGAAGATGCTCATAATATCATCTTCATCAAAAGAATACTCTTCTTTTGGATAAGGTGCTTTTTGTGGTGGTGCTGATGGAATGGGTGTCGTCTGAGCAATATTAACAACCAATGACTCCTTACCCTTGAGATTGATGGCCAATATTTCTTTACCCTTACGATTGTTCTGGTGATTATTATCACCGGGTGTGGAATGTTCATCTTGGTTAGGGTGAGTCATTTGAACTCCTAACTGCTTGAACTTCTTAGCGCTAACCTCTGCCGCCTTGGCATTCACAATAAAAGAAGGCCAATCTTGGAATTGTGTTGATCCCGTCCACATGCTGATGATAGACAACAAATTTCATTTGCAAGTATCTATTGTTACAGCAGATGGAGTTCCTAGAGGCATTTTAAGTGCCTCTTGGCAGAATATTTCAATGAAACTCTCCGTGGATTCATTACGTCTTTGTTTAATTTTGATAAGGGCAGACATCGTCATATCGTTGATTCCCTCATAGAATCGTTCCAAGAACATTTGCTTAAAACAAGCAAAAGAAGTTATGCAGCCATCAGACAAGCTAGGGTACCAGTCATATGCCGTACCGGCTAAACAACCGACGAACACTAAGAAGAGCATCATTTGGCTACAATTGGTCAGTCATCACCTTAAAGTGATTGATGTACTAACTTGGAGAAGTGCTGCCATCAAACAACATAATGGTGGAAAGCTTGTACTTAGGAGGAAATTGAACCTCCTTCCATTCAGCAGGATAAGGTTGTTTTATCCTAAGTCTTTGTAGACCATCCTTCTGTTTAAAGGCCTCAAACTGAGTGCATAAGAGTTTTACAGCCTCATTAGCATCCCCTGATGTCTGGGAATTGGTGGGTTGATTTGAGTTGTTAGAAGGAGGAACGACATGATAATTACCACCCCCAGTACCAGACTGACTGGGAGCAACTTGAATTGGTACAGAAGCAACCTGGGGAGGAGGTACCCCCAGACCAATAGTAATAGGTACAGAAGATGCTATGAGCTCGGGATTTTTAGCAGGATTTATAACCGATGGCACTTCATTTTGAGCCATGATTATAGTGTGCATACTTGCGACCATTTCAGCCATGGTTTTCAGTTTTTCTTCTAACGCAACAATTCGTTGCTCTTGACTGGCTGAACTAGAAGCATCTTGGTCTTCTGTAATGGCATATGCTGTCACCTCTCTTGCCATTATTGACGAGATAGTTTGTTCAGAACTTTCACTATCTGGATCAAAGTCAGACAAAGAATCTTCTTCCAGATGAGTAATGGAAAATTTTTCCTGATTGAAGACATCCTGATCCAAGTTCCGATCTTTCGATCTGGTATGTTGAAAGACCCCTTCACTGGATTCGCGAAGTAGTCCCAAGTACTGCTGACTCGGATTGTGAGACGTGCCACGCTTTGAGGATTTTCTACCCCCAGTATCTCGGGAAGTCATATTGACAGAAGCATATAATAGCTCACCTTCATCTTCCGTCATGGGTTCGGAAATTGAAGTATTGTTCAGCCGATCGAAGACAGATCGTTTAGCTGATTGGCAATAACACTTGATGACTGCTTTATGAAGGCAGTAGAATTCTGATGGATGATTCATATGTGAGTGAGACGTCTCTATGATCTCCCGTCTTTGTGTAAGAAATTCTCGGAGATCAATTAACACTACGGGACGAGAAGAAGTCGGAGGAACATATTCCTTAATGATGTTAGGAACATGACTCCGGTTCTAAAGATGTTTAGTTCCGTGAGTGTACAAAGAAGTACTTAACTCATTGGCATAAGTGATTAAGTCCATCTTTTCAAACCTTTGTTTCTGGTGAAAATTGGCCCTTAGCCTAAAATTCTTACGTTTTACCAAAGTTGATACTGATTGACGTCTGTTGAGATAAGCATGTAAATCAGAGAATTCTGCTCATGGTGCATCTGTTTGAGATACCAGCAACTTTCCTTGCTTGGATCTTCAAATATACAAAGTTGGAAGATCTGGAGCAGTTGCCATAGGGGTAGGCAAAATGCCTCTTTGATCAGTACTCTTTCCCTTGACAAAGATTTGAAGATCGCTGTTTAAGGGAATACAATCTAATATATCTTTTTCTGAGTCATAGACTAGGGAAGATTGAGAAAAGACCAAAAGATGCTTTTCTTTATTTTGTGAAGGGTTAGCTAAAAAGTGTTTCCCTCTGTTTTGTTGTGGAACCACCTTAGGTGCAGGTTACGCCAGTTGAGGAAGTGTCAAATGACCCTTCCCTTTGTTTTGTCTAGTACTAGCACTAGAACATTGCTTGTCCAAGTTCAGAACTGGAGAAGAAGAGAGAATAGTAAAAAGACTAGTTCCCTTAGGTTGCGCCAGGGCAACATGGTGTGCAAACTGTGCCTGAGTAGCATAGTGCTTAGGTTGCGCCATTGCCAAATGGACTACTGTCACGATCTGCACCCACTGTGAGGGTACAAGAACGTAACAGCGCCCAGCCTACGCCGCAGTATCGGAGGTAGAACGCTGTTCTAGGTCATGAACTATAATTAACATAAATACGAATACTCTCCATAAAGAGGCCAATACAGAGGTACAACTCAATCACAATCTAAGGTAGAATGTAGCACGATGAAATAGATAAGAAAATCCTCAACTGAGGTACAACAGAAATGAATAACAATCTCAACATCTCTAAAAAAATATACAAACTTTGGAATCAAGGACAACAACTAAACATGAAAAGGAAACAGTCTAAGCTATCTATACTAAGCAAGGTATCGTCCTCAGCAGCTGCCTGAACCTCCCCAGGGGTCCAGGTCGCGAGTGTCATCTAGGCAAGCTCCAAAGTAAGGGTTGTAGGGTTCCTCATCATCCTCTGTAAAATTTTTAACAGGTCCAGTCAGGACGGGAGCGAGCACAATACATCTCAACAGTTCATAGCAGGTTAGAAAATATAATCATGCAGTAAAGTAAGATATAGATACTGAAGGAAATGCAGTATGTAAACAGAGAGAGAACTGTAATAGAAATATCTACTATAAGTAGAGAGCTACCAGTGACCAGTGATTTAGAGTACAAAGTCGACATGTGAACGGCTTGATTTGTACATTGCTATACTAAAGAGGCGTACATGGCTATTCTACTTTGGAAATTGTTCACATGGCTATTTATACTCCCCCGTACCCCCAACTAATACACAAGAATCCAACCAGGTTATGTTATGATTCTATGTAAAAGCCTCCGAAGGGTGGTAAGCCCCCAAAGGGTGATAAGCCCCCAAAGGGTGATATGCCTCCAAAGGGTGAGAAGCCCCCAAAGGGTGATATGCCTCCGAAGGGTGATAAGCCCCCAAAGGGTGATATGCCCCCGAAGGGTGGTATGCCTCCGAAGGGTGGTACATAGTAGTCCCATAAATGGGAATTCTGATAGACCCAATAAATGGGATAAGGATTCAGAGAAGACTCTGTGATCATATGAGTATATGTCACAAGTGATCAAAGAACCAAATAAGCATATGATACGCCATGTAAGTGAGCACGGAACATAGAGTACCCGATGCTCCCTGAAGGGATAACATCTCAAGAAGGGATCCATATAGTATTAATCCGTGTGACCAACGTGACAGTATCAAGTAAAGTAATTTAATACAGAAAATAATTCTAAGCAGGATATAAAATGATCTGAGAATGTACTCGCCTCGTATCTGAATGTCTGAAGTAAATGTACTGTCCGAGATGAGATACCTGACTCCTAGTTAGAGCAACACAAGTCAAGATGTATACAGGGGATGATAATGTAATCTACTATGCATCTGCATGATGTCTAGGTCAAACTAGACTAAAGTCAACACTCGGTCAACTCTAGTCAACTAGACTAGTCAAACTAGGTCAACTAGGTCAAGTTCTAGCCCAACAAGTCTGACAAGTCTCACTAGGCCTAACCAAGCCTAGTCTAGCAATCACATACTAATCACAAGGCTATACAAGCCAAACACAAGCCATCACATTCAACATTACACATAAGAGAAAGAAAGCTAGCATGTAAGCTATGTGTGTGTGAACATGGTGGTGCACATGAAAAGAAAAATCAACACTAGGCCAAACACCATATATATATATCATTATGTAATCAACACTAGGCCAAACATATGTAATTAATTAGGGTGTAAACATATGGGTCAACTCTAGTCTAACTAGGGTTACATGACATAACCAAGTCCAAACACAACTAGGGTTAGCTTCTAGGTTAGCCTACCAAGGTCATTGCTAGTCAAAGTCAACCTAGTCAACCCTCATTCAAACAATTCCAAAATAAATTCTAAAAATTCCTATAAATTCAAATAAATTATAATAAATCCAAATAACCCTAAAAATGTCAAAAATACCCTAATCACATGGCTAGGCTCTAGGATAGGCAGTCTCTACTGTTCACTAGCAAAACACCAAAAATTACAAGTCATGAATTTAAATAGTTTAAAAATAATTAAAAATCACTGAAAATCATAATATGAATAAATATCCTTAAATAATAATTATAATTACAAAATTTCAAAATTACCCTCTTCTGGAAAACTGGGTGTTACAATCCTACCCACCTTATAAAAATTTTGTCCTCAAAATTAAGATGGTAGCAGTCCTTCTAGGTCAAACACCCCACAATCAAAGTCTCAAACATACCGTCAGATAATCATATGCGTCTGTCCAAAATCATGATACTCAGAATCTTCGTCGTACTAGTGAGCAAGGCTACGATAATCACAGAGTCCTCGACTAAGGCACATACATCTAGAATCATGGTATTTAAAATTTTTGCATTGCCGCATGCTTGGCAGCGAAAACCTTAAATTCCCACACCCGAGAAATATGTCCTAAATCTGACTATATGTCCTCACTATGCCAGCTAAATACGACTATCGAAGATTCTAGATTCCATAACTGGGTGACCTAGCCCATATGATTTATCTCAGAAGAAATCAAACATAACACAAGAACAACATGACAAAATTGATAAATCAACAAGGAACAGAAGGAATCGAAATTTTAAGGCAGTTATAAGAGGCAATTGCAGAATTTGAGTCAAAAGAACGGAACCTGCAACTAGATCTCCAACGGCCTGAGCATCCTCGACCGTCCTGGCGAAAGCTCGCCCTTGCTGGCCTTCCCTGGCCTGCTGCTGATGCTGCATGTACCTCTGTTGCTGAGTCGGTAAGGATAATCCCCTCTGCTGGCCTACCGGGGCCCTAGCTCCTGCTCGCTGAACTGTCTGTCCCGATGACTCGGGACACTCCCTCAGATGATGATCGGATCCTCCGCAAAGCAAACATCTGCCCAGCCTCTTCCGGCATTCGCTCCAATCGTGCCCTGGTCTCTTGCAAAAAGGGCAAATGATAACAAGCTGTTGTTCCGGGGTCTGCTGCTGCCTCTGCGGCTGCTGCGCCTGCTGAAAGGGTACGCGGTCCTGAAACTGCCGCTATTGAAGGTAGACCCTCGGCTGCTGGTACTACTGCTGAAACTGTAGAAGTAGCATCTGCTGCTGAAACTGTAGAGGTAACATCTGCTATGGATACTACTGCTGAAACTGTAGGGGTAGCATCTGCTGTGGATACTGTGGCTGAATCTGCAAGCGGGGCATCTGATGCGGATACTGCTGCTGAATCTGTAGGTGGGGCCTCTTGGCCGGGCCCGCACTGCCACTAGCTCCCTGAGTGTCTCGCATCCTCTTCTCCTTCAGCCCAATATCGTCCTCCGTTGTCATGGCCCCTACCAGAATCTGCTCGAAAGTGGTATCGCGATCGCTCTTGGTATATGACTTGATCTCTCCGTTCAAACCCCTGCGGAACCTTCTCGCCTTCCCGACCTCGGTAAGATCCTCGATGAATCTGCTCAAACGGCTGAACTCTCCAGCGTACTCCTCAATGGTCTGGTTTCCTGAACCAAACTCTCGAACTGCGCCTCCAAAGCACGGAGTGTGGTATCGGAAAAGAAGTTCTTCTTGAACAGTTTCTTGAATGCTGCCCAAGTCTGACCGGCTGTACCAACCCTTGGGTCCGTCTGGTACCAGGTACGGGCCAAGTCCTGCATCTCACTGGCGACTGCCTCGATCTGTAATCCTGTTGGTATCTGTGATAATCGGAATATCTCCTCAATGTGCTCTATCCAATCGTCAGCGTATATGATGCCCTCTGTACCCTTAAAGTCTCGGGGTCCCATCTTCTTGAAGGAATGGATGTCTGGAGTCCTCGGCTGATACGACTGCATCTGGCCTCCATGTGGCTGAGTAGCCACCAGCTCCACTGTCGTCCTGACCAACTGGTGAGTATCTTGTATGCTCTGTCGAATATCAGCAGACTGGCTCTGCTGTATCTGCTGCTGAAACTCCAAGAATCGCTGGAAGAGGGTAAACACTTGAGCCGCATCTACTGTCCCTGACGGTAACTGCTGCTGGTACATATCTGGAATGACGAAGGAAGACCTCCGGACGGGTGGAGGTGTGCTCCCAAAAGCTGCAGAAGCTCCTATATGAGCAGAAATAGGGGGTTCTGTGGTCCCAGCGTCCACAATCAGGCAAAGGGTGGTAGGCCTCTCACCAGCGTCTGTTGAGCCAGAGTGATGCGATCGTGTCTCAATCACCATTCTGGAGACAGATCAAACAAGGATCAATACTGAGATAGAATCGATAATTTAAGGGAGGACAGTTATTCAAGGAAGCAATCTTCAACAGGAACTTAGATGGCAGGAATCTAGTTAAGAGTTTTTTCTAATGTGATTGAGTACCTCAAAAATAATCCTAATCCTACTGCAGGCTGTAGTGGTACTCTAGTTCGAATACCACTACACAAACTCGACCTGAATGGGCCACCACTAAAAATGTGTCACGACCCGCACCTACTGTGAGGGTACAAAAACGTAACAGCGCCCAGCCTACGCCGCAGTGTCGGCGGTAGAACGCTGTTCTAGGTCATGAACTATAACTAACATAAATACGAATACTCTCCATAAGGAGGCCAACACAGAGGTACAACTCAATCACAATCTAAGGCAGAATGTAGAACGATGAAATAGATAAGAAAATCCTCAACTGAGGTACAACAGAAATGAATAACAATCTCAACATCTCTAAAAAAATATACAAACTCTGGAATCAAGGACAACAACTAAACATGAAAAGGAAACAGTCTAAGCTATCTATACTAAGCAAGGTATCGTCCTCAGCAGCTGCCTAAACCTCCCCAGGGGTCCAGGTCGCGAGTGTCATCTAGGCAAGCTCCAAAGTAAGGGGTGCAGGGTTCCTCATCATCCTCTGTAAAATTTTTAACAGGTCCAGTCAGGACGGGAGCAAGCACAATACATCTCAACAGTTCATAGCAGGTTAGAAAATATAATCATACAGTAAAGTAAGATATAGATACTGAAGGAAATACAGTATGTAAACAGAGAGAGAACTGTAATAGAAATATCTACTATAAGTAGAGAGCTACCAGTGACCAGTGATTTAGAGTACAAAGTCGACATGTGAACGACTTGATTTGTACATGGCTATACTAAAGAGGCGTACATGGCTATTCTACTTTGGAAATTGTTCACATGGCTATTTATACTCCTTCGTACCCCCAAGTAATACACAAGGATCCAACCAGGTTATGTTATGATTCTATGTAACAGCCTCCGAAGGGTGGTAAGCCCCCAAAAGGTGATAAGCCCCCAAAGGGTAATATGCTCCCAAAGGGTGATAAGCCCCCAAAGGGTAATATGCCCCCGAAAGGTGATAAGCCCCCAAAGGGTGATATACCCCCGAAGGGTGGTATGCCCCCGAAGGGTGGTACATAGTAGTCCCATAAATAGGGATTCTGATAGACCCAATAAATGGGATAAGGATTCAGAGAAGACTCTGTGATCATATGAGTATATGTCAGAAGTGATCAAAGAACCAAAGAAGCATATGATACGTCATGTAAGTGAAACGCACAGAACATAGAGTACCCGATGCTCCCTGAAGGGATAACATCTCAAGAAAGGATCCATATAGTACCAATCCGTGTGACCAACGTGACAGTATCAAGTAAAGTAATTTAATGCAGGAAATAATTCTAAGCAGGATATGAAATGATCAGAGAATGTACTCGCCTCATATCTGAATGTCTGTAGTAAATGTACTGTCCGAGATGAGATACCTGACTCCTAGTTAGAGCAACACAAGTCATGATGTATAAAGGGGATGATAATGTAATCTACTATGCATCTGCATTCTGTCTAGGTCAAACTAGACTAAAGTCAACACTTGGTCAACTCTAGTCAACTAGACTAGTCAAACTAGGTCAACTAGGTCAAGTTCTAGCCCAACAAGTCTGACAAGTCTCACTAGGCCTAACCAAGCCTAGTCTAGCAATCACGCACCAATCATAAGGCTATACAAGCCAAACACAAGCCATCACATTCAATATTACACATAAGAGAAAGAAAGCTAGCATGTAAGCTATGTGTGTATGAACATGGAGGTGCACATGAAAAGAGAAATCAACACTAGGCCAAACACCATATATATATATCACAATATTCACATATATGTATATATATATATATATATATCTACATACACAATTGGATATGTGCCTAAACACATAGCTATCACACATATAGAAATTCTTTACACTTTACACACAAATACACATAGGTTAGACATGCTATATATAGCTATATGCACACTACATATATAGAAATATGTATATACATTGTATTTACATAGAGAGAGGATAACATGTGATGTGTGTGTGTGAGAATGTGAAACATACCATGTGTATGTACATTATAAAATGTGTGTGCTAGAGGGTGTTGTGTGACAAGAACAAAGTGTCTAACAAAGAGTGTGTGGGTGTAAAATATGTGTGTAGCTTTGTGTGTGTGTGGGAGGGTGCACTGGACTGTGTGTGTTAAAGAGAGAAGGATGTGTGTGTGTGGGTGAGTAATGAGTGATACTGGACTGAAATGGATGGGTGTTTGGGGCTGTCTAGGGGCTTCAATGGGACTGTCTTGATGGACTGAAATATGGCTAGTTAAGGACTGTTATGGACTGCTAACATGGTGGTTTAGGGACTGGATTGGGGATGGTTTGGGATAGGTAATAGACTAAGTTTTGGGACAGCTACAAAGGGTGTTAAGGACAGGTTTTATAGGACTGTTATAGGATGGTTTGTGACAGCTATAGGTTGTCACTTAATGGACTAAATTTGGGAATTGCTTGGCTGAAATGAGAGACTGCTATGGCTTATGTTTAGGGACTCATATATGGGCATCAAATGGCTGAACCATGGACTGAATAGGACAGTTATAGAGGGCTGCAACGGGCTTAGTATATAGGCTGGAACAAGGCTGTGTTTTGTGAGCTGCGTTAAGGACTTGTTGGGGACAGATAAGGGAGTGTGTTAGCTGGGTTTAGCGACAGCCATGCATAGGTTTTGGACTGGTTTGTAGAGTGGGTTAAGGGGTAAATACATGTGTGTGTATAAAATATGAAAGGGCAGTTAACAAAGGGAGGGCTAGCTGAGTGTTACATGCATAGACAGTGTGTGTGAGTGAATGAGTAAATGTGGGTGAGTATGTGACAAGTTCAGTCCAGAACCTGGACAGTGATGAGTGTTTCAGAAAACAGGAAGGAAAACATCTCAATTCAAAACCCCTCAAAGAAAACTCAGTTATGATCCTAACTAGCAGTCAAATACTCCACATTCACGTCAGTAATCAGCAATTAAAAGAAAATCAAAGGATAAACCAATCAGTTCAATTACCAGAGAATTGGTATCCAGAAAACTTGTATTCAGTCCTAAATTCCAATACCTGAATTTCGAAATCAAAACAACTCCAATTCAACCCAAACTTGACATATAGTTAGAATGCATCTAGGTACACTATATTAGGGTGTAAACATATGTAATTAACTGAATTAATTAGATCAAAACATCAATCCAAATCAAGCTTTCAAAACTGGAAGGAAATATCATGTTTCAGAAAAATAAGGTAAGTGTGAAATAGATTTTGAAATCAAACAAAATACAATCTAAAGGTTGGTAAACCTTAACACACTTGTGCACGTGTCATACAAGTCACCTCGTGTCCACCATGGTCGGGTATGACGTGTTCACACACTGAAAACCAAAACGGGCACCACACTTGACAGGAACAAAAGCTTGACAACAAGACATCACCCAAAACATCATCAAAACTAAAGTAATTATCAAAACAGTGGTTGTTAAATAGTGTAGAATATGTACACGTCTTGAGTGTCCTCAAGTGTCCAGAAAACACGATACAGGCGTGTCCAACACGTTGCAAACACGTGGGGTGCACCCAGTGTTGCACAGTATCATGCACACGTGCACGTGTCTGTAGGACACGATACACGACACATGGAGTCTCGTGGTCATGCCCACGTGTAGCCCACATGTCAGGCTACACACACGACACCCTGAGAGGTGTCCACGACACGTGTCTGACCGTGTCCAACCGCGTGTCAGTGACAATTAATGTGCGGTTCAGTGCACTCGTGCGACCAGTACGGGCTAGATATCTCCTTAATCAATCAATAAAATCCTACAAAATTTTATGAGGCTCGTGTCAGTCATCTAAGGAACGTATACACAAAATTTTGTGTCCAGATGTGTCATGTACAGGGAGTTATAGCCCCCGAGATGCAGGACGCTGCACGTGAGTGCTGCGAGCGTGTTCGTGTCCTATTTGGACACGGACACGGCTCGAAAACCAATTCAGTCCTGGGGGAAATTAGTAAACACATTTAAATCAACATTTTCATTCAATTACTTTTTAAAAATAGCACATAAATTCCTTTTGTGACATTTCATCAAACACATGCATAAATACAATGATACGTGTCCGAAACGGATACGAAATGGACACGACTCGACACGAAACCAATACCTACAGCTAGGGGACACTTAGGGTTTCCTATTCATACAAAGAAATCGAAAATCTATGGAAGGAATAGAAAGTTACCTATAAGTTCAATTTCCAATGAAAAGCTCCAAAAAGTGGGGTTTCTCCTTGTTAGCCAAACTCTCCAAATTACCTCAAGCCTGAGAATACTCTCCATGAACAGCAAGAGGGAGACAATTAGAATCTAATGCAAGTGGTTTGAGCCAAAAAGGAGTTAAAATGGTAAAGTTATGGATTGGAGAAGATGGCTCTTACCTCTTTCTTCAAAAACTTGGAGGAATTAATAAAAGAGGCAAGAACAAATGGAAGAGCCATTAAATAGGGTATGGAACTCTAGGTTGGCTGCCATGGGCTGATTAGGGTGGGGTTTGGGTACATGGTGTGGGCCTATGGGCTTTAAGGCTAGTTATTGATTTAAGGTTTAATCACAAGTCATGGCTTATGACTTAAATCTAACTTAAGTCAAATAACCATACCATGGGTCAACTCTAGTCTAACTAGGGTTATATGACCTAACCAAGTCCAAACACAACTAGGGTTAGCTTCTAGGTTAGCCTACCAAGGTCATTGCTAGTCAAAGTCAACCTAGTCAACCCTCATTCAAACAATTCCAAAATAAATTATAAAAATTTCCATAAATTCAAATAAATTATAATAAATCCAAATAACCCTAAAAATGTCAAAAATACCCTAATCACATGGCTAGGCTCTAGGGTAGACAGTCTCTACTGTTCACTAGCAAAACACCAAAAATTACAAGTCATAAATTTAAATAGTTTAAAAATAATTAAAAATTACTAAAAATTATAAAATGAATAAATATCATTAAATAATAATTATAATTATAAAATTTCAAAACTACCCTCTTCTAGAAAACTGGGTGTTACAACTACTGGTTGCGCTTTAGCAGCAGGTTGCGCCTTGATAGCAAGATGAGTTGACTGCGCCTTGGCAGCAAGGTGAGTTGACTGTGCCTTGGCAGCAAGATAAGTGGGTTACGTGAGGGAAACCGAAGCAGAGTGAATCGACTGCACCTTGGCAGCAACATGAGTGGACTGTACCATGGCAACAGAGGGAGTAGGTTACGCGCAGGCAACAGAAGCAGAGTGAATAGACTGCACCTTGGCAGCAGCAAGAGTGGACTGTGCCTTGGCAACAGAGGGAGTAGGTTGCGCACAGGCAACAGAAGCAGGCTGCACCTGAGCCACATAGACAGATTGTGCCTGGACAATAAAGGCAGGTTGTGCCTGAGCCACAACAACTGTGGAAGACTTAGGAGTCCATACAGCTTTGTTCTTGGTGATAGTCACAGCGTGTTTATTGCTCTTCTTGTTGATCATATCCTCGTAGGCTGTCTGGTTGACTTGAACAACCAGAGTCTTCTGCGTCTTACCGATCGACGCAGCATCATATTAAGTTGTCACCTTCGCATCGGAGGAGAAAGTCGTCCCCAGCAGAGTCAGCATTTTGTTTGCAAAAAATAAAAGTTTGACTACAAACTTAGAAAAGAGTACAAGAGTATAATGAATTCTAGGGAAGTACAGCTTTAGGAATCTGATCAGAAGACAATCACTTTATCCTTTGGACAATATGAACTTGAAGACTAGAGCCTCTAGAGAATGCAGCAGCAATTTTGTAAGAGATCTTGATCTCTGTGATGCTTTGGTAATGATTGAAAACTCTATTTATAGAGTTCTGGAAATAACTGTTTTAGCAGTTATTCTGATGTGCGCGAGGTTAAACTGCGCCACTTTGAATTGTGCCAACCTTAAATTGTGCCAACTTCTATTCAGTTACACAAACGTGTACTAACTGTATTTAGACGCCTGGCATCATATGATTGAGATGTGCATGGTCGTGTATAGAGTAGTAGACACGTTTTGAGAGATTAGTGGCATGTACGCCACATCATCTTGCTTCAGAACGTAAGTTGTCTCAACTTTATCAGGTTACACGAGCTTCAGTCAACGAGTCAAACTGTGCTTGATTGGGTTGCGCCTAGGCGCAACTCAGTGCATAGGCACGTAGTCAGCTTTTAAATGTGTGAGGAGAATTTGTTTAGATTGTGCCTAGGCGCAACTCACATAGTGCACGGGACAACTGTCATAAAATCAAAACAGATCGTCTCGAGCGTCGTACTTTACGGGATTCGAAGAAATTTTCTTCGTTCACCGTGCCCTCAGTTGTCAGTACTGTCAGTTAATGATGGAAATTATTTATCAGGCGCCATGTAGATTTTGGCACAATGTGATGGAGTGCAGTCTAATATTTGGCACAACCTGAACAGTGGCGCAGCTTGATCTGTGAGCTTCATAACAGTGGTGCAGCTTGGTTTTTTGGGCACAACTTGATTGTTGAGCAATAAAAACATGGCGCAACTTGATTTTTAGGCTCTACAAACATCTGATCCACTTGAGGGTGGGGACGGGCGACACCATGGTCGTCGAAGAGCGGTGGCTTGACTGTGGACACCTTGTCCCGATTACCCCTTCAACGGATATCCGTATTCGTGATCTTTGGTTAGGAGACAGGTGGGATTTTAATAGTCTCTTCTGTATGGCCCCCTTGCGGAGGAGGCTCTGCAGGCTTCCGCCATCTCATTGGGTCAGCATTTGGATGATTTTCTTTGGACTCCTAACCGGAAGGGGAGGTTCTCGTCCAAATTGGCTTGTCAGGTGGTTAGAGAGCGTTCCCCTGATATTCCCTTTTGTGCCAATATGTGGAATGGTGACATTTTGCTCAAATGGTCGATCTTGGTTTGGTGAAGCATCCTCAAGAAACTCCTTACTGATGACAGAGTACAGGAGTTGGGTTTCTCCTTGGCTTCTCGCTATCATTGATGTTCGAATCCTTTGACTGAAATAGTGAATCACCTGCTCAGGGAGGCCGAGGCGGCCGCCAAGGTATGGAGGATCTTCCACCCAGCCAATGGTTCACCTAACTTTGAGTCCCTCCTTTTCTCCCTACCGGCGGATCCGACGATCGCCCTTCCCCGGATGATGGAGCTAGCGACAGTGACTTGGGTTCTGTGGAAGAACTGAATCAAATCCAGATATAAAGGATGATGCTTACCACTGCAACAGCTGGTGTTGGAGATTAATAGATAGATGGCAAATAGATCCAAATGTTGCGCACAACGCCTTGGAACGAGTTAATTTTTGCGGTCGAGCGATCGCGCGTCCCTTTCCTCCTCCGCATCGTCTTCCATTTCTGTCTTCCTTTTTTATTTAAATTTTTTATAATATACTTTTGCGATTGTATACGTTTTGAGGGCAGGGGGGAGCTCGAGTGTCCACTTCTGTGTGAGGTCTTGAACTCTGCTCTACCAATCCTTTCCTTGTCCTTTGGCCCTATAAAGTTTGGTTTCTTTTTAAATATATAATATATGTATATATATATAATATAATTATATAATTATGTATATATAAAGAAGAAAAAAGGAAACCAAAATCTTAGGAGATTTTGGAAATCTCGCGAGTTGAATTCCTCCCCATAAGCTCGGGAGTCCCGCGCCCTGTAAAAGTTATGTTTTTTTAAATTTTTGAAAGATCGAAACTTGGTTAATTATCAACCAAATTGCATCAAATCTTCTTCAACCTAATCTAGGTTAGATTCTCCTCTAGATTACCCAAATCCCCATTTAAAAACTGGATTTAATTGATGTATAAATCGATTTAAATTTTAGAGAAAAAAATACAACCTAACATAAGTTTTCGAGTCGGTTCTTCAAAAGTAACCCTCGAACGCTCCTCCAAGGAACCTTAACTTGATCGTCTAGCTCTCACGTACCTTGTCGACCACCTGCACCTGTCAGAAACCTGTCGGAGATGACGAAGTCATTACAGCCCCGTCTGTACAACCGACAGACCCGCCTGTAAGGTATTACCTTTCTCGATCAAGTTTATTTCTGTATACCCAACTGATTTTTGAGCTATCTGATTCTTTTAGAAGCCAACTTAACCAACTTCAAGTCCTATAAATTAGTTTGGTTGGGATTGGTCTGGTTTCGACGAGAAATCAAATCGAAATCAAGAAAAAAAATTACCAAATCCTGGAATAAACAGAGTAGTCCAAATCTGTCTAGTGCACTATTTTGGAAGGTTGTTTGTAATCTACCTATTAGAAATTTTAGAATACTAGTTAAATAATCTGGTAAACAATATATACAGCCTCAAAACTCTTTTTTTTATTTTTTTTTACTTTTATTTAGTTTATAGCGAGAAATCTGTTTGCAAAATCGATAAAAACCCTTGAGAAACTATTTTGAAATTTCAAAAATTTACCGATATAGGGTCTGTCCCAACAAATTGGGTGACTTCATCGCTACCCGAAGGCATTGAAAGGTGTATAAGGATGTTGCGGACGTATGGGCTTTGACGGAACTCCAATTGGTTGCGTGTGCACGAAAAATTCTAGGCATATCGCTCAAGGTACACCATATTGGCCCTTTTACAAAAACCCTAATTACTTTGTGCATGTGCGTCACATCACAACGAAACTTTCACCTCTGGATTTGTACCATTTTTTTGCTACTGTGAGCCAAGTTTGGTCTGAATCTATGACAGTTGACCGGATCACCATTTTGGCGGTCCCACGATCCGACTCAACGGACAATTTTGTGTACGACTCATCAAAATCCAAATCTAGACATACCTTTGAGTTCGTATCAAAAAATTGGACTCATAGGTATATAATTTATCGAGTTTAGACACCATAGGTTCTGACACACTTTTCGATGGATCCAAAGGTGGATACTGTTTTAACCCAAAATTACTATTTTGCCTTTGTGTCCAAAATTGGACTTATGGGTTGTCAAACTTAGATATTTTCTTGTGACAAGAACGTTGGTGATGTCTGTTTCAGCATCCGAAGACGTTTGCAGAATTTTAGCTTTTGTGGCTCATTAATTAACGAGTTACTTATTTGGACGTGGTCGATTCTATACAAGGCAAGTACACATTGTCGAACTTTACAGTATATACATGCATTTCTATATTATTTTATTTTATGTCTTACTTGATTACATTTTTTTCATGATTCATGTCCTTGTTATTTTCTCATTATACGTGTACTTGTGTTATTTTCTTTGTTCTTTATATCACTGCTTTCTTTTTATAGATCTTGATACTTTTGTGTTGCCTTGTGCCATGATTACTTGATATACCTTAACCTATATTTGAATTGGACATGACTAGACGTGATAATCTTGACTTCTTAGTACCTTAAGAGAGTGTGTTTTATTAGCTGTGGCTATATCTGTTTGCCATTAAAAATATCAAGCACAACAATTTATAAATAAATTGAACTTGATTGCAAACTCGCTTGTATAAGAGAAAGCCTATAAAGAAATCCTAGGAAATAATCTAAGTACAATTGTTTAGTTTTGATTCTGGGGGTGACGATAGAGGCTCGGGAAAGTGTAGCAACTCTGCCTTACTCCTTGGACTATCTGACGCGCTCCTTGCTCTTGAAGAAATTGCCCTTCGTAGGTTGCCAGCCTTGGATTTCCAACCATTTGCATGGGTGTGGTACCCTGCTATTTATAGTATTTTCTACAGTAGCAGATTTTTGGGTCGCATAAAGGACCACATGGCCACGTGTCCATCAAAGCACACAAAGACTCGATCTCGGGCTGCCAGCTGGTAGGGATTGTTGAGATTTTGTTGTAGAAAATCTGGGTGATTGAGACTTGGTCAGCCTGCCACGTGTCTCATCGTAAGATAGGATCAGTCTGCTTGAGTCATTTTGAGCCGTATAGGCCTTTCAGTGTTCGGCCATGCTGGGCCGTATAAGACTCATGCGGTAGTCTCCCTTAGTCCCCATGTAGCTTAGGGACTTTTGAGCCACGTAGGTTCTATATTCTGCGTCGTATAAAGTTCATGCGGCTCAGATTACAGTTACCCTTGGCCGCATGAAGCATATAGATTGAGCCACATAAGGTTCATGCTGCTCGGGTCGCAGTCCTTTTGGCCGCATGGCCATGTCCAGTCTGCTGGTGTGACATTTTGTCTGATCACGTCTTATCTTCATTTTGTCAAAGTATCAGAGTTGTCAGAGCTGTCAGAGCTATCAGTCTTGCCAATTTTGACAGAATTTGTCAGCTTTATCAGAAGGGTTGATTAGTTTGGCCGCATAAGTAATTATTCTCTCTGCGGCTCAAAAGTCAATCTGGTGACGGTGGGCCGCAGGGGGCATGCTGAGTCTATCATACGGCTCTTCTTTATGCGGCTCGATCTATTCCAGAGTACTCATGCGGTAAGTTGTGATCCGCATGAACCCATATTTTTTATGCTTCTACAAGACCCCCTTCGAAGTTTTTAAATTGCAAATTTAAAATACTTTGAATAAGAAGCATGGACATATGTCAAGCCGCAAAAAAATCTTCGGGTCAGGAGAGACGTCGTACCGCAGGGACATTTTGAGCCGCAGGGACATTTTTGGGCTGCAGGTAGATCTTGTGCCGCAGGGAGATCTTGTCTGTCAGCTGTCACTGCTGCATTTAATTCCTTGATTTGGTTTTGATTTGGGCTCTTTTTTCGAGATAAAGATGACGGTTACTAAGGATAAAATCCCCAAATGTCATCATTATCTTTAATGGATACTAGAATCGAAGCGGCGATGACGGTTATTAAGGATAAAAATCCCCAATCGTCATCATTATCTTTAATGTCACGATAACCGATGCGACGTTCATCTGTTTCCTCTTTGAAGAGCTATAAATATGGGCCATAAGGAGAGAGAAATTCTTTAACTTTTCTTCCTCGTCTTCATCATCTTCGTCCTCCTTTCTGTCCTGGTTAGCCATGGCTCCGAAAGCTTCCAAGTCGACTGGCGCTATGGCCAAAGGAAAGGGGCTCGCCTCTCCATCGAGTGCTGCGGACTCTCCTCTCATTCATCCTGATGTACAACCCCCCATTAAGGGTAAGGACGGTAGAAAAGCGATGACTTAAATTTGAATGGCCATATCGCATATTTTATGCGTGGGCCTGTCATAGATTGCCTCTGTGCTTTGGGCATGATCGATTTATCCCCATCTCATGGGACTGCATGTGTTCTGTATGATGGAGCCGTATGGGTTGAGCCGCATAAGCGCCACTAACCTTCCTGGATACCTTATACCTGAGCCGCATGAGCACTACATGGCTGAACCGCATGGATGGCTCGTGACCAAGCCGCATATACATCTCATAACTGATCCGCATAAATGCCTCATAGCTTAGCCGCATGAACATTTGCATAACAGATCTGCATAAGTGCTTTTAAGACTAAGTCGCATGTGTCTTATATTTTAAGCTGCATGCGCATTCCTCATAATTGGGCCGCATAGGGCCTATTTGACTGAATGTTGTTTTCTTCTACGTGCTAACCCTTTTTTTATACATGGATCCGGCTAGCGGATTTCTCCAGGACCGGTATCGGCGATAGAGTGAAAATGCACCATTCTGACACACACGTCAGACAGCTCAGAACTCCCCATGCTTCAGAAGAGTTTTTCTTGCGCCATTTTGGCATACACATCAGACAACTCAGAACTCCCCATGCTTCGAAAGAGTTTTCCCCAGGTGGTAGGAAAAATCTTTATACATCGAAGAGTTGGAGAGTGGTCAGGCGTCATCGTGAAAGTCCTGTTTTCACGGCTCTCCAAGTAGGCAAAACCACCATTAGGGATGTTGTTTTGAAGGTATGGTCTTTTGGAGGAGCGGGGCTAAGGTATCCGCAATATGGAGGGGAGAAAAGCATGCTATATTTGCCCTCCTCCGTGCAGCTCCTTGGAGATTCAATAGCCTTGTTTGCTTCTCAGCAGTAAAACATGACTTCTTTCGAGGGCCACGAAACTGCTTTTTGATGAAGGAGAAGTGCTGTCAAACTGACCAAACTATGTATTGCTAGATTTTCTTTCTTTTCTTTTTGTTGCTGATGTAGTCCTATGAATGTAACTGATTTTGAATAAACAGAATACATTCACTCAATTCTTTATTTGTAGTGCTTCTACTAGAGGGCCTAATACAACATTTGTGTTTAATAAAGGACATCCCACTGGGGGACTTTTTGTGGACCTATTGCTCTTTTGTGCATCTAAAAATACGAGCAAATAGATTTGAATAATATTTTGTGGACCTACTACTCTTTGGTGCACCGATGGTGCGAGTAATAGATGGATAACTTATATGGACCTATTACCCTTTTGCGCACTGGCGGTGCGGGTGATAGATTTGAGACAAAACCTAACAGAGGTAATATGGACGTGATAGGTTTTGTGGTCTTAACACCATGTCTTTTATCCTGGGTTGGGTATAGGTGCTAAGTCGGGAGACCATCGGTATCAGAGGTAATATGGATATGACACACGATAATCAGGCATAATCTTTGGTGGAATAGATTTTGAGACAAAACCTAACAGAGGTAATATGAACGTGATAGGTTTTGTGGTCTTAACACCATGTATTTTATCCCGGGTTGGGTATAGGTGTTAAGTCAAGGGACTATCGGTATCAGAGGTAATATGGACGTGATACACGATAATCAAGAATAATCTTTGGTGGACCTATTACTCTTCCGCGCACTGGTGGTGCGAGTAATAGATTTTGAGACAAAATCGATAGAGGTAATATGGACGTGATAGGTTTTGTGGTCTTAACACCATGTCTTTTATCCCGGGTTGGGTACAGGTGTTAAGTCAAGAGACTATCGGTATCAGAGGTAATATAGACGTGATACACGATAATCAGGAACAGAAAGTTTGCTTAGTGATAACGATAAGCTGGGCAGACTCCTGTGTGATAAAGCATTAGAGTGGGAGTTCAGAGGTACCAGCATACATGACTCACCACTCAGGGAGATGCGATAGAGTGTGAGTTCAGAGGTATGTAGTGTACATAACTCGATAGTTTGGGAGATTTGATGGTTTGAGGGAGTACCAGGATGTCGTTAGACATAGTATTTCTTCAGGAATTTGCCATTTATGGGCATCATGAGCAAGTCCCCGTTCTGTTTTGCGAGCCGGTATGCGCCGTTGGAGAATACGGTCTCGATGATGTATGAACCCTCCTACTTGGGCTGAAATTTGTCGATAGTTTTGTGAGTCATGACCATCTGTCTGCGAACGGCCAAAACGAGATCGCCTACTTGGAATGTCCTCTACTTGACTTTCTTATTGAAGGCTCGAGAGATGCGTGCTTGATAGAGCTCGATACTTTGTTGAGCTTGCAAATATTTCTCGTCTAACGCTTCCAATTCTTGTAGTCGTCGACGGTAGTTATCGTCCGACGTTAACCGGTAAGTAAGGGCCACACAAAGTGAGGGGATCTGAGTCTCCAATGAAAGAACTTCCTTGCTTTCGTACACCAGAGAGAACGGTATATTTTCGGTAGCCGTTCGACTCGTAGTGCGGTACGCCCATAAGCATTCACCTAACTTTTCATTCCAGTCGCGCTTGTTTGAAGACATGAACTTCTTGAAAAGCTTGATTATGGTCTTGTTAAAGGCTTCAGCTAGACCATTAGTCGATGGGTTGTAGGCCGTTGAAGCCACATTCTGTATCCGATTCTTGTCACAGAATCGATAGAAGACATGGCTTGCGAACTGTGGACCAATGTCATAAATGATCCTTCGTGGCAGCCCAAAATGGTAAATAACATGATGTTTTATGAAACTGATCACATTTGATGTCTTTACCTCTGCCAACGGAACAGCTTCCTCCCATTTGGAGAAGTAGTCAGTGATTGCGAGAATAAACCGGTACCCTTTGGCCGACGACAGGGTAATTGGGCCAACAATGTTCATTCCTCATGCTTCAAATGGCCAAGAGGCCACTGTTGGATGCAAGAACACAAATGACAGATATATAAAATTTGTGTGGATCTGCAAGCCTTGCACTTTTTTCCGTAATCGACTGCATCTGCTACCATCGTAGGCCAGTAGTAACCTATCCGACGGAGACGGTCCTACAATTTTGGGCCCGGTTGGTGAGCCCCACAAACGCCATCGTGAGCCTCGCATAAGGCTTCTTTAGCTTCTATGTTTGACAGACATCATAGCAGTAGTCCATCGTAAGATCGTTGATATAGCATTTTTGTTTCGGTGTCATAAAAGAATCTAAGAGAACGCCTTCTAATTGAAGTTGCTTCCTTCATATTCTCAGGCAGGATTTCGTAGACTGTAAATTCGATGAACGGGAGTCTCCAGTCTTGTACGTCATTGGTTATCTGGGTGGAGTAACTAGTATCTAGTTGAACGTTGATATTGGGACAGACCAGCTCATGGCCTATAACGTCAACTAGATGATGAGCATAATTTGGAACTGCTAAAGAAGCAACGAGGCCCGCAAGGGCGTCGTCTTCAATATTCTGGAGCCTAGGAACATGTTCTATAAAGAACCCCTCCAAGGTTGCTATGATAGCAATTACTGTCGGATGATAAGGAATTAGGTCCGCGTTACGAACTTCGTATGAGCCTCGGATTTGATTGACAACCAACTGCGAGTCGCTATATGCTTCTAGGTATTCGACTCCCACTTCTTTTACAAGTCGGAGCCCGATGACCAAAGCGTTATATTCGGCTACATTGTTTGAACCGGGTTCCGTGAGAGAATATGCCCGGTTGACCACCCATCCGGAGGGAGAAATTCACACTATCCCGACTCCAGCGACGATATCACCTTGGGGCCCCGTTCTTGAGGCACCGTCGAAGAACATTCGCCAAACTACCTCATGTGAAGTCATGTTTGAATCAATGACTTCATCTAGGATTTTTTCATAGATTCTGGCTATTTCTGAGCCTGGATAGGCTGCCAGAAAGTCGGCCAAGGCTTGACCTTTGACGACCTTCTACGGAACGAAGACCATGTCGTAGGGGGATAACAGTATCGCCCATGTGGCTAGACGAGAACTGAGTGCGCCTGGCTTGGTCATGAGAACCCTGAGGGAATTGACTTGCGAGATAACATGGATGGTCTGTCCTGACACATAGTGTCGTGTTTTCTGAATGTCGAATACCAAGGCAAGGCATTCCTTCTCTACGGCGATGTACCTATGCTCTGGCCCCACCATCATTCTGCTGAGGTAATAGATGGCTTGTTCGTGCCCCACATCATTATTTTGTGCTAGCAAGGTGCCGAGGGAGTGTTCCATCGTCCGTACATAGAGCAGAAAGGGCTTTTCGGCAACCGGGGCTACCAGAACTGGCAGATTCGTCAAGTATTCCTTAATGTCATCAAAGGCACAGACATTCCTCATTCCATACAAAAGAGATGCCTTTCTTCATAAGTTGTGTGAAGGGTTGACATCGCCCTGAGAGGTTAGATATGAACCTCCTGATGTAAGCTAGTCTTCCCTGAAGTCCTCGGAGTTCACGGAGGTTCTTCGGTGGACTCATCTACAGGATTGTCTTTGTCTACTCGGGGTCTATGTGAATGCCCATGGAAGTAATTACAAAGCCGAAGAACTTTCCGCTGGACACACCCAGAAAGGACTTGGTAGGATTCATCTTCAGATTGTGCGCTCGCATAAGGTCAAACACTGTCCTCAAATCGTGTAGGTGGTCATCCTTGGAGTGGCTTTTGACGGCGATGTCGTCAATGTAACATTCCACCGTCTTGCAGAAGTGATCCCTAAAAATGACGCTTATTACTCGCTGATATGTAGCATCGGTGTTCTTCAGGCCGAAGGGCATGACTGTGTAGCAATACACCCGATCGGTGTTCGGAATGACATATGCTTCTCATCGTCAGGAGACATTTTGATTTGATTGTATCCTGAAAAGCCATCCATAAAGGACATACGCTCGAAGCTACACCTATTATCGATCATTATATTGGCGATAGGAAGAGGGAATTCATCTTTAGGACATGCCGCATTCAGATTGCGAAAGTCGATACAGATTCGGATCTTCCTGTTCTTCTTGATGACTGGTACTATATTAGCTATCCAGTCTAGGTGTTGCTCCTCGCGGATAAAACCACTAGCTATAAGCTTGTTTACTTCCACTTCAATGAAGTTCATAATGTCTGGACGGAACTGCCGTTGCTGTTGCTTGACTGGTTTTGCGTCCGGATGAATATTGAGCTTATGAAGTACGACCTCGGGGTTAAGCCCTGGCATGTCTTCATAGCTCCAGGCAAATACGTCGATATACTCTCTAACGAGTTGTAACAACGACTCCCACTCGCCGTCCGTCAGGCTTTTACTGACGAAGATTGGCTTTGGAGAAGATTCATCACCGAGGTCAACTTGCATGACCTCATCTTCAATAGGAGGGTTACGTAGTTCAAAGCGCTTCTTCCATTGTGCATCCAACTGTTGGACCCATGGCTCCAATTCAAGAGGTTCGAGTAGATCTTGGTCTTCCTCTTCAATATCAGCGGATGCCATATTGACAGATAATGTCTGCCTGAATATATCTCCAATGTTATCGTCGGAATCGTATGTAGGTGATTCGTATGAGTGAGAATGCCACTCATATTCCTCATCGGAGCTCTCGGGCATTGTTGCTGGTGTAACATAACCGAGGCCACATTTGGACTTGCTATAATAATCCCGAGGTTTCTCCGACGGAGTTGACAGCTGCAGAGGCGATCGCTGATCATTGCCGTAATTCAGACCTGGGGTAGCCTCCATGTCGTACCCCTGCTTTTGCATGAAGTACTTGGCCTGAGGACTATATAGGTAGAGCAGTAGTCTTCCAGTATCGGGTTCGAGGTCAAACTCTTGAGGTATAAAGGGTTGAGGACCTTTTTTTCGGCCAAAGATGATCGTGTGATCCCCTTCTCTTCTGCCTGGGACTAGAAAGTAGGCATCTTTAATGGAAGCAAGTTGATTTGCGGTATGGACAGTTGTCACCTGTGTGTGCAGGTTAGTGTCCCGACCGAGTCCTACAGTATACATCAGATTGAGTTTATTACACTCAGGATAGTTCAATGGCAGCCTCTTATTGTTGAAATAAGAAATTTTATCCACATGGATTTCATTATCAGGAGAGGGACTATCCATCTTTGAAACAAGATACTTTGTGAGTTCTGCGTCCTCTTCAGCTACCCCCTGCGTGATCGGAGGTGGGGACACTGTCCTGGGCAACTTGACCGCCAAGGGTTCTGCTTGTGGCATTGACTTGTCTGAGGGTCTCGGATCGACACTTGGTTACCAGCTTATCTTGGGAAGACGGATGCCCATCGGCTTGGGAGAAGACTTCATGTCTTCCGAATGCTTTTGATCGAATCTTGGCAATCTGATCACCATCGGCTCCCCAGAGGGCCTTTCGTCTTCCGGTCGCCTTTGATTGGATTTTGGCAATCGGATCACCATCGACCCTATGACGGATTCTTGGCTGGTCCTTGGGAGTCGGATGACCATCAGTTTCCACCGTGCAGCTGGGGTAGGGGAACTGGGCACCTCTTTATGCAAAGTTGTGACAAGGGGTACGGCTTTGCCCGGTTTACGGGCCTAAAGATGAATTCTCAAGGGTTCCTCTGGCCCTGTGATGGCCTCCAGTTCGTCAGTTATGTGTTTCTTGGATTCGTCATATAGATAAGCCTCCGAAGAATAATAAGACTCAATGCCTTTGAAGGGATCGATGTTGGCGAATTCAGTCCTCATGAAGTCGTGCTTACTGACATACTTGAAGCTTTGGTGGTGGGTGGATGGCACAATCATATAGTCATGTATCTACGGACGCCCCAAGAGGATATTGTAGGAGGTATCTGCATCTATGACATAGCAGGTGACCTCTGTCCTCAGGTCGCCGATCTAATATTTCAATCAGATCTTTCCTAAGGGATAGCTCCTTCGTGAGTTGAAACCGCTAATGGCGGTGTTGGTTGCTGCTAGCCGGTGCATAGGGATGCCGAGGACTTGAAGCAAGCTTTTGGGGATGACGCTCATCGACAAGCCAGGATCGATGTGCATCCGATCCACCTTGATGTCGCCTATGTATCCAGTGTAGTACAAGAGGCGATCATGCATGTTGGTCTTGATCAGCATGTCCTGTAGGGTGAATACGATGTTGGGTATTGTATCCATACTGTTGCTGCCCTGGAGATCTGTCGACGAGTCTTCTCCTGTAGGTTTGACCTGGGCTAAGTAAGCGTCAGCATTCTGGAGCGCTTCGCTTAATACGACACGAAGATCCTTGGAGAGCCTTAGGAGCTCATATAACGACAACTTTGCCGGCGTATTAGCCAATTGTGCTAATATGTCAAAGTTGTAAGGTCTCTGCAGCCCTTGAGGTGCATCTTTACGGAGCAGCCTGTCAAAGCGGGTTTTCTTCGGATTGGCCCTGTCTGCCGATGGAGGCTGATATGGCCCCGGAATATCAGTGGCGGGCAGCGTTGCTGGTTGAGGGTTTTCAACTGAACTACTCGGAGTGGGCTGGACTATTGCCCCAGACCGGGTAACAACGGCCGCCGCTTCCTCAGCCTCGGTTGAAATTGTGTGGCAGGATCTGAACTTCCTGCCCTTCTTCTTGTTAGCTGGAGATGATGGCCGCCTGGGTCACTTCGGGCACTAAATCTAGGTGCACCCACATGATCTCTCCTTGTGACGTGGTGAGAGGTACCAAGCCAGTCGTCTGGTCCCAAACGGGGGGGGAGGGGAATATTAGTAACTTCCATCGTTGCCAGGGAGATGGGTATTACCCCGTCTTGAGTACTTGTTGGAGGGAAGTCGCCAAACTGAATTGACACCATGTTCACCGTCACGGTAACCTCTTTAAAGTCTAGCGACAGAGCTTTGGAGTCGATAAGATTCTGGATGTACCGCTTTAATTGAAAGCAGTCATGAGTGGCATTGTAGCTCCCCTTCACGAAAATTTTGAAATTTTATTATTACTTATTTTATTTAAATAGTGATTTTTAGAATTTTAGAACTAACTATTTAGTTAATTCTTACGGTAGAAGACTCTAGCCATGGTTGAGTTTTAGAGTACAAAGTGACTAGAAACCATGGTACAGATAGTGTAGCGACGTGCCTTGACTAGTGTATTAGCCATAGTAGGGATGACCGAGCCATAAGTGTGTCCCAACTAGGAAAACCAGACCAAGTTGTGACTTGGCCTCCATAAAGAATTTAATTAAGATATTTATTAATTTAATGACTTGTAGGAGACCCGGTTGTGTCGATTTAGCTCAAACTAGACCCGGACCAAATCCAAGCCCAGGTGGACATGTAGAAAGACCAAAGACGGCCATGTAGACATTTTATGTGTGTACAAATATTTCTTATTTAATTTAGGATTTGACAAATATTTTCTAAATATTTAATAGTTTAATATTTAAATGGTGTTTTAGAATATTTGTACGAATTTCTAGGGCAAAATAAAGATGGGGGACGAAAAGCGTTCACCAAAAACTCTTATTGGGCATTTTAGTTGGTATTTGTTGTCATTGTTATCATTATTATTATTATTATTATTATTATTATTATTATTATTATTATTATTATTATACTGTTATTATTATTTTATATTATTCTTAAATAATATCATTGAAATTATTTATTCTGATAATTCATTATCAAATGAATTATATATGCATATGTGCATATTTTTATAAACTATATGCAAGGATAATTTTGATACTTTATTTAGATTTATGGAAATTATTTTATATAGAGCATATGTGGATGCCTATAGTTGGAGAGAGAGCCATATATATATATATATATATATATATATATATATATATTATATATTATATAATATATATATATATATATATTTTTATATGTATATATATATATATATATATATATATATATATATATATATATATATATATATATATACACATTACCATATTTACATATATGTATTTACACACACACACACATATATATATATATATATAATAATATTTATATATATATATATATATATATGTAAATAATATTATATAAATATATATTTATATATATGTATTTACACATATGGTGCCTTCCCACCATATAATATCATATATATTTATATATATATTATATATATATATATATAGATATATCTATATATATGACCCCCTGATCAGATTGCTACCAAACTTAAAGCTACTAGAAAAGCCCTTACGGCTTGGAGCAAAAATGCGTTCGGTGACATTTTTTCAGGCCATTAAGGAGGCTGAGGACGATGTCACCCGTGCGGAGATCGATTTCGCCCGCTTCAATTCACAGGAGATCGTGCCTCTCTCAACCCTCGCCAAGGCATCCTCAAATCCAGAATCAGGGTTGAATCTGAATTTTGGACAAAAGGCCAGATTATCCTGGGGCTTGGAGGGGGACAAGAATTCTGGCTTCTTCCACAAATGCGTCAAAGGACGCAGAAGCTCTCTTCAGATCATCGCATCCGCGATGATAATGGCCAAATCCTTGACGACCAGGAGAATATTCAGATGGCCGCACGAACTATTTCTCCAACATGTTCGCCAAAGAGGACGTGTTCAAGATGACGTTTCTTGGCCGAGATCCCTTCCATTATTTGTGACAGGGATAATGAAAAGCCTTCGCACTCCCCCCTCTGACGTTGAGATTAAGATCGCTGTGTGGTCCATGATGTCGACAGCGCCCCGGGTCCGGACGGATTCAACGGGGTGTTCTTCCGCTCTTGCTGGGACATCATTCGGTCCGACCTCGGGGTTGCCACAACCGCTTTCTTTCAAGGGGCCACTTATCCGAAATCTATATCCTCCGCTCACATCATCCTCTTCTCCAAGAAAGATAATCCGACTCCTTTAGGGACTTCAGACCTATCAGCCTCTGCACTTTCACCAACAAAATCATCTCTAAAATCATCGCCTCCAGAATATCGGACATCCTTCCAGAATAATCTCCGAAGAGCAAAGCGGCTTCGTCAAAGGCCGCAATATCACCGATAACATTCTCCTGGCTCAAGAGATGATCACGTGTATGAAATTCCCGTCCAGGGGGGAACGTCGCCATCAAACTGGACATGGAAAAAGCTTACGACCGCCTTGATTGGCAGTTCATGATCTGGGTGTTCCGAGCTTTTGGTTTTTTGGAACCTGTCATCGACATCATCTTTAGATCCATCAACAACTCCTGGTTTTCCACGGTCATCAACGGCCAACCTCAGGGTTTCTTCAAAGCCACTCGAGGAGTTAGACAGGGAGACCCCCTATCCTCCACCATTTTCATCATCACAGACTGAAGCCCTGAGCAGAAACCTCAAAATCTGCTGCGATCCCGGGTTCCAACATTATTACACCATGACCGGTTGCCCACTCATAACTCATCTGGCATACGCGACGACATCCTCATTTTCTCGCGGGCACTATTGGAGCCATTGAGGTGGTTATTAGCACTCTTGCTAATTACACTCGTTGCTCTGGGCAGAAAATCAACAACAGCAAGAGCGTGATCTACACTCATCACAAAGCCGATAGAACTCACTCGGCTGCGCTGTCCGCCATGACCTCCTTCTCCAGCTTACCCCCCTTTTCTGTACTTAGGTTGCCCGTTGGTGTACGCAGAGCGAATTCTGGAATTTTCGAACATATGGTGGGCAAAATTCGCCAAAAATTGCGGGCTGGCACAACGCCACCCTTTCCCCCGGGGGAAATTAATTCTCATTAAGCACGTCCTATCCTCCATCCCCATATACACCCTAGCGGTGTGTCGCCCCCCAACAAAGTGCTCCTTTCTATTGAATCCATCCTCGCCAACTTCTTTTAGGGTCATCTCGAGGGCAAGAACAAGCATCACTGGGCCAGTTGGGCTACCATGGCAAAACCTACAGATGAGGGTGGTCTGGGATTCTGCAGGCTTGCCCATATGGTCGACGCCCTCTCAGCTAAATTGTGGTGGAAAATTCGTACTGAAAACTCGATCTGGACCAGGTTCATGCGAGCGAGATACTCCAGATTCTGTCACTTAACTGAGGCGTCTGCCAATAGCAGATCATCCGCGTCGTGGCGGCGCATCATCCGTGGCCGTATCCTTGCGGAACCACACTTTCGACTGACCCTGGGCAATGGGCATTCGTGGGCCTGCAAGGAACGATGGCTGGGGGACTATATCCTCAGGCCCAACTATTTACTCCGCCGATGTACGAGATCCGTATTTATGGGATGATGACGCGTCAGGATGGAATTGGGATAGGGTGCATGACTGGTTTGACCCGGCAGCCACGGTGAGCTTGGGTGCTTCTAATCTGTCGATCATTGACACTCAGGACGTGCTCAGATGGTCCCCCAACCAGGAGGAGTCTTCATCCTTGCTTCGGCTAGAGCCATCCTCAGAGAAATACATATCACGACTTCCCCTTCCGCCAAGTTTTGGCACACGTGTATTCCGACGAAATGGTCCATTCTTCTTGGCGTGCCGTGCGCCGGAAACTCCCCACGGATGATGTGTTAAATCCTTCGGATATAGCCTGGTCCAGGTGCCACTGCTGTGTTGAGCACCATTTTGAATCCGTCGAGCACGTTCTTATTTCTGGAGTCTGCTTCTCACATTTGGACTAACCTTCACTCCGATGCAAAATGGTCCCCACAGCCGGGGCACCAACGATCTAATGGCCAGCTGGAACACGTCCCACGGGCATCAGATCGTCGCTGCCGCCGCTTTTTGGGTTCTATGGAAAAATAGAAATAGGTACAGATTCGAGGGCCGTCAATTCCAGCCTCCGCAATTGTACAGAGAGGTGGTTCGACAAATCTACAAAAGAAAGAGGTGGTGCTCTCACACCTCGAACCAGTTTTGGGCCGTACTGGACTGCTGACCGAGGCAGGGTCGAGGTTCCCTTGGGAACTCGCTTTGTGTACCTAACATTCTGATGCCCGGTTCAGTCACAGTCACCGTTTTGTGGGCAACACTTTGTACTTCTCTCTTTGTTTTGGGTTGGTCTTCGCGCTTGGCGCGCTTACTTGTATAGGCTTCGGCATTTTACGCCTATCTTTCAATAAAGGTTTTGTTTCCCTAAAAAAATTATATATATATATATATATATATATACAATAGTTGCTAAGAAAAAGAAAAAAAAAATAATACAAAAAAGGCCACAGCCCCTAACCCCCGCTCAATCCTAGACCCAGCCCAACAAGCCAGCAGCCCACCCGAGCCTAAGACCCTCGGCTCTGGAAACCAACCGAGTATTGTTTGCCATGAAATATAAAAGAACAAAACAATTATATCGGAGGACTGGACTTTTACTTCACAATACAAACTTGCTCGTACAAAGAAAACCTAGGGACGAAAACCTAGGTATAGCAATCTAAGTACAATTGTTTATTTTAGATTCTAGGGGGTGACGGTAGAGGCTCGGAAAGCGACGGCAGCTCTGCCTTACTCCTTGGACGATCGGATGCAGCCTTGGCTGCGGAGAAGAAATGCTCTCAGGATGCCCTCTGTGCGTGTCTTTGTCTCTCTGCTCTCTCTCTCTTCAAGTCTCTCCAGGTGCTCTTCGAAAAGTCCTCCTTCGCAAGGGAATGGCACCTTGCTATTTATAGGAGTGGGATGCAATCATTAGGGTTTGCAATGATTGCCTCCTTGATAAGTCGGCGATTAAGGATCAATTAATGGGCCCTTCTTTCTGATTAGCAAATCTAGGTAATTAATGTAGATTGCATCAAATCTCTGTGGGCAATTAATGATGATTGCCATAAATCTTTATGATTTGTTATGCCAAGCTCGGATCTCCCGCTACGTGTTCAATTTGTATGATTGCAAATGATCTGATTTGATCCCAGTAATTATAGGATGGCACTAAACCTGGTTGTTGGGATTTGTTGATGAATCTTGATCGATTTGATGCCACGTGTCCCATTATTATTATGCTGCTAGCTGTAGGGATGCGAGAAAAACACTCTAATCTTCTGCCACGTGTCTTAACCACGAGCCACTTAGAAAATCCGAACCGCATGAGGATTGTTTCCTACTGAGCCGTATAGACTGGCCACATATGGAAATGATCTGAGCCGCATGAGCGTAGGTGACCGCATGATGGGTGGCTTCTCAGTGAGCCGCATGAAGATAGTCTTCGTGAGCCGCATAGGGTAGGCTCTGCCTTAGCCGCATGAGGTGGCCTCTCAGTGAGCCGCATGAAGATAGTCCTCGTGAGCCGCATAGGGTAGCTCTGCCTGAGCCGCATGAGGTGGCCTCTCCCTGAGCCGCATGGGATGGCCTCTTCCTGAGCCGCATGGGGTGGCCTTCTGCCTGAGCCGTATGTAACTGTCCACGTGTCAAGGCCGCATGAAGAATTTTGGGGTTTGTGTCAGAGATTTCCTTCATTTCCCTAGGAGTTTACCATTATGACAGGGTCTTTATGGCAGCTTTACGTCAGAGACGTCAGTTCTCCTTTATGTCAGAGCATTAATAGGGCCTTTACTTAATGGCCAATTTGCAGGAGCGAACCGCAGAAGGCCACGTGTTGTTTGCTTGAGCCGCATGTCCAAGTTGGTGACTTTTGAACTACATGATGCTCTTGAGCCGTACGAAGCTCGTCTATTTTTCAACCGCACGGGTTTTCCTGTTCTGAGCTGCATGGGCAATCATGCTCTTTTTCATACTTCTACAAGACCCCCTTTAAAGTTTTTAATTTGTAAAATTGAAATACTTTGAATAAGAAGCATGGCTATGTGAAAATTCTTCGGAACGCATCGATATCTCAGCCGCATGACCTCCTTAGCCACATGGATTTTGAGCCGCATGGCCTGTCTAGCCGCATACATTTCCTAGCCGCATGGGCTCTCTGCCACGTGTGCGTGTCATTAATTACCTTTAATTCATTTTAGAGCCGTCTTTTGGGGGAATCCCAAGGGTCGGTTCATTAAATCTTTGGATTTATGCCCTGGGTGAATCTCTTTTATGAGAGAGGGGCAAAATCCGAGGAGTCGATTTTGTTTTGCCTGCAACACACGACCCGAAGCGGTTATTGGTCTACATGCCCCCCTCCTTTGTCCTCCTATAAATAAGAGGAACTTTAAGAGAAGAAACTTTTTTACTTTCTCCTTCCATTCAAACCTTCCTTGCCCCGATTGTTATCCTCTTCTTCATCACCGATGGCTCCCAAGAAGATTGTTGCGGCGAAGGGTAAGAAGGCGGCGTCTTCGTCGGCTGCGGCGGCGAAGGGCAAGAAAGCTGCTTCTACTTCGACTGTGGCCGCTCCTCCGTCAGCCGACGTGCCCGCAGTTCAGCCTGACGTCCACCCCTCTATTGCTGGTAAGGACGTTATGTGAGCTTAAAACCCTAACTGCTGTGGCTACGTCGCATGCTTTATGCGCGAGCCTTCATCTTCATGTGTGCTGCATGTACGTCTCATGTTTGAGCCGCGAGCCGCATAAGAATCGTTACTGTGGCCGCATAAGCACTTCGCCATTGGGGTCGCATAAGCACTTGCTGATCGCATAGGCTCGCACAAATTTGTTTATCGTGTGAACCACATGAACTTATCTAAACTCTGAGAGCCATGTGAGAGCACTGCCGCATGAACCTTCGCTGGACGGAGCCGCATAAGTGTTTTTTGAGTTAGGACGCATGAGACTCCATTTGGATCCGCATAAGCTTGAAAACACCCATCAGTTCTCTTTGTCTATCTTTTTATCTTATTTTTTTTTTCTTTTCAGTGAATTTTCCAGTAAATGCTGCAGGGGAACCTCTAGTGGGTCGTGCTCAAGCCGCTATGGGCTACAGGTATGACCAGATAGTTCAGTATCTAGCGGACCAGCTTCCTAGTGACGAGCCTTTGACGAGGTTAAATGCCCTCAAGAACCAACCTTTCTACTTCCTATGTGCCATGATGAATTCGGGAAAATTGGAAGGGGAATACCTGAAACCCGCATTCTTCTTCGGAGACGCTTTGACTGTGAAGAACAGTCAAGTTTTGGATATATCGGAGAACTGGAGCTTCATTTCTAACGGGATGGCAATCCGTAAATGGAGCGTCACTTCCCACTATCTTGGTTCAATAGCTCCCGCTGGACAGGAAGATGGAATAGTCTTTGACTCCTACCCGGAATAGGATGTTTGTGGGCGACATCCATTACAACAACAGCATGAAGTCAGTGGTGCGGGCAAGGTGCATGCCAGCCGTTATGTAATGGGATTGGCCCCGGGTACTTTCTTGAATGTGCTGGGTCCCAATTTCACGTTTTCTTCAGCCGATACTTTCCTGAACCAACTTGCTCGGAAAGGCTCCTATCCAATTGGCCGGTTGGCGCTCCCAAGTTGGATACACCCCATCCCCTCATAGATCAATCTGTCTATGTGGATCTCACGAAAGTATGAGACTTTTCTGCGTGAGATTGGTCTTTATCACGCTATTCGGGGCACCCCACGGTTTACCTGTAAACAAGAAATATTCATGGCTTTGCTGGAGATGTACAACTATCGTACGGGAACCTTTTATACCCCAGTAGGGGAAATGTGGCTTGCACTCCATGAGATGCACATGATTTCCAAGCTTCCTTGGGGGGATGAAGCTTTTGAAGTATACACTCCTATGAATGAGGAGTTCAAAGAGCTGGAAGAACGATATTCGGGCTTCGTGGCTACTTATCAGGAAATACTGTGCCACTATAGCACGTGCCAGCAGATAGCCAAGAAGGAAAGCAGCTCGGAAGGGAATGCTTCCCCACTAAGGACTGGGTAAGCTATCTCTTCTCGACGGAAGCCTCAGGTCGAGTTACTTCCCGAAGTCATCAATGCCGGGAGGCGGTTCAGGCCTTGATGTCGTCGGCCAAGAGGATGGCCACCACTAGTGACAAATTTGGGAGTAAAACCGACTCTTTCGGTTATTTTTCAGGATACCAAGAGCTATTAGAGAAGGCGCTCCTGGCAGGATTCTGATGGTATGGCTACGGAATTGCGTAGTCTCGGAGGAGCTGGTTCTATTGAAAGGATCAGCCGTAATTTTATCCTTCCTACCGTGAAGCTAGTTTTTAGAATCAAACTAGCTCTTCTTCCGGCCATGGTATACAGCATACACCGTGGCCTCCGTACTTTTACGTCCAAGGTCATTGCCCGCGATGTGACAAAAGACTTTGAACGGACTGAGCTGCCCTATCATTATCTGATGGGGTGGCTATTAATGCACTACCGATCTTTGATGAGACCGAGTTCTGAAGATGACTGTTTGCCATTAAAATCGTTGATTGCAAATCTTAATACAAATAGAACAGTGTTACAATATAGGACTTAGATGTAGTCCTAGGAGTACACTTTTGTTTAATCTGGGTCCTAAGTGCCAATGGAGCGAGTGGTAATGCGTTGACTCCGTTGACGGGCTGACGACGGTTATCGGTTCTCTGAAGATGTAGATTGCTCTGGGTGCTGGAGCTAGCTGAGAGAAGGAAGACGTTGAGTGTCTGTATCTGCCTCTCTGATGATCTCTGTCTGGATTGTTCGTATGTATGTCTCTGTGTGTGTAAGGAGGGATGATTCCTCCATTTATAGCTGGGCAGGTTGGCTGCTCATACGCGCATATGTATGGATGCGCCGGTGCGTGGGGACGCCACGTGGAGATTGCTGATGGAGGCGCATGGATGATGCGCCCTACTCGTGTCACGCCCCAGAACCAGAATACTGGAGAGCGGGGGCGTACATAGCCAGCTACGTATATTGAAGTGCCACCCACCTCGCTATACGATCACGGGTGTCTAGATACATGAGGGTTTAACTACAAGCCAACAGTCTCCTATGGTCATGAACAAGCCTATTGTCTCAATCCCAAGCAAGTAGTAACAGTATACAAGATATCAGAGCACCAATATATAATAGCAAGGCGTCCATACATTACATATTCGGATGATCATGAAGCTAGTCGTACAAAATGTCAGGACTAGCAAGAGTTTCAGTCATACATGATCAACCCTAGGATTTGTCAATCATGTTACAGCCCGTAGGCAGAAAGTAATTAAAGGTGCAATACGAGCTAACACGTGCTCGCCGGCTAAACGCCTCAAAGAATAATTTTACAATAAAGTGGGAGAACAAAAAGAAACCCACTCGTTGCCAGGGTTACGCCTGGTGGTCACCATCTGGCTGGAAGACAGGTGGATCCTCTGGTGCTGCTCCGATATCTGGCCATACAAAACCAGCTGGGTCAGACCCCAGAAAGAGCAAGTACCACAAAGGAGGCTTCACTTAGGAACTAAAACCAGCATATCACAATAGAATATTAAAGATAATAAATAAAGAACTGATAATAATAGAGATAACAACAGTAAACTGAGTACGAAGAAACCATTCAAGTAGCCAGGTCACAACCCTTAAACCAAACAAGGACCGGGGTTATAACCCTTCACCTGAATAGAAACTCGTCTCAAATACTATTGGTATAGTGGAGACAATAAACGAAGAGAGGACACAGAACTGCTCCGGGAGCCAAGTTACAACCCTTAAACCAAACAAGGACCGGGTTGTAACCCTTCGCCAGAACAGAACTGGACCCCTGATCTTTATTGCAAAGGCCAGTATAAATAATCATGGTATTGAAATAAGGTAAAAGAACACGACATGGCATGGGGTTGCAATAAGACAATAAATGAAGAGAGGACACAGAACTGCTCCGGGCCAGGTTACAACCCTTAAACCAAACAAGGATCAGGGTTGTAACCCTTCGCCTGAACAGAACTGGACCCCTGATCGTTATTGTTAAAGCAAGCATCAATAATCATGTCATGTCCCAATCTTGCACAGGATCAGGATAAGACTAAGCTGGAATAAACTTCATCCAATCAATCACGGCCAATCAAGAGTACGGCTTGATACTTTTAACTAACTAGGGTTATCACAGCCTAGTTACTAGCAAGATGCAATGAGATTATCCCAACAGCCACAAGCCCTGCAGACCATCCGGTTATCCGGGTCGAATGTCCGTTTATGAAGGTGCACCACATGACTGTGTGCTGGAAATGTGCCCTACTCGTCGGTAGGCTACAAGTCCACTTAATGCGCCCAGATAACGGGATTGCCTGTAGCTGGGAATCTCTTCATGACTACTGAATCATTCTAGTTAATTAGCCTTAGTCAATTTCAGTTGGTACCCTGACCGTGGTACTCAGGGATCCCCATCCTAGACATGATGCAAGACAGTATCAATTTATTTGTACAAACACAATCGCCCGGTGTCCAGGTCTTTCATACTTGTCATGTCGTGCTAGCTGTCGCAACAGCATATCGAGGTGTATCATGTCAGGGTTACTTATCAAGAGTGCGCCATGACGGGCCACTATCATGTTCCATCCTTACAACATTATAAATGAGAACAGTTGCATAAATAGTTAATAACACATTCTTGAAGCCAAGGAAAAGATCTACCACTTTTATGTTGGGAGTTGGAAGAAATTCTGACCATAAATCAGCCAAAGGACAAGAAAAACAATCAATTAGACACTATACGGCCAAGGGTGAATTGGGGGCTCATGCGGCAGTAGATGGGTACCCATCTATGCGGCTGAGTAAGTGGGTACCCATCTATGCGGCTGAGTAAAATGAATCTCATGCGGCTGGGTGAATGAATCTCATGCGGCTAAGTGAATGAATCTCATGCGGCTGGGTAAGTGGGTACCCATCTATGCGGCTGAGTAAGTGGGTACCCATCTATGCGGCTGAGTAAAATGAATCTCATGTGGCTAAGTGAATGAATCTCATACGGCTGGGTAAGTGGGTACCCATCTATGCGGCTGAGTAAGTGGGTAACCATCTATGGCTGAGTAAAATGAATCTCATGCGGCTAAGTGAATGAATCTCATGCGGCTGGGTAAGTGGGTACCCATCTATGCGGCTGAGTAAAATGAATCTCATGCGGCTAAGTGAATGAATCTCATGCGGCTGGGTAAGTGGGTACCCATCTATGCGGCTAAGTAAGTGGGTACCCATCTTCTCAGAAAGTCTGAGAAGGATGGCCATGGAACCCATAGCTTCCAAGCTCCATAAAACCTTCATCGTGAGTCCAAATTTGGACTTCCATAGGTCAAAATGGGGTAGAACGAAATTCTATACAACATGGAACCATCAAAACTTAGAAATAATAAAATTAAATAGATCAAAACCCAAGAAATCCAAAATACTATAATCTTAGATCTAGAAGAATTTAGCCATGGAAATTAAAAATGCCAAGCACTAAAGTGTCTTAGAATGCTGTGAAGAAGAGAATAGAACAATAAATTTATGTTCCTCCACGAAACAAGATGCACTTGCCTAAGCTCTCTCTCTCTCTCTCACTCTCCTGGTGGTTGAAGAAGTAATGGTGGGAGAAGAAAAAGTAAATGAAGAGAGAGAATTAAAGGAATGGGTTAATAAGGATGATGGTGGTGGTAGGTAGGGGTTCTCTCTTTGGTTCATGATGAACCAAGGCACCCCAAGTCTAGCCGAACCAACCCAAAATAAACCGGGCCAAGCTAAGAGATATGCAATACAAGAACAAATACGTATACGTATTCCAAGATACGTAATACGAACTACAGGCATTACAACTCTACCCACCTTAAAAGAATTCCGTCCTCGGAATTTAATCAAGAGGCTAGAGTGGCAAGAACAAGCTATACTAATCACAAGCAAGTTATAACTAGACAAACAATCAATCATGCAAGCAAGGAATCGATGGCATGAGGCATAAGAAAGACATTATACCTCATGAGTCAAACAGGTCGGGATATCGCGATCGGATGTCATCCTCATGCTCCCACGTTGACTCACCCAAAGAGTGATGACCCCAAGCAACTCGGACTAACTTGATAGTCTTGTTCTTGAGTGTCTTCTCTCTTCGGTCTAATATAGACACGGGCCTCTCCTCATACGAAAGGTTGGTACCAACAACCAATTCCGAATGATCCAGGATGTGGCTCGGGTCCGGGATATACCGTCGTAATTGGGATACATGGAACACGTTATGCACCTCGCTTCGCGACGGCGGAAGAGCGAGACGATATGATACATCTCCTACTCGTTCCAGAATGTCAAACGGTCCTATATACCTAGGACTAAACTTGCCCCGTACGCCGAAACGAATGACGCCATGGGTAGGCGAGATCCTAAGGAATACATGATCGCCGACAGAAAATTCAAGGGGTCGCCGATGAGAATTGGCCCAATGACGCTGGCGATCTTGTGCTACTCGAAGATGATCTCGGACTCTTCTGACCACCTCAACTGTCTGAGCAATCATTTTTGGACCGAGCATCTGTCTCTCTCCGACATCGTCCCATGCTAGCGGGGATCGGCACTTCCTACCATATAGCACCTCGAACGGGGCCATCTGGATACTGGCCTGGAAACTGTTATTGTACGAGAATTCTACCAGGTGCAAGTGATCTTCCTATGAACCACCGAAGTCAAGTGTACAGGACCGCAACATGTCTTCAAGAGTCTGGATCGTGCGTTCCGACTGGCCATCTGTCTGCGGATGATACGCTGAACTGAACTGGAGATGAGTCCCCAAACTCTCTTGTAAGCTACGCCAAAAGTGCGACGTAAACCTTGAATCTCGGTCCGAGGTAATACTGACTGGCACACCGTGCAATCTGATAATCTGTCTGAGGTACATCTCTGCTAGCTGAGCCGTCGACTGGCCAACCCTAAATGGAAGAAAGTGAGCCACCTTGGTGAGCCGATCAACTATAACCCAGATAGCATCTCTACCAGCTGGGGATCTAGGTAGTCCAGTCACAAAATCTATGGTCACATGCTCCCACTTCCATTCTGGGATTGGCAATGGTTGAAGTAGTCCAGCTGGTCTCTGATGTTCAGCCTTAACTTGTTGGCAGACTAAACAAGAGACAAATCGGGCTATCTCCCTCTTCATGCCATTTCACCAAAAGTGCTGGCGGATATCACGGTACGTCTTCGTGCCACCGGGATGGATGGAATACTGCGAACTGTGAGCCTCTGTCATAATCTCCTGTCTGATATTTCTACTGGGTACACAAAGACGCTTTCCATGTCGAAGTGTACCGTCTTCATGAATGCATAACTCTGGTCTTCGTCCTGCCTCACACTCTGCTCTGAGTCGCTGAAGCTTGGAATCTGGTGACTGTGCCATCCGGATCCTCTCGACTATAGTGGATTGAACTTGCATGCTGGCCATCAATGCCACACTGGAAGGGAGGACAACTTCTATTCCCATCTTCTGAAGATCGGCTAACAGCTCTGGTTGTGCTGTTAGGAAATAAATTCCAGCTCTTCTGTTCAATGCATCTGCAACAACGTTGGCCTTTCCAGGATGATACTGCAAGTTGACATCATAATCTACAAGTAGTTCTAGCCATCTCCTCTGACGCATGTTAAGATCTTTCTGGGTGAAAACATACTTCAGACTCTTGTGGTCGGTGAAAATCTCCACCCTATCTCCATATAGGTAGTGTCTCCACAACTTAAGTGCAAACACTACAGCTGCCAGCTCTAAGTCATGGGTTGGGTAATTCCTCTCATGATCACGAAGTTGTCGTGACGCATAAGCTATTACCTTCCATGCTGCATCAGAACACATCCTAAGCCTCTGCCTGAAGCATCACAACACTGAGAATCCTCCGGTTCCATCTGGAAGCGTGAGAAGGAGCCGTCATCAAGCCTCGCTTCAACTTCTCAAAAGAATCCTGGCACTCTGCTGTCCAAGCAAACTGCACATCCTTACGGGTCAACTGGGTCAATGGCGCTGAAATTCGAGCAAAATCTGAAATAAACCGCCGGTAGTAGCCGGCCAATCCAAGAAAACTGCGAACTTCTGCAACTGTACTAGGCACCGGCTACGATTCAATGGCCACAATCTTCTGGGGATCCACTTCTACTCCTCCTCGGGTGATGATATGACCCAAGTACGAAATGCGATCGAGCCAGAACTCACATTTACTAAACTTGGCATACAACTGGCTCTCTGAGGATCTAAAGAACAACTCTGAGATGCTGCTCATGCTCCGCTTCACTCTTGCTATAGACCAGGATGTCATCCAAGAACACGATCACAAACTGATCCAAGTAAGGCATGAAGATACGATTCATGAGGTCCATAAATACTGCCGACGCATTGGTTGCTCCAAATGGCATCACAAGGAACTCCCAATGCCCATATCTCGATCTAAAAGCTGTCTTCGGGATGTCCTGCTCTCTGACTCTGATCTGGTGGTATCCTGATCGTAAGTCGATCTTCGAGAACACTACTGCCCCTTGGAGTTGATCAAACAAGTCATCTATCCTCGGAAGAGGGTATCTGTTCTTGATTGTCACTGAGTTCAAGGTACGATAATCTACACATAACCCGGACGTACCATCCTTCTTTTCATAAGAAGCATCGGGGCTCCCCAAGGCGATCCACTAGCACGAATGAATCCCTTGGTTCTGAGTTCTTCAATCATCTTGTACAATGTCTCTAGCTCTGACGGCGCCATCCTGTAGACTCTCTCTGACACTGGAGCTGTCCCAAGATCAAGTCTATGGTGAACTCGATCTCCCGCTCTGGAGGCATACCTGGAAGCTCTTCCGGGAAAACATCTGGGAACTCATCCACTATCCTGGGCAACTGCACTGCTGCTACTGCCATCCGCAATACCGGAGAGAAGACTCAACCTCGCCTCGGGAGAAGGAAAACTCCGGCTCGCCTGGAATGCTAAAAACAACCCTGCCAATGTGGCAGTCTATCCTAGCATACTGGTCCCTCAACCAATCCATCCCTAAGACACATCATAATCGGCCATCGGAAACTCTATTAATCTAGCGGGGAATTCTCTACCGCTAACTACGATCCGACACGAGGAAAATACCCTATCTACTCCCACAAGTCCGTTACCAGTAAGTATATTGAGCCTTACTGATAATGACTCAGGCTCCAGTCCTACCCGTGTCGCGAATCGTGCAGACATAAATGAATGCGAGGCACCAGAATCAAATAATACTGAAGCTGGAAAGGTGTTGACGAGAATAGTACCTGCCACCACCTCACCTGGTGCTATTCCTTCCTCTCCCATGGTCAAAGCCAGCACTTGACCATGTCCTCTGGGTGCGGGTCCCCTCTGCTGAAAATTCCTCTGCCTACTCTGGATCAGGGCTTAGGCTTGGGCATACTGCTGCGGTCTCTGCTGCTGGAACGCCTGGGCCTACGTTGGCAACGGCCTCGAGAACGGGTACTGCAGCTGCTGCTGCTGCTGGACTGGTACTGGTCCTCTCACCGAAGGACTAGTGAGGGCTGAGGATGAACTCCCCCTGTTCGGGCAGTTCCCAATCCTGTGGTCTGGGGCACCACAAGCCAAGCACAAACCCTGTGCTCTGCGACACTCGGACTCCACATGCCCTGGCTTCCCGCAGTGTGAACATCCCACTGCGGAAGACTGCTTCTGCTTCTGCTGCTGAGGGTGCATCGGGGCTGAATGCTGAACCGACGTCACTGAGGTCGCCCGCCTCGGGGCTCCAATGGTCAAAGCCCTGGCTGCCGGGGCTGGTGCTGATGACTGATTCATCTGACCGTGAGATCGCTTCCGACCTCCGGTCCTATCCACGATCCTCTGGGAGGTGTACTCATGCCTCCTAGCTGCTCTCAAGACTGCATCAAAAGTCTGATGCTCAAACTGTTCAACTGCCAATAGAATCTCCAGGTGAATCCCTTGCTGGAATCACTGGGCTCTATCATACTCGGTTGCCACCAAGGTGGGAGCAAACTGACTGAGTCTGGAAAACTCGGCAGCATATCTATCGACTGTCCTGCCCATCTGCTTCAGATTGGTGAACCTCGTCTGTAGATCATACCGAGCTACAGCATCAAAATACTTGGTCTGGAATCTCTCTCTGAATACTGCCCATGAAATAGGGGCCACTAATCCTTCGGCCTGTGCTGCCCACCAGCTACGGGCAAGATCTAGTAACTGCAGGCGCACCACGGCCACCTTCTCGATCTCGGGGGTCCTGGCTGCTTCTAGAATCACCTCGGTGTCCTGAAGCCAAGCATCTGCAGCGATCGCATCTTCACTACCGTCGAAGAAGGGAGGGTTCAAGCGCTTGAAGCTGTTGGCCGCGCTATTACCCTGATGACCGCCTCTGGTCAAAGCATCTGCCACCGCCTGGTGTAAGGCATCTCTGCGACGATCCTGGGAATCTAATAGGGACCTGATGAGACCCACCAAAGTGCCATCATCAGGCTCGACAGGCTGAACTGGCTGGACTGGTGGCTCTCCCTGCGGTAGGCATGACTCTGGAGGCTACTCCTGAATGCTGGGCTTGATCCCCAGGTTGCTGCTGGTCCACGGGAGGTGCACCGCCTTGCTGATCGACAGGTCCAGGAACAATGTCGCTGAAGAAGACGACATAGGGAACAATAAGGAAGGACCAGGACAGATCAACGATACAAGCATATGATCAGGCCAAGATTCTCAGGGATTTGAAGATACGAGCAGAGATCAAGGGCGAATACTGATTGAGACATCTATTCGGTAAACCCTCACATATCTTGATTTACAAGACCTGCATGGGCCACCACTTAAACCATGTCACGCTCCGGAACCAAAATACTGGAGAGCGGGGGCGTACATAGCCAGCTACGTATATTGAAGTGCCACCCACCTCGCTATACGATCACGGCTGTCTAGATACATGAGGGTTTAACTACAAGCCAACAGTCTCCTATGGTCATGAACAAGCCTATTGTCTCAATCCCAAGCAAGTAGTAACAGTATACAAGATATCAGAGCACCAAATATAAATAGCAAGGCGTCCCATACATTACATATTTGGATGATCATGAAGCTAGTCGTACAAAATGTCAGGACTAGCAAGAGTTTCAGTCATACATGATCAACCCTAGGATTTGTCAATCATGTTACAGCCCGTTAGGCAGAAAGTAATTAAAGGTGCAATACGAGCTAACACGTGCTCGCCGGCTAAACGCCTCAAAAGAATAATTTTATAATAAAGTGGGAGAACAAAAAGAAACCCACTCATTGCCAGGTTACGCCTGGTGGTCACCATCTGGCTGGAAGACAGATGGATCCTCTGGTGCTGCTCCGATATCTGGCCATACAAAACCAGCTGGGTCAGACCCAAAAAGAGCAAGTACCACAAAGGAGGCTTCACTTAGGAACTAAAACCAGCATATCACAATAGAATATTAAAGATAATAAATAAAGAACTGATAATAATAGAGATAACAACAGTAAACTGAGTATGAAGAAACCATTCAAGTAGCCAGGTCACAACCCTTAAACCAAACAAGGACCGGGGTTTAACCCTTCACCTGAATAGAAACTCGTCTCAAATACTATTGGTATAGTGGAGACAATAAACGAAGAGAGGACAGAACTGCTCCAGGAGCCAGGTTACAACCCTTAAACCAAACAAGGACCGGGGTTGTAACCCTTCGCCTGAACAGAACTGGACCCCTGATCTTTTTGCTAAGGCCAGTATAAATAATCATGGTATTGAAATAAGGTAAAAGAACACGACGAACATGGCATGGGGTTGCAATAAGACAATAACGAAGAGAGGACACAGAACTGCTCCGGGAGCCAGGTTACAACCCTTAAACCAAACAAGGATCGGGGTTGTAACCCTTCGCCTCAACAGAACTGGACCCCTGATCATTATTGTTAAAGCAAGCATCAAAATCATGTCATGTCCCAATCTTGCACAGGATCAGGATAAGACTAAGCTGGAATAAACTTCATCCAATCAATCACGGCCAATCAAGAGTACGGCTTGATAGTTTTAACTAACTAGGGTTATCACAGCCTAGTTACTAGCAAGATGCAATGAGATTATCCCAACAGCCACAAGCCCTGCAGACCATCCGGTTATCCGGGTCGAATGTCCGTTTGAAGGGTGCACCACATGACTGTGTGCTGGAAATGTGCCCTACTCGTCGGTAGGCTACAAGTCCACTTAATGTGCCCAGATAACGGGATTGCCTGTAGCTGGGAATCTCTTCATGACTACTGAATCATTCTAGTTAATTAGCCTTAGTCAATTTCAGTTGGTACCCCTGACCGTGGTACTCAGGGATCCCATCCTAGACATGATGCAAGATAGTATCAATTTATTTGTACAAACACAATCACCCACGGTGTCCAGGTCTTTCATACTTGTCATGTCGTGCTAGCTGTCGCAACAGCATATCGAGGTATATCATGTCAGGGTTACTTATCAAGAGTGCGCCATGACGGGCCACTATCGTGTTCCATCCTTACAACATTATAAATGAGAACAGTTGCATAAATAGTTAATAACACATTCTTGAAGCCAAGGAAAAGATCTACCACTTTTATGTTGGGAGTTGGAAGAAATTCTGACCATAAATCAGCCAAAGGACAAAAAAACAATCAATTAGACACTATATGGCCAAGGGTGAATTGGGGGCTCATGCGACAGTAGATGGATACCCATCTATGCGGCTGAGTAAGTGGGTACCCATCTATGCGGCTGAGTAAATGAATCTCATGCGGCTGGGTGAATGAATGAATCTCATGCGGCTAAGTGAATGAATCTCATGCGCTGGGTAAGTGGGTACCCATCTATGCGGCTGAGTAAGTGGGTACCCATCTATGCGGCTGAGTAAAATGAATCTCATGCGGCTAAGTGAATGAATCTCATGCGGCTGGGTAAGTGGGTACCCATCTATGCGGCTGAGTAAAATAAATCTCATGCGCTAAGTGAATGAATCTCATGCGGCTGGGTAAGTGGGTACCCATCTATGCGGCTAAGTAAGTGGGTACCCATCTTCTCAGAAAGTCTGAGAAGGATGGCCATAGAACCCATAGCTTCCAAGCTCCATAAAACCTTCATCGTGAGTCCAAATTTGGACTTCCATAGGTCAAAATAGGGGTAGAACAAAATTCTCTACAACGTGGAACCATCAGAACTTAGAAATAATAAGTTAAATAGATCAAAACCCAAGAAATCTGAAAATACTATAATCTTAGATCTAGAAGAATTTAGCCATGGAAATTGAAAATGCCAAGCACTAAAGTATCTTAGAATGCTGTGAAGAAGAGAATAGAACAATAAAATTTATGTTCCTCCACGAAGCAAGATGTACTTGCCTAAGCTCTCTCTCTCTCTCTCTCACTCTCCTGGTGGTTGAAGAAGTAATGATGGGAGAAGAAGAAGTAAATGAAGAGAGAGAATTAAAGGAATGGGTTAATAAAGGATGATGGTGGTGGTAGGTAGGGGTTCTCCCTTTGGTTTATGATGAACCAAGGCACCCCAAGTCTAGCCGAACCAACCCAAAATAAACCGGGCCAAGCTAAGAGATATGCAATACAAGAACAAATATGTACACGTATTCCAAGATACGTAATACGAACTACATGCATTACAACTCGCGAAGTTGAATTCTTTATACTGCTATTGTGAGTCGGCACGTAGCAGAGGAGAAGATCTTTCTGTTGCTGAGATCTTGGATGAGTTGAGTCAAAGGACACGTGTCGTCGACCCATGGCTCGGAGATCTCTGATTTGGTGGGGGGATGATTTGGTGGGATGCGCCTTGGATTGGGCGTATGATGAGATTTTGGCTCATGACCTTTAGGAGTCACGAGCCGTTCTGGGCGCATGGCTTTTGAGGCGCATGCGAGCGACTTTCCTTCTGTCTTTCGGGATCAGAGATCAGTCTGGGGCGCATGGCTTTTGAGGCGCATGCAAAGCTTCAACTGGAGACTCTTCTTCTGTCTTTAGGGATCAGTGAAGGGTCTGAGGCGCATGGCTTTTGAGGCACATGCAGGTTTGGGCACATGGCCGCGGAGGCGCATGCGGGTGGTCGAGTGGCCACGTGGCAGTAGCCGTCGGGATAGAGTCATGATGATGCTGACGTTATGGATGCTTCGTTTTCTGCAAAAGCTGTCAACCGTTTAGACTTGGGAAGGCGTGCTGCCAACTCTGTCAGTTCAGCATTTAATGTTGATGACATTCGATGGACAGCTGAGTGGGCATGTCGGTTGACGTTCCACTAGGCGTATGGGGACGTATGGGGGCACATCCCCTTTGATGCGCTCGGTACAGGGCACATCTGTTTGAGAGGTGTGATGCGCTGACCAGCCGGCGCATCCGACACGTCTTTGATGATTCGGCTGTTTCGCTTATCGAGTGCTTTTAATAGCCGCTTGGCTGAAGTCGAGGCGTCTGGTTCATCCATTTAATGTGAGTTCATTGCACAGAATTCGGAGAGCCATCCACTTGGCGTATGGGTTTGATCTGCCCGGCCTATAAATAGTGGCATGGAAAGAAGGTTGGCCTCTCATTTTCTCACGTCTTTCCAATATGAACTCAGGTTCTCGGGTGCATTCTGTTGACGAAGTGTTCCCGAGGGTGAAGATGAGACGCCATGTTGTCATTGATGCTCTTGAAGGTGACTGTTACATCCAAAAGACGGAGTCGAGGGCTTCTGAGGCAGGCGGAAGGTGCCTGTTGCATCCAAAGATGGGGATGCTCGGGCCTTGTCTCCGTTGTTCTTGAAGAGCCGTAGATCGGAATGGCGGTGCTAGGCTCTCTCTTCCTTCAAAGTGGGTGTCGCCCACTCTGATTGTGTTGAAAGCTGCCTTTGCCGTGATTTCGATCACGGTCTTCCTTGGCCTTTGGAGGCTCTTTCGAAGCCTCCCCTGGCCACAAATTTGCGGTGCTCTTCTCTTCCTTGGTTCCAGCCAGAGGGTTAAATGCTTTGTGTATCGAAGCATTTATCAGGTGAGCCTGGCTGGAAGAGCGGCACACTCCTGCTCGGCCAGGTGAGCCTGGTTGGAAGAGTGGCACATAACTGGGCTGCTGAAGGGATGCACATAACTGAGCTGGATGCACATAACTGAGCTGCTGAAGAGATGGCGGGATACGCCTGGATGGAGGCGCATAGTATCTGCTGCGTCTCATTGGTGGCGCATGGTGACTGCTGCGCCTATCTGGAGATGCATGGTGGCCGCTGCGCCTATCTGAAGGCGCATGGTGGCCGCTGGCTGTAGACTTAGGATCTTTCCTTTGTAGAAATTCTCCTTTGTACAACCTTTTCTAGACATGTAATAAATGAAAAGTCCTTCTTCAAATGTCTATACTTATTGACTTTGCTGTGAAGTGTTCTGTGCGAGTTCTGGCGCATGTAGTGTCTGACGCATGGTCTTTCTGGTTGTGAAATTCCATGCTTCTACAAGACCCCCTTCAAAGTTTTCAAAACTTTTAAATAAGTTTTGGAATACTTTGAATAAGAAGCATGGCGATCAGGGCGCATGACTGTTTGGGCGCATGCCTGTTCAGTCGCATGCTCTTCTCAATTAATAAATTTGATAATGCCTCGGTAACCGAAAAGATTAATGATGATCTTTTGGTTTTATCTGCTGCTATCTTCACAAGATCCGAGGCGACGGCTGAGATCACTCGTCATCGGTTCACGCGTGCGACCACGGCCTATAAATAGGTGAGAGGTGGAGAGAGAGAGAGTTCTTCTACTCTGTGCCTTTGCCTCCTTTAGAGTTCTTTCTAAGAAAACCCTAATTTCTTCCTCTCTGTTAGAATGGCTCCCAAGACTCCTCGCGGCGGTGCCGGCAAAGAAAAGGGGAAGGAGAAGAAGCCGGCAGAGTTCGTCGACGAGGATGCTCCTGCCACCATTGCGACTCCGGCCGACGTTCGCCCCGGGGTGACGGGTGGGTGTCGACTTTTGCTATCTAATGTGCTCTAACTTTCTGCTGCCGATGCGTATGGGCTTCTGTCCTTGATACGCTGAGGTTTTATCCTGCCGACGTGCATAGGCTCAGGCCTTTATCATGCACCGAGGTTTAGTTTGCTGACGCGCTTGGATTTTATACCCTGATGATGCGTCGAAGCTTTCGCTAACGCGCATGGGCTCACGCCCTGATGATGCGCCGAAGCTCTCATACTGACGCGCATGGGTTTATTGCCTGCTGATGCGCCGAAGCTCCAATGCCGACGCGCATGAGTGATGCGCTGAAACTGACGCGCATGGGTTTATGTCCTGACGCTTGCGTCAATCTACTTTTGTCTTTTTGTCTGACTTCCACTTTTGTTGTGCCAGTGTCGATGACGATCCCTCTGTTGAACGAAGTCCTCTTGGATGCTTCCCTTTGCCAAATAGAGTTTTCGTTGGTTGCAAAGTATCCGGCCTTCTCACCTGGTCTACCGCAACCAGAATAAATGTTATCTGGAGCCATATCTGCCAAGCCGATTTGCTCGTCAATTTGGCTATACTCAGCTGATGTTGCGGAATCCCAGTAGCAGTCTAGGCTTCGTCGGAAGTTTGCTGGACGGAGCCCGAGGCTGGCAGTATTATAACGCTGGATGCACTAGCGTTAGTTTTACCACGCCAGTCCGCAACCCTCGGCCACAGATCCTATATCCGGCCGCCAAGCTGTATTGCATTATGAACGCTGCGTCTCCTGGTTATGACAGAGAGACTAGTTTTATCATTGGAACTCAGCTGGAGGCCACGGCGAATATGTTGAGGGTAGCCCGATCATATCGTCCACCAGATTTGGTGGGATATTGGGCTGCTGTTGCAGCGCCAGTGAGAGATCCGTCTGTTGGGAAGAGGCGGGCTGACACAGAAGCTGGTTCTTCTGTACCGAAGAGGTCGAGAAAGACGTCGACTGCAAAGGTTGGAAGTGCCACTCGTAGTGCCAACGGGATCAGCTCCTACTGAGGTAAGGAGTGCTTCGTAATTCTAATTCATTTTGTCATTGAGGTAACTTATGCTTTTTCTTCTTGCAGTCGAAGAAGAAGTTCCGTGTTTCAAAACCGGGTGCCAATAAGCCGAAGGAGGTGGCAGGCTCTTCTGATGAGCGCATCCCACCGATGATAATGTCTCCCGTGGATGAGGACCCCGAAGACGTGCCTGCGGAGGTTTTAGTATCTCCTGTCTTTGAGGTTGCAACAACTTCCAGAAAGGTAGAGTCTGCCGTGGAGGACGTTGAGGGTCCTACGGACTCGAGGCATCCTGATGATGAGGTGGATTGGAGTTCGTCGCCTTCGGATGACGTTGCTCCAGGGCTGCAAGAGTCTGTTGCGGGGGGCAACAGATATGGTTGAGACAGAGGAGAGGGTTGATTCTCCTCCTTATCATGATGAGGGGAGGTCGGCTGAATCATTGTCGAGTCCCACCCCGGCTTCAACCGTGGTAGTTGAGGCGGCTACCGATCAGGAGGTAGCGACAGATTCTGTCCCAGTGGAGGGACTTGATGACGAGACTCGTCTGCCGGTCACGACCGCTGAGGCGGGTCAAGAGACAAGTGATAATCTCCCTATTCTGCCGAGGGAGGTACCAGCTGTTGATATGACGTTGGGGGTAGAAGAGGTGGCCGTTGACGTCGGTGGTTCCTCCGGGCTTGAGAAGGGCGAGGGTGTGGAACCCTCTGTTGCCCCTCCTACTTGGGGTACTATTTCGACGCCTGTGCTGGCTTCCTCTGTTCCTTCGGCTCCTCGGGCTAGCAGTCCAGCCCCCGTTGATGAAGAGCCCATTGATACTGAGGTTCAAGCCTCACAGGTTGAGGTTGGCGGATCTTCTTCCGGTCCGCAAACTGCAGTAGCTCCTCTAACTCCTACTATGACGTCGCAGGTCCTGGCGGATGCAGACGAGTATGTGAAATTCCTCGTCGAGGGGGTATACAAAATACTGCAGAAGGGTGTATCTGCTGTGATGGATGCCAATGGGAGCTTTGCAATGGCAAGAACTTTGGCAATGCCCTGTATCGAGCTGATCCGCATTCACCAAGGCTACGACCATATGGCCAAAATTCTGGAGGCTTCGGTGATCGAGCTGGACGAGCGGCTTGCGGAACTTCAGCACATCCAGCGAAACGACCTCTCCGTCCTGATAGATACGGAGAAGGGGAAGCTGATTGCCGAGATCGAGTCTTCATACCAGGCCACTGTGGGCCTTTGGGAGCACGAGGTGGCTGAGACTGAGGCTGCGGTAGAGCAGTTGTCTCAGTCCATGAAGACGACGGTAGAAACTCGAGCTGCATTGGATGCTAATATTGCGGAGATCGACACTCAGATGCGCCGCCTTGAGGACCAACGGGCCCGACTCCAGTTAGATGCCGAGCGTGTCCGGGCTGAACACGCAGCATTCAAGAAGGAAGAAGCGACTTTCACTCAGCGGACTCTTGCCTTGGCGCAGCAGCGACAACAGCTTGATGAGAAGCATGAGAGCGATACTTCCACTGGGGCTGCTGAATTGATGCGTCAAGAAGCTGAGCGACGAGTCCTGGCGACTGTGGAGGCCCGTACAGCCGACCTAAGGCTACGAGTCAGGGAGCTCTCAGCCCACCCTGGGGAGGTTCAGGGACTATAGTTTTTCCTCTTTTTTATGCTCTTTTACAACCCTTTGCTGAGGGATAATGTAGCCTTTTGTACTCTCTATTTCAGAAAATAAAGAAGTACGCAACTTTTTGTGATGTGTTCATTTTTGTTATTATGAACTTGATGATTTGTGTGGACCTATTATCTTTTGCGCACCTTGGTTTTTAGGCACAGATAATAAGTTTGAAGGAACCACCATGTTTGCTCAGAGGTGATGTGGATATGGCAATCATTGGGTCCAAATGATAGAATCATCCTACTCAGAGGTGTGATGGACGTGGTAGGAATGATCCTGGGGGATACGCTGAACAACTCAGAGGTGATGTGGACGTGGAAGTTCGGCGATCAATGTACGACAACGCAGGGGTTGTTTGTACGAGATGTTTACTCAGAGGTAATGTGGACGTGGTAAACATGAAGGGTAGCGTCGGCTTACATAGTGTAAGATTCCGCTTTGTAGGGTGTAGAGGAACAACTCAGAGGTAATATGGACGTGGTTGTCTTTCTACTGAAGGAAGCCACAGAACAGCTGGGTTCCCGAAGCGGATGAGTTTGTGGAAGGAGATTGTTTGTGAATCCCGATGATTGGGCCCACAGATCCCCTTGGGGAAGTACATGTCTGAAGGATGTCAAGAATAGTACTTCTTTGGGAACTTGCCGTTGATGGGCATCATAAACAAGTCTCCATTGGGTTTGGCGAGGTGGTAAGCACCGTTTGAGTATACCGTCTCTATGATGAAAGGTCCTTCCCACTTGGGCTCGAACTTTCCTGGTGTCTTGTGAGTTAACACCATCGGCCTCCTGACTGCCAGAACCAGGTCACCAACTTGGAAAGTCCTCTGTTTGACCTTCTTGTTGAAAGCCTGTGATATACGGGCTTGGTAGAGTTCGATGCGTTGTTGAGCTAGGAGACGTTTCTCATCGAGTGCCTCCAGTTCCCGCAGACGACGACGTTGATTGTCCTCTTCTGTGAGTTTGTTTGTTATAGCCACGCGGAGTGAGGGTATTTGGATCTCGAGAGGCAAGTACCGCTTCGCTCCCGTAGACCAGAGAGAACGGTGTGTTGCCTGTCGGGGTCCGTACCGTTGTGCGGTAGGCCCAAAGGCATTCGCCAAGCTTTTTATCCCAGTCGCGTTTATTGGATGATACGACCTTTTTGAGTAGCCTGACGATGGTTTTGTTGAACGCCTCTGCTAACCCGTTTGCTGTCGAATTATAGGCGGTGGATGCCACATTTTGAATGTGATTCTTGTCACAGAACCTGCTAAAAATGTGGCTGATAAACTAAGGACCGTTGTCATGAATGATCCGCCGGGGTACTCCGAAACGGTAAATGACATGGTGTTTGATAAAGCTGACCACCCTGGAGCTCTTTACTTCCGCCAGTGGGACTGCTTCTGTCCATTTGGAGAAGTAATCGGTGATGGCCAGGATGAAGCGGTGTTCTCTTGATGAAGGAGGGGTGATTGGTCCCACAATATCCATGCCCCAGGCTTCGAAGGGCCAGGAGGCGACTGTAGGATGTAGTGGTTCAGACGGTGTATGTATGAAGTCTGTATGGAGTTGGCATGCGTGACACTTCTTAGCATATTCAACAGCGTCGGTGGCCATGGTTGGCCAGTAGTAGCCCATACGTCGCAGTCGATCCTGTAACTTAGGACCGGGTTGATGAGCTCCGCAAGTTCCGTCATGAGCTTCTCGGAGAGCTTCGGCTGCTTCTTCGTTGGACAGGCATCGAAGGAGGAGCCCATCGAAGGAACGTCGGTACAACGTTTTAGTAGCTGTGTCGTAGTAGAATCGAAGAGAGCGTCTTCTGACTGAGACGGCTTCCTTCGGGTCCTCTGGAAGAATTCCGTAGACAGCAAAGTCGATAAACGGGAACCTCCAGTCTCGGACATTAACACCAGTATTCGTCGGCATGGCGTGGGCCACTTGCAAGCACAGGTTGTTTCTGGGACAAATCAAGTCTCGGCCTGTTACCGTGACATAGTGTTGAGTCCCAAAGGGCGCTGCCAATGAGGCTGCAAGGCCAGCCAGAGCGTCAGCCTCCAAGTTTTGTAGACGAGGCACGTGTTCGATGAAGAACCCGGTAAAGGTTGAAATGATGTTCAATGCAACTTCATGGTAAGGGATCAGATCTTCATGGCGACCCTCGTACTGCCCTCGAATCTGTTTTACGACGAGTTTTGAGTCACCGTAGGCTTTCAGATGGTCCACCCCCAGCTGTTGTGCGAGTTGGAGTCCCATGACGAGTGCATTGTACTCGGCAACATTGTTGGAGCACGGCTTCGAAAGGGAGTAAGCATGCTGGATGACCAGCTGATCGGGGGAGACTAAGACTACCCCCACTCCTGCGATGATTTGGTCTTTGGGGCCTGTTCTCGAAGCGCCATCGAAAAACATCCGCCAAACGGAGCTTCCTTCGGTGACGGATTCTTGGACCTCATCCGGGATGTCTTCATAGAGTTTTGAGGATTCTGGGATGGGGTGTGCAGCTAAAAAGTCAGCCAGAGCTTGACCTTTAACAGCTTTTTGCGGGACAAACACCATATTATATGGTGTTAGCAAAATCGCCCATGTGGCTAGCCGGGAGTTTAATGATCCTGGCTTCGTCATGAGGACTCTGAGTGGATTGACTCGAGAAATGACATGAATTGTCTGGCCCGAGACATAATGACGAGTCTTCTGGATGGCAAACACCAAAGCCAAGCACTCCTTTTCAACGGGGTTGTACCGGTGTTCGGCCCCGATGAGCGTTCGACTGAGGTAGTAGATTGCTTGCTCATAGCCTGTATCGCTGTTTTGAGCCAGCAGAGCGCCAAGGGAATGATCAATGGCACGGACGTAGAGAAGAAATGGTTTGCCCGCGACAGGTGCCACCAGGACTGGTGGGCTCGTCAAGTAGGCTTTGATGTCGTCGAAAGCCTTCTGGCACTCCTCTGTCCAGACATAAGAGACTCCCTTCTTCATGAGCTGAGTAAAGGGTTGACATTTACCGGAAAGGTTTGCTATGAACCTCCGGATGTATGCCAGACGTCCCTGCAAGCCTCGAAGTTCTCGAAGATTCTTCGGAGGGTCCATGTTGAGGATGGCTTTGGTCTTCTCGGGATCAACATGAATGCCTTTCGCCGTGATGACAAAGCCCAAGAATTTGTCGCTAGAAACCCCCAGGAAGGATTTAGCGGGGTTTATTTTGAGTTGATGTGCCTGCATGAGATCGAAGACTGTCTTTAAATCCTGTAGGTGATCTCCTTTGAGGCGGCTCTTGACTGCGATGTCGTCAACATAGCATTCGACTATTTTACGAAGATGTTGACGGAAGATGGTGCTCATAGCTCGTTGGTATGTTGTACCGGCGTTTTTCAAGCCGAAGGGCATTACTGTGTAGCAGAAAACACCCTTTGGAGTCCTGAATGACGTGTGTTTCGCGTCATCGGGGAACATCTTGATTTGATTGTAGCCTGAATACCCATCCTTGAAGGACATGCGTTCAAAACCACATGTGTTGTCGATCATCACATCGGTGATCGAAAGCGGGAATTCGTCCTTCGGGCAAGCAGAATTGAGGTCCCTGAAGTCGATACAGACTCGTATCTTCCCGTTCTTCTTGGTGACAGGTACGACGTTGGCTACCCAATCTGGGTGTTGTTCCTCACGGATGAAGCCGCTAGTCAAGAGTTTGTCTACCTCCTGATCGATGGCATTCATGATATCCGGACGGAAACGTCGTTGTTGTTGTTTGATAGGTTTGGCATCAGGTAAGATGTTCAACCTGTGCATTGCGATCTGTGGATCGAGTCCTGGCATGTCTTCGTAGCTCCAGGCAAAGACGTCGATATACTCTTTAGCCAGCTGGATTAAAGCCTCTCGGTCTTCTCCTTCTAGGCTTTTGCTGACGAAGATGGGTTTGTGTCTGACAGAGATACTAGATTTACCTCTCACTTTTGGAAGAGTTTGCATGACAGTTTGGGAACACAACTGAAGTTCAGCACCGCCTACCATCCCCAGACTGACGGACAATCGGAGAGAATAATCCAGACGCTAGAAGACATGCTGAGATCCTGCGTCTTAGAATTTGGAGGTTCTTGGAAAGACCATTTGCACCTGGTAGAGTTCTCCTACAACAACAGCTACCAAGTTAGCATCGGTATGACACCGTTCGAGGCACTCTATGGATGTCGTTGCCGCACTCCACTTGCTTGGGACGATGTCGGAGAACGAGTATTGCTTGGACCTGAGATGGTGATCGATGCAGCAGAGAAGGTAAGAATGATCAGAGACGAGCTCAGGATTGCCCAGGACAGACAGAAGCATTGGGCCCATAGCAGCCGACGGCCGTTGGAGTTTGAAGAAGGTGACAGTGTGTTTGTAAAGATCTCTCCTACCAGAGGAACCATCCGTTTCGGCAGTGCAGGAAAGCTAAGCTCCAGGTATATTGGTCCTTTGAAGTACTTAACAGGATTGGAGAAGTGGCTTATTGGGTGGCTCTACCCCCAAGTCTCGAAGGCGTCCACAACGTCTTCCATGTTTCACAGCTGAGACGCTACATCCCGGACCCGAGCCACATCGTGGACCATTCGGAGCTGGAAATTGGACCCAGCCTCACAGTGCCAGAGAAGCCAGTGGCAATACTGGACAGAGGAGAGAAGAGAACTAGGAACTCTGTGACACCAATAGTCAGAGTTATGTGGCGGCACAACTCACCAGGTGAATCTACCTGGGAGCAAGAAGACCAGATGCGGGAGCAGTATCCGTATCTGTTTGAGAATTGAGGTAACCCCTAACCCTGCCTTTAATTTCGAGGACAAAATTTTCTAAGGAGGGAAGATTGTGAAACCCAGTTTTTGGATTTGTAATTTATTATTATTAATTATATAATATTATCACTACTATTATTATTATTATATCGTGGGTTCGAAATTATTTTTCAAAATAATAATTTAGATTTTTGCTTGCGAGACCCGAGCCTGGACCAGTTCGAACCCGAACCCAATCCTGTTTCCGAACCCGTCATTATTTCCCTATTTAAAAATCTTAAGTACTATTTTTATATATAAAAAAATATATAAACATTCGTTGGGGGCCTGGTCCCCACGACCAGGCCACTGATCCTCTTACTTCTCCTCTAATTTCTCCACTATATTAACTCCTCTCCACACAACACCATCCCCACTCCTCCTTAAAACACAACTCACACCACCACCACTTCCCCAAAAGCTCCAGCACTCACTTTTCCCCCACTCACAACTTTTCTTCACTCATAACTTTTTTTCACCAGTCGTGCCTGCCGACTGCTCGACCCCCGAGCCCGGCCCCCTTTTTCTCGCGCCCAGCCTTCTCCAGCGGCTCTCCCCGCGCGGCCGCCTAGCTCCGGCCAGCCACCGACCCGCTGCCCTGCCGACCACCAGCATGCGGCCCCCGACCCCAGCGTTCGCCGGACGACTCCGGCCACCCCGCTCGACGCCTCCCCGCGTGAGCTCCCGAGCCCCGTGCGCCCCGGCGCTGCCTCCGGGTTGCACCCCTCCGGCACCCTTCTGCCGGCCTCGCACCACTTCGGCGTAGTTTCCCGCGAGCCCCCGTGCCCTCGCTGTTCCGAACAGCGCTGTCCAACGCTGTCCCGGGCTTTCCCGACCTGCTGTCCGTGCTCTTCTGTGCCGGATCCCGTTGTCCAGCACAGCCGTACTCCGGCGAGGCGCTGTCCCGATCCGGTCCACTGTCCGCAGATTTTTTTCTCCTTTATAATATCTGAGAGCTCTAGCCGAGCAACCCAAGGTATAATTTTGTGTCCCCGTTTCCAATACGTAGTCGATGATGAGACTTGGTCCCCGATTTCCTCCCGGGAATTCGGTTTTAGGTCGACGTAGTGACTTCGAATTTTCTGGAGACGTTTCTGTGATGTTCTGTGGTTATTTTGGATTTTTTTCCGAAAAGTGTTTTCTGGATTTTTGGGTGTTGTGGTTTCCGATTCATTTCAGGATTTTCGATTATATTTCGGGTTCCGATTAAGCTTCGGAAACTATTCTGTGAAGTTAATTTTTTATGTAAAATGGTTTGGAAGTTAATTTCTGGGTGTTCCCTGGTTTGGGACTTTTATTATGGGTGTTTCGGCGCATTTCCAGTTTTGCGTTATCCCGAATATAGAGGAAATGCTGCCCAAATTTTTATAAACTTTTATAAATGAGTTTTAAATTGGTTTTCGGAAATAATTTATTAATTGGATTTTGGGCGTCGACCATACCGGTCCGTGGGCCCTAGCGAAATGCAAATAAAATCGGTTTTACCCGGACGTTGAGGCATTAGCAACAAATACTGACGATTGGACCAAGTCTGAGACTCCTAAGATTTTATTTATTTTATTTTTAGTTTTGTTTTCGATATTTAAAATACGGGATGTTAGTCAAGCTAACTAATTTTCTCTTATTTTTATGTAAAGTTTGTAAGGGCATAAGCCCAGATTTCTATTCTGTTAGCTGTGCCCCTATATTGTGTAGATTAGGATTTTTTTCCTTTATTTTCTGGATGGTTTATCTTTTTCAAAAATAGGCGCTTCGTAACAAATGACTAATAAATATTTTGTACAAATTAATAAAGATTTTTTACGATAAAATAACTTGATTAAAATATTGATAATTAACAAAACCCACGTTTTATCATTGAAAGAAAATGTAGTTTTATATGTATAATATTAAAAATACAAAGTTTTGCGAATTAACCGGTAACGACGATTTTTCCAAGTAAAACCAGAAACTGGCTATCCAACTAAATGAGAACCAACGTAGCACGCGTCGTAAACCGTTAGCAGTAGATTAAATAAACAACTTAAAATCTGACTAGGACCTACTACTAGAGATTGTAACTAGCACACCTAGCTTGGTTTCACAATGGTTCTAAGTCAAGTTCTCCAACTGTAGGATCTCGAGACGAACCTAGCATCTTCCCGGAACCAACACCGTTTCCAGTCATAAACAAAGGCAAGTACATTTTGTGTTAATTTATAATTATTAATAATCTTTTATTGCAAGTTTAAACTACACGATGCAATACGGAACTCTCTCTGAGAGCACTGACTAATTGACTGTTGGGTACTGGGAGAGTAGTGTAATGAGTATGACCACATCCAAAGTAGTATAATGACTGTATTAGCTTACGCCTCATACACACGGGGATAAGCCATATCGTATCAATATGATACAACTGTACAACCCAAGCCGGTCATATTCATTGCCTATTCACATCACAATGTTTTAACTGTTGGAGAACTGTTTATTTCAAATTGTTTAAAAGTGCATAACTCTATTATTATTTTAATTGTTGGATTATCATGAATTGTACTTTGCTTCCCCTGACCGAAGATAACATTTTTAGGGGATTTTGAGGATGCTGAGCTGTTATACAACAGCTATTATGACCCGGTTCTGTACCCTGTGGTGTTGCCAGAGTCCCCTTTGGAGGACGCAGGACCTGAGGCCGATGAGCTGAACGCTTAGCTAGATTTTTTTCTGTTTCCAGATTTGTGTTTTAGAATTTTGTTAATTTGAATTCAGCATTCTTTTCAGTTCTTTTACTTTCCAGTTGTATTATTCAAATATTAAATAAAGTTTTAAATTTTTGAATATTCAGTTGTGACAAATGTATAGAGGTTGTTGTGTTCACCTGCTAATGGAACAACTTACTGCCGCCGTCTCACAACGGTGCAGGCTGGGCATGATCCGGTTTAACCCATTTATTTGGGATCGGGTCGTGACACTATTATAGAACACTGACTTTGAGATTAAATTCTCTTAAAATAAATACCCAAGAGGCTGTACATGTGTACATGGATACCCATCCCTATGGTGACAGTGTTCTTTGTGTGATATGGCTAGGATGAGTTTTAACTCTTAATATGTCCAAGCATGATATGCATGGTTGGTTCCTATCACCAACCCTTAATGTAACACCCAGTTTTCTGAAATTGGGATATTTTGAAAATTTATTATTTTTATTATTTATTAGTGGTATTTTAGTCATAATATAATTTTTGGGTGATTTTAGTTAAGTTAAACCATTTCCAAAGTCATACTTATGACCTTGTGACTTTACTAGTAAAACCTTAGTGTAAACCCTAGTTATTCCTTAAACTAGGAGTTTCCATGACCATGTGAGCTTAGCCATAGGCTTAGAACACCAAATTAGTATTTTAGCCTAAAAGGGTATTTTGGTAATTTTCTAGGATTTATTTAGAATTATTTGGATTTATGTGTTTTTATTATTAATTAATTATTGATTAGTGTCATGATAGTCCCTAACCAAGTTTGGCCTAATCTAGAGGTTAGCTACTAACCTAGAATGACTAAGGGATAGATATTTGGTCATGGTTAAAGTGGTATAAATATCTTAGATTTGCCTTTATGGATATTTTCCTTAAACCATTCAAAATATCCCAACCTTTACACCAAAGTCCGTTGACTTCTCCATGAAGGAAAGCCAAGGACACCCCCCCTTGCTATGGCCGGCCATGGGGTACCCCCCTAGCATCTACACATTCTATATAACCCCATTGCTTTCATTCATGGCCATTTTACATGAATTTAAACCTAGAAAATTCCTATTTCTTCAACCTACACAACTTGATCAATTTTGATCCAAATTCACCTCTAGTTTCTTGTATTGGACTCCCCTACACTAGAGGGTACTAGTTAGGGCCTGCTATTGAGGATTTGAGGGGCTTTGGGCATCACCAAGTGGAAGGACACCCCTCCTCTTTCATTGATTTCCATTGGAAATACACAAATAGGTAAATGCCCATAAACCTTGTTAATATTGTGTTTTCTCTTCATATTTGCATGCATCTAGGTACCAGGGAACTGTAGGTCAAGTTTGGTGAAAAATAGGATTGGTTTGGTGTCCGTATCGGACACGTATCCTAGACTAGGAAACCTTGTTTGATGAAATACCACAAAGGATCTGTTTTTGTCAAAATGTGAAACAAATTATATTTTCTGGTAGCCCTAGACTTCTAGGTCACAACCCTAACTTACTGAATACATTTCCGAGTCGTGTTCGTGTCCAAAACGGACACGAACTCACTGCACGAGGCTCGCATGCGTGCCCTGCTACCACGCTCCTCGTGCTCACTGCATAGGCACTAGGACACGAGATTTTTGACATGGACACGGGGGCTATGTCTGCGAACATGCCCCCAAAGTTTGGTGTCGCGTCGTGTCGTGTCGAGTGAGAAATCTCACTCGCACTGGACACGCTGTCAGCGCACACGCGCGGGGGCAACTTCGAGCGTGTCGTGTCACGCGACACGACACTTGGGTGTCTCGTGATGACACTAACGTGTAGCCCTTCATGTGGCATACACGAGGACACGAGCACGAGATGCGTCGTGTCCTGTGTCGCGAGCACGAGTGTGCATCTCTGCACGACGCGGTCCAAACCGCGCATATCAGTCGAGTTTCCTCGACTGATAGGGTCTCGTGTCGACCCTATACACACGTGGACACGTAGCAGAGTGTCATCGTGTAGCCCTATGTGTGGGCTACACGTGTGCACTACCACGAGACGTGTCGTGTCTCGTGGTGTGTCCTAGAGTGGACTGCACGCATGCACGACACTGCGGTTTAGTGTGCGTATCTCAGTTTACCCGTTTGGTTCTTTTGTGTTTGGACACGTTGTGTCGTGTCGTGGTACAGTATCAGGGACCCTAGACATAGAGGACACCTAGGGACACTGTTACCAACCCTTGGTTGTTCACCATAGTCGAGTTTAGGGGTTGGAATTGGGTTTACCTAGTTTCGAGTAAACAGTGTATATTATTCCAGATTTGGGATTTATTCCAGTTTTTCAGAAATGAATTTCAAACTTATTTTTGATATGTTTTATACATGTATTGGTATGTTTTTAGTGTATAAATATATAGTATATAGGTATGTGTGTGTGTAGGAGGAAATTAGGTGTATACATGTATATACATGTGTATATACATGTATGTATATATGTAGGGTGTGTGTGTTTTTTGGTATTTGGTTGGGGGCTGTTTTCTGTTCAAGGAAGACTGAGAACAGCCCCCCCCCCTTTCCTGTGTGTGTGTCTTTCCTTCTCTCTCTCACTGTTTTCTCTCACTCTATGTCTCCTCTCACTTTCCACTCTCTCTATATATGTTTATATATATAGGTCTATATCTATATATAATATATATATATATATTGCATTAGATCACTGTGTCATTATATATATATGTGAGTATGGGTTTGTATATATATAATGTATCCCATATTGGTATATAGGTAATAGATAGATGTGTATATCTATATATATAGATATAGATATATAAAAAAAATAAAAAATAAATATATATATATATATTATATATAATATATATAATATATATATAATTTATATATGACTTCCAAGATATAGGTTTATAAGGAAACCTATAGGTTATCAAGCCTATGGCCTAGGTTACAAGCCTATGGCATTAGAGGCTAACTCAATTTGACCTAATGACCAAAAACACCTACTAGTTGACCTTTGTTGACCATGGTTGACTAAAGTCAACTATTGGTCAAACTATGACCTAATTGACCTAAAATGACTAGTTTAACTAGTCTGACCATGTTTGACCCAATTACCTCATTGAGTAGTCTTTGTTTGACCTAATTACCTTACTGACTAGTCTTTGTTTGACCAATACCTTAGTTGGTCTAAGTTTGACCTAGACTTGACCCAGATTGATCATGTTGACTAGTATTTGACTAGTTTGATTAGAATGTTGACCAAGAGTTGACTTTGACCTAGATTTGACTAATCTTGACTTGTTTGACCTTGTTTGACTTTATTTGACTTAGTTTGATTTCCTGTGACCTAGTATGACTTCCTGTGACCTAGTTTGACTATTAGAGTTGACCAAGAGTTGACTTTTGACCAGTTGACCTAGAATCATGTAGTATGCATTGTATACTTTATTTTTACCATTGTGGATACATTGTGACTTGTATTGCTCTGATTAGGAGCCATATACCTCTCATCAGACAGTATATCTTCTTCAGACATTCAGTTATCAGGCGAGTACATTCTCTGACCGTTTCATATTTGCCAGGATTTATATTCTTGCTCTAGATTACTTTACTTGATGCTGACACGATTGTTATCACGGATTGGTACTATATGGATCTTTTCATGAGATGTTATCCCCCTCGGGAGCATCAGATACAGCATGTTTGTGCTTTTCACGAATCATCATGTATCTCTATGCTTTCATAGATTCACGAATCGCTTGTGACTCATGTACTCTCATGATTCACAGAGCCTCTCATGAATCTCCCATTTATGGGCTTATCACGAATCTTAACATAACCTGAATGGTTGGGGATGGGGGAGTGGAAATAGTCATGTGGATATTACCCCAGTAGCAATAGTCATGAATCACTCTTAGCTGTAGCCATGAATCTCCTATGCCATTTCACATGTCTATATTTTACTCTGACTTACTAGACACTGCTAGTTCTCTATTATAGTAGATATTTTATTACAGTTATCTCTTTTGCTATATGTATCTTCTTTCAGCGTTTCCTGTATTTTACTCTATTGCATGTTTTATATTTCCTATCATATTATGCACTGCGTGAGATGTATTGTGCTCGTTCCTGTCCTGACTGGACCTGTTGAAAATATTACAGAGGATGAGGATGAGGCCCTGGTGTCTACCTATTATGGAGCAGGACTAGATGATACTTATGTTGTGGACCCTCAGCAGGATCCACCTGCAGCTGAGGATGTTGCCCCAGTAGTCTAGGCTAGTTTAGCTAGACAGTCTTTTCTGTATTATCATTTTGTCTCATATCTGAGTTGTATTTTGAGATGTGGAGATGTATAGACTCTTAGACTTATTGTATTATGAGTTGACATTCTGATGTTATGTTATCCTAGACACTTGGACTTATTTTATCTATAGTACTGTTCTCTTTGAGTTACTGTCTATCTATCTATCTTTCATTCTTCTACCTAGATGTGATTGAGATTGTTTCTGTTTGTCACCTCCATTCGGAGTGTATAAACTGTACAGGTACCTTTATATTGTTAGATGATTGACCTAGAACAGCGTTCTACCGCCGACACTGCGGCGTAGGCTGGACGTACCTACGTCTCGTGCCCTTACTCTAGGGTGCGGGTCGTGACACTTAAGGACTTACTTATATGAAAGATCGTGAAGGCCGCGACTATAGGACAGGACGATCCTAGAAAACTCTCATGGATATGGAAAAAAAAAGTGTGCATGGCCAATCAAAAGCGTCACTCGATAGACCAAAGAATCTCTAGCGTACTATGTGTGCTATTTTCTGAATCTGGTTCAAGAAGTCTGATTCAAGGCGTAGTCCATCAAGCACTTCTTCAGACAAAGACAATAGTCACTAAGTGAGATTCAAGGCTGTAGTCCATCTCATCTATGCGTAGTACACACTTGCCCAGAAATTCCTTCCGATCCTTTTTTCATTTGTTACTTGTGTTTTGAACTTGGTTTTTTGGGGTGAATGTTGGACTTGGTATATAGAAAAAATCAAGTCAAATCTCCAAGATTCTATTCTTTGGTTAACGTTGGGGAGAAACATTCTCTTTTGTTTATTTTTCGCATACACTTATACTATATAAAAGAACATCTTTCAAATAAAAACCCCACTCCACTCTCTCCCTCTCATTCTCTCTTGTTCAATTCAAAACATTGTTCTTCGGTTTGTGCTCTGGACAGAAAGGCTAAGTTCGGGTCTCTCTTTTCGGGTTGTGTGCGACGAGGAGATACCGATAGAGCGGGGGTTTCACCACTAGGAGCATTCGGAACAAGTCTGTACATAGACCCGAATCAACTCTTAGAACAGCGCTACGTGCCCAACTTCCCCGGAGGCCGGTAACATTTATTTTATTTTAATTTTGTTTGCAGATTTTTAAAAAAAGAAAAGGAAATAATTTTCCAACAATTCATAAATAAATGACATGGACTTGCTCATCCGATCAAAGCAAAGTAACCGAATGAAAGAACAATAGAATTGTAGAGATGGCAAATTGTATGCTAAAAGCGAAAGGTATTCCAATTTTCTTATTGGGCTGAAACTGTGGCAACTTCAATCTGTTTTCTAAATAGGTTTCAGAAAAAAAGTGTTCTAAATCAAACCTCGTATGAAGCTTAATTTGAGTAAGAAGAAGCCACAGAAGAAAATCATTTGATAGTATTATGTTTAGTTGGTGGGAAAAAAAAGAGATAAAAATGATTTTTATTAGTTTAGTATTTAATACTTATTTTCATGATAAATGATAATCCCAACTCTGATACAATGTGATTACAGTACAAACAGGATATGGAGAGATGATGGATGACGACGATGGCGACAACAACAATGTAAATCAGAACGAGACACACAGGATAAGAAGACTGATGGCTACAAGAACAATAAATCATAATCATCCATAACGAGACGGTCCATTTCATCATCTAGTTCAGTTGGAGATTGACACCAAGACAACCCGTGGAGGCTTTCCGGGGCGTCGGGCATGTTGAACTGCCAGATTGTCCACCAACAATATGTCTCCCTTCTGCCAGTTGATATCAACACAGTTTTCGTCATAAATCTTCTGGATGGTTTCAATGGTGTCCGTTGGAACCTTGCTTCCATCTCCAAAGGTGACGAATGCATACCTCTCGGCAGTCTCGTAAGGCACTATCCTGGGGAACATAACCCTCTTATTGTCGAACTGCCGTATGGGATTCATGGGTCCGAATGTGAAATCTGCAGTTCCATCACTGTTGAACTTGACTTTGTTGCAATCTAGCATGTCCATTGCCCTACGAAGTAAGCATCAACGAATATGAGCAACTATAATTGCAATTTATATATGCTGCATGTAACTTCCTAATGTTTCAATTTATAACTCCACTTGATGCCACTCGAGAAAACTAATTAGATGACGAATTATACATTATAATGTAACTTGTCAAACTAGCAAGTAGCTAGCTATATGTTGTGTATTAATTTATGTAGCAGCTCACCTCTTCTCTGCTTCCACTTGATCATTAGTTTGAGCATTCGTTGCCAAACAGTGGCTGCTGTAGAATAGGAGGGGGCGTTCTCGTATGTAGATTTAGATTTGGTATGGAGTGTAAAGATGATCCCATCTACTTCCATCTTTTCTATCACTTGCGGCATCTCCTCCTCCAGCTTCTCCACCAAGATGCTGCTAGGGATGATAGACGTCTGACCGCCTCCTGCTGGTGGTGGCTGCTCACAGAAAAATATGATTTTGCGAGGAAATTCCTTCATCTGCAATGGTGGAAGGAAAAACTAAGTAAAATAAAATGTTCAACTTAGTTACATTAAATTAGTAGATTTCATGAATATATGTGGTTAAATATTATTCTTATACAATCATCTGCATGCAATGGTGGAAGGATAAAGTGCGTGTGATTGCCTATGTACGTACATTCTCTGAGTACATATATATACATACCATTGACATCTCATGGTGGAAGCTGATCATGATGTCGCTAGGAACAGCAGTGGCAGTGTAGACCTGATCAGCCAACTTGATCCTGTCGGCAATGCCCTGGTAAGGGAACTCCACGAACCCGAGGGCCTTAACAACGTGAGAAAAGTCTTCCGCGGAGTGGATGCTGAACCCCCTGAAGAGTATTGCCCCGTGTTCATAGAGGATTTTGGATAGCCATTCCTGCTCGTCTTTTATTAACTCGACTAGGTCAGGCTCACCGGGTACATGTGTTATGGGAGGGAGTAGTGTCTTTGGGAAGACCTTCTCTTTGAACATCTTCTCCTCCTCAATATGCCCTTCCATAAATCCCATCTCTTAGTGAGAAAGATAAATTACGCACAAGTTACTTACTTGGTAGAAGTAGTAATAGAGGAGAGGGATGGTATATATAGACCCACCAAATGCGTATATTGCACATAATCAGACAAGAAGAATTTGCAAGCTGCCCTGCCTGTAACCAACTAATTGCTAGGACGCTTATGACGGAGATCATGTGCATAAGTATAACTTACGTATAGCAAATAAACAAAAGTTTCTTTTAACTACAAGTCCCTCAATTCTTTTTTCATTTCCACTTATGTTCTTCATATATTTTTATTTGGATAAGTAACTTCAAATTATATGTTTTATTAATTAATGTACTATCTCTTACTCCCTTATCTTTGAACTAAAGTTATTGGCTAATCCTACTATATTATCTCTTGCTCCATCTCTTATCTTTAGGAAAAGTTTATTTCATTTTTATTTATTTTTTTTATTTTTTGAGATGTCCGACGAACGCACGAGACTTTGTGCATGATGCGTTGCATGCCAGTTGGGACAACTGCCCCCGCCTCTCTCGTTTGTGCAGTATAATTGAAAACTTTGTTTTTTCATGACTATACTTTTCATATTGTTAGTCTTTTATGGTAAATTTTTATGCAAATCCGTTGCTTACGGTCCAATGAACATAAAATCTATTGATGATGCTTATGTTTATTGATAATTGTTCTAGAAAATTGGGCCTATGATTAAAATACTAAGAATTTCAAGATGTTTCAGGCCTCCGTTAAAAAGAGAGACGAACAACAAGTTGAAGAATGTTCGGCTCGATAATGATTGCAAATATAGTGGTCCATTTGATGCTTATTGCAAAGACAGAGGGATTTCACACCAGAAGTCTCCGTCAAAGACTCCTCAGCTTAATGGAGTAGCTGTGCGTATGAAAAATACACTGATGGAGAGGGTACAGTATTTGCTCTCAAAGGCTAACTTATCGAGCAGTTATTGGGGTGAGGCTCTTAACATTTCTGCTTATGTTATTAATTTATCTATTAGTGCTCATTTGTAGGGTGATGTTCCTGACAAATATGGTACGACTTGTTATACAGTCACCTACGGGTGTTCGGTTGTAAGGCATTCATGTACCGAAGGATGAGACGTCCAAACTTAGCCGAAGATGAGGCAAGACATTTTTTGGCTATTGTTGCACTACTGGAATAAGTGACTTTAGCGACGTCTAATGACATCCCTAATTAGGCCAAACACGTCGCTAATAACAATTGGCAACGAATAAATGGTGTCACTGTTTACTTAGTCGCAGATGGTTACATGTCACGACCCGCACCCAAGGTAGGGGCACGAGTACGTGGTTACGTCCAGCCTACGCCGCAGAATCGGCAGTAGAACGCTTTATAGGTCGTCTATAAATACTACAACTAGACAAAATATAAGGGAACATGTCATCTCTGCACGGAGGATAATATGGCATAACTCAATCACAAGAACAAACTAGGATAGATAGCACGAAATGGAAATATGATAGAAGGGAAAACTGGAAAAAAAGTTCAAGGTCCAACACAAGCTCAGAGATATAAACACATCACAGAAACTCAAAATATAATGTAAAAACTACAGTCTGAAAACACTAGCTGGATCACAGTCCAGGCAAACCTAACTAAGCTATACTAGTCCGGGTGTACTAAGTCTAGTGGCTCAACTATCAGGCCACAGTCCTGGACTAAGTCTCCATCTATCTCGATCCCATAGTAGGTCGAGCAGTCTACCTCAGAATCATCTGTAATATATCAACGGTATCCTGTCAGAAAAATGAGCAAGTATAAACACTAACAGCAGTTCCATATGAATTGACAAATTCTATAAGAAACAATTATAATGAAATACAAGACTGAATACAGGATGGCTTGGGAGCTATTCAGAAGCCAAGTTACAACCCGTAAACCAACTAAGGATCGGGGTTGTAACCTTTCTCCTGAACAGAACTTAGCCTCCAATCAAGGTTTAGCATAAGATCATGTAGAACATGTGAGAACTGAATATCATAACATGGTGAGGAAAGTACTGAATGTAGAACTGAGTAGGATATATGATGTAATAATATAAATATAAAATATGCCATGAATTATTAGTACGTTATGTGATCGACTTAGGAATCATGATCAGGCTTTCCATCTGACCGACTATGAACAAGTGTACAATAGAGAAGGATCAGGCCGGCCACCATGGAAAGCTATGAACAAGTAGGGTCAGGCTTTACTCGTCGTGAGGCAAAGGTATAGCTATGAACAAGTAACAAGTACAAGTGTGAAGAACAAGTAGGGATTTGATCACACAACCACTAATAACTCTCCATCCCCGAATAGTATATTGGATCCGGACATTACACGTCATGATACGGGACTCAAGAGCAGGAGGCCAGCCCACTCCCAAGTCCACGTCTATACAAGTACAGATAACAAGTCGAGTAATGTACCAATATACCAAGTAATACAGGAACGACATCTCATGACAGGATCCGACGTATACTAGTCCGTGAACCATCGTGTCAGGAATCAAGTAAGACACTACAACTGAATCGGATATAGCAGATATCATGACAATAAAAACTATCAGTAAATGTACTCGTCTGCGATCCTGAGCTGACAAGGTGAACAGATGCTCAGAGTAATCACAGACCTAAAGATGAGATATCATAAGGTCAAAACAGGGTTTAATAATGAAAGGGAAGCTAATCAAATTATGATATGCAAGTCTAAGTCAAACTAGGTCAAACTATGTCATACTTGGCCAAACTAGGTCATACTAGGTCATATTGAGCCAAACTAGAACAAACAAGGTCACATGAAGTCAATCCAAGTCAAACTAGGTCAATCTGGGTCAAAGGTTGATACCAACCTATATTTTACCCCAAGATACCATATACCTTAGCCCTATTGATATCCTAATACCAATACCTTAGTCTAGGTATAAATATCTTAACTACCAAGATACAAATCTTAGATATCTAATATCTATCCTAAGCTACTAGCTAACCAATAACTTAGATATCTAACCTTAATTACCTAGGTAAACCCAATACCTTACCTTGTAATAAGGTAAATCCATTACCTTAAGGTAAGATAAATCATTACCTTGGTTGAAAACTAATACCTTAACCTCTAATACTAATACCTTAAATATCTAGTCTCTAACCATCCACCCTAAAATATTAGATAGACAATACCTTAGTATCTAATACCTTAGTATAAAGTAAACCCTCTCTACCTTGTAGGTAAGTTCCCTTTACCTTGTAGGTAAATACATTACCTTAAGGTAATAGGCAAATACCAAAATATCCTAAGATACCACTATGGTATCTCAAGATATCACTCTATATCCTAACTTATATCTCTAATACAAGATACTAACCAACTCTAACATATAACTTCTAACCATCTATTCTAACTTAGAAACCTAACACAACTAACATCCACTAACTAATATCTAACCATAACATATATGTATATATATCCATCTCTAACTCTAACCAACTAACATATGTCATCTCTAACTAACAATAACATAGACTAACACAACTAATTATCTAACTTATACAAGATATCACTATCTAACTTCTAAGATATCTCTAACCTCTGCATAGATTCTAACATAACCACTAACATACTAACATATCCATACATACAACATTTAAATTTCTCTCCACTCCAATACTAACACAAACACATATACCAAATCCACCCCCTCTCTTCTAACACACCCACACACATCTATATACAAACACACTACCACTCAACCAAAACACAAATCACTCAACAAACCATACTAGCCTCAAGTCAAATAGGATGGCATGATCCTCCCAACTCTCTCACCTTCACAACACACACACACTATACTACCATCTATACAACATCAAACACACTAGCACATATCCTCTATCAATCTTACTTCTCTCCACTAACCACACACATCCTTATCTCATTCAAACACACACACTATACTAACATATATTACATAACAATAATATATATATACATATATGTACTATATCATATATATTTTTGACAACCTATGATACCTACATTCACATGATATCCATACTAGGCTCATAGGTTACACAAAATGCCTATGTCACATAGTCACTCTTTTACTTAAAACCAATACTGTACCAATTGGGCCTTCACTAAATTCTAGAATTAAAGTATGTTATAGATCTTCGTGTTAGCTTTCCGAAACTTCAAACGGATCGCATTTTCGCGTCTGGAAGCTCCCGGAATCACGAAAACATCGAAATGCGTTCATCTTTTGGACAGCTGACACTCAAACAGTTTTACAGAAAGTTCTAGTACGAATTTGACTTATTAAAATATATATTTGGAAAGCTAACTTCGAAACGCTTCTTTTAAAAAAATAAAAGATTAATCGGAGTCTTGGGCTAGGAGTTATGGCATTTCTAAGTTGCTCTGGGTACTAAAAACGTGGATAAAAATTATGACGAATTTTTGTTTTGGACAAAAGAAACACATGTAGGCCAAGATACTTGGATACCAACATAGCTATCTAAATAAAACTTATTCTAACCATCCTAACTAAGATCAATCCACTCTCTAACCATCCTAAAACTGAAATTAAACCATAAAATAGCCTATTTGCATAAACACAAACACATGGGGTGTCCTATAATGGAAACTCCACAAGTAGGACACCAAACCAATTCAAACTTCCTAAAGAGGACTCCAAAGCGCCTCAAATTAAAATCTAATGGTTGTACATGCATGGGGGTGGATCCTATGGATTCAAATCTAACTAAAATGCAAGAGAAATTGAAATAGAGAGATGGTTATACCTATTGGAAGTGGGATCCCAATGATACAAAGGATACGGTTTCGACACGAAAACTCCTCCAAAATGGACACCCTTCCTTACTCCTTGCTCCCAATCCTTGCTAGCACCTTCCCCTTGGTTGAATGAGAAGAAATGATTGAAGATTGGAAGAAGAATGGAGGGATTTGGAGATCAAAATCAAGAGGGAAGCTCACAAGTTTGGGGAAGAACAAATTTGGGGAAAAAAATAAGCAAGTGTGAAATAAAAGAGAGGGACACCTCTCCCCATATAGGTGGCTGGTCATACATGCCCTAATGGGCCTATGTGAAATGTCCAAGATGCCCATACAAGTCTCCTTTGGGTCAACTTAAGTCATGACAAGGTTTGTGGTCAAAAAGGTCAAGTTTAAGTCTCTAATTTAACCATTCTAAGCAAGTAGAATTAGTCTAAACTCACTAACTTAATTAGTGGGGTTTGTGGGCCATGACTAACTAATCTTGGGGTCCCGTCTAGAGTCTAAGCTACCCGGGTCACTAACACAAGTCGGAACGAAATGAAACTCAAACTCGACTAAACAAATCTGGTAAAATCAATATTAAAATATAAAAATTCCCAAATTATTAAAATATAAAAAATGACCAAAATCACAATAAATCAATTTAAATATTATTAAAATAATCTAAAATTTACCAATTAATCAAAATTCTAAATAATTCAAAAGTCACAAAATGACCAAAATACCCTTAGCCTAAAAAATGGTAATTAGCTAAATTAATCACATGGGTTAGGCCTCCATGGTCATGGTTAGTCTATAGGCTAAGCAGCTCTAAGATTACACTAGCCAAAGAACAAAATTACAAAACACTAATTTAACGATATTAAAATAATTAAAATTTATCAATAAATCAATAACATGATTTAAACCTATTATTAAATAATCAATTTTATAAAAGTTTAAAATTACCCTTATTTTAGAAAAGTGGGAGTTACAAATCTATCCTCCTTAGAAAAATTTCGTCCTTGAAATTAAGATGTTCGTATTCCTTCTAGGTTAAACCCCCAACAATCAATGTCAAGAAAACTATATCTAAAATATGCAAATTGTGGTCCTACTGTTCGTGATATCACGGTCTTGTTTAGGGTCACTATACTATCTATCATAGCACAAAACATCCTGACAGATACTAATAGAATCACACAACAAGATGGAAAGAAGAAAAGGAAAGACAGATCTACTAACCCGTCACCCGTAGCGTCGGTCTACTCGACTGTCAACGCAAAAGTCCTGCCCCTCTGGGGTATATCCCTCTAATGGTGCGGGACACGGTGCTGTACTACAGGTGGCCTAGCTCCACCTATATAATCCATGATATTCAAGTAATATCCACACTGATATTCCACTCCATTATACTAGGGCACCATCTATATGGTATCTATTCTGCAATTTAATAATCATACCCGTCTATCCAGAACCATGTTACCAGAATCCTCGTCACACCAGTAACTATGGCTGCGATAATCCATAGAGTCCGCAACTAAGGTACATACCTCTAGAATCATGGTATTTAAAATTTTTGCATTGCCGCTAGCTTGGCTGCAAAAACCTTAAATTTCCAAAACCCGAGAAATACATCCAAAATCAGACCCTATGTCTTCGTCATGCCTGCTAAGATGGCTGTAGAAGACTCTAGATTCCATGACTGAGGCAACCTAGCCCATAATGTTATCTTGGTAGAAAATCAAGTCAATAATGAATACCAAAAATCAAATTCAACGATGAGCAAAGAAGTAGACAGAAACTGTCGGAATCAAATTTCGAGATAGTTTATAATGAGATTCTCAAGGGTCATCCCAGGAATTCACAAATTATAAGAAATTATAAGAAATTTATTTATAATTCACAAATTATAAGAAATTTATTTATAAATCCTTATAAAAATATTTTCATAAAAACACGGTTATATATACATATCTGACAATAAATATATGTATATAGGTATAAATATAGTATTATGCTATTATAAATATAATCATTTATAGCAAATTGTACCTAACCTATTTTATTGTACAAAATCCCATAAAATAAATTCAAAGTAATTCTACAGGATCATGGCAACCTGATGTGGCCCTACCAATATATATATATATATATATATATATATATATATATATATATATATATATATATATATATATATATATATAATATATATATATATATATATATATATATATATATATACACACACATAATCCAAAAATATAATTCACAAATTATAAGAAATTTATTTATAAGTGTCACGACCCGCACCCACTGTGAGCTGTGAGGGTACGAGAACGTAACAACGTCCAGCCTACGCCGCAGTGTCGACGGTAGAACGCTGTCCTAGGTCAATCATCTAACAATATAAAGGTACCTGTACAGTATATACACTCCGAATGGAGGTGACATAGCAATATACAGTCTCAATCACATCTAAAGCAGAAATGAAAAGATAGGAAGATAGATAGATAAATACTGGAATAAAGGAAAAACCACATAAACACAACCAGAGAGTCTAAGTGTCTACTGACCTAACAAATCAGAACATCCAGCTCAATACAAGACTCTAGTACTGAAAAGAAAGAATATATACAATCTAGATCTCAAATGACAGAAAATAGAAAACCTAGACTAGGGAGCCTCAGTCTCTAAACTAGTGGATCAGGCTGGAAATCTGGGTCACACATGGCATCCACAGCTGCCCCATAGTAGGTATCTATGCAGGCCTCCTCCTCATCCTCTGTAAAATTTTTAACAGGTCCAGTTAGGACGGGAGCGAGCACAAAACATCTCACGCAGTTCATAACGAGTTAGAAAATATAAAGCATGCAATAGAGTAAAGTACATGAAACGCTGAAAGAAGAAGATATATGAAAAATAGTAGAGATTTGATAACAGGAAATATCTAAATATGATAAGTAAGACTGTAAGGAACATGTGATTTTAGAGCACAATATGGTTATGTAAACGGGTTAGGTTATACAATAAAATAGGACTCCTTTGTACGTGGGTGTACAATGGACATATACAATTTCTTATACAATACGATTGATCACATAACCATTTCTACTCCTCCTCCCCAATCAATACACAAGGATCCAATTCAGTTACGTTACCTTATACAATGGCTTGTACAATGACTTGTACAATGGCTTGTACAATGACTTGTACAATGGCTCAATGTGATACTGAGAGTACAATATGCACAATGAGTATACAATGATAAGGGTATTCAATAAATATAACATGTAAGTGAAACGCACATCACAATATGTACTTATTGAATACAAGGAGATAACATCTCAGAAGAAGATCCATATAGTACCAATCCGTGATAAAGATCGTGTCAGCATCAAGTACAGTAATCTAGAGCAAGAATGTAAATCCATACAAGTATGAAACGGTCAGAGAATGTACCCGCCTGATAACCTGAGTGTCTGAAGAGAATACACTGTCCGAGGAGTGGTGTCTATCTCCTATAGAACAGTACAAGTCACTATGAGTCCAAAAATGATAAAATGAAATCCTACTATGCATTCTACATGATTCTAGGTCAATCTAGGCCAAAGTCAACTCTTGGTCAACTCTGGTCAACCCTAGAAGTCAAACTAGGTCAATCAAGTCTAACTAGGCTATACTAAGTCTAACAATCTATTCTAGACAACACACACCATTCCTAGGCTATACAAGCCAACAACAATCACACATAAAAAAATACCTCACATTAGCTATCAATCAAGAGATTCATGTATACATGAGTAAAGGCTTATACCTATACACATACAACCTAAACATAGAGCATATATCTAATACATGCCTATGATAACCATACAACACTAGATCAACACTATCTACAAACCACACCCTACAACTTATACATTAAACCATACTAACATTATATACACATTAACATAGATAGGCATAATAAAACATGTGTGTGTGTGGTGTGCTGAACAAGGTGCAGGAAGTATCCAAAAACAGTGAAAGAGGGGAGTGTGTGGACTAGTGTGTGTATGGGTGAGGGTGTACAGGAATTCATAACAGTGAAGGGAAAGTAAAACAGTGTGTGTATGCATACTTGTGTGTGCAGGAATGACAGGAGTGTGGAGAGCAGTGTGTGTAACTGTGACAGTGTGCAGGAAAATCTCAAAACAGTGAAGGAACAACAGGAAACACAGAACAGTGTGTGTACAGTGGTGTGCAGGAATGTTAAAATCAGGGAAAGAGAAGACTGTGTGTGAGCATGACAGTGAGCATCATAAGACAGGAAAAGCATGTATATGCAGACAATCAAATAATGAAAAAGATAAGGAAAACAGTTTAAACCAATCTCAGGTTTTGAATGAAACTGGAAATCAATATGACATTATATGGTTATGTGTGTGACATGGGTTAATCTCAGGTTTTGGCAAGGAAATTAATTATACAAACTCAGGTCCTTAACTAGCATTCAAAAATGAGATTGCCCACCCATTCCAGATTTAATGTAGTAGCATTGGAATCAAGATATTGGCAAAATAGGGAAGACAGTGTAACACAGGTTTGTAAATACCAAACAAACTCAGATTTCAATAACAGTTCCCCCCTTCCTATTCTCAGTTATGAAGAATACCCACCACAGTATAAATACTCTATAAATCTCAGGTTTTAACAAACTGGAACTCAGAACACAGTTTTAAACATCAATTTAACACATCAAGTTAATCCTTGTTAGGAAGAAAAGAAGGAAAATCAATTCATTGCCTTCCTAAATCTCAGATTTCAGATATAGGAACATGTTTAGAATCAAAAACTAAGTATTAAACATCACTGCAGGGGTTGAAACTATCAGGCCATCTCAGTTTAGAACTGGGAATGACAGGAAAATAAAGTCAGTATCAAAACATGGTTTTAATGAGGAATCGAATAGCAAATATCAATTAATCATGAATCTAATGATTGGAAAAATGAATACAACCCTCGTGCACAATCCCACACATCATCTCGTGTCACCCATAGCCTGACACAGCGTGTCCATAGCAAGAAATCATAAGTGATACACATACAGTGCACTGACAGTGCACTGTCTCGTGCATACGTGCACTTGTGTCATGTGCACGACACAAGACACGAGAGGATCTCGTGGTCACCCTTATAGGTAGCCCACCTATAGGGCTACCTCATAGGCCCACTGGCCTGTGTCCACGACGTGTCAGTGTCGGACACGAGGCCCGTATCAGTGGCCCAAAACCACACTATGTAGTACACTGGAAAATCGGTGCGGTTGAGATTTCTCTCAAACCGCTCGATAAGACGAGCCAAAAATTGGTCTGTGACATGTCAGTCACGAGCCCCAAGTGCCACCAAAGTTTCAGCCCAAAGCGTGTCGTGTCGTGTCCGCTACAGGGCCCGATAGGCAGGGGAACCCTGTAGCACGCGCGCGAGCGTGTGCACGCGCGTGTCCACACATCAAAACGACACAGAATGACACAAAATCCAAGACACAAAGACATGAAATAGTAAGCAAGAACAAAACCCTATTTCCTAATAAAAAACAATGGGTAAACTCGATCGACATGTCCTTTGTGGCATTTTGCCGAACACCATGGCTAGTGTACGGATACGTGTCCAGAATGGACACGAATCCTTTGACACTGGACACGAAATCTATCCAGACCTTAGGGGGACCCTTAGGGCTTCCTATTGGTGAAGACCAAATGAAAATCTATAGAGAAAAGGGAAAGTTACCTATTGGTGAACAAGCCTTCACAAAAGCTAAATGGAGAGATTCCTCAAGCCACCCAAACTTTCACAAATTGTTGTTTCCCTGCAAATAACCAATACCAACAGCAAGAGCATTGATTTTAGGTCCTAATGAAATTGGTTTGGGGAAGAAAGGATTTAAAATAGATTTTTAATGAATTTTGGAAGATGGAACTCACCTCTTTTCTTAGAACTTTTGGATGAACCCTAAAAGAGGCTAGCCCTAAAATCTAGGAGACATTAAATAGGAGTGTGGATCCCTAGGTGGCTGGTCATAAATGCTAGGGTTAGGGTTTAGTGATGGGCTTGGGCCTCTATGGGCTAAGTTGCTAACTAATGGTTTTCAAAACCATAAGTCATGGCTTATGACTAAAAACCTCTCAATTCTAACTTAAGTTTTAAAGACTAAAACATGGGTTAACTTTAGTCTAACTAGGGTTACATATCCTAATCTCATAGTCATGACCTAGGTTAGCCACTAGGTTAGTCTACAAGGGTCAAACTAGTCAAAGTCAACCTAGTCCAAACAATTCTAAAATAATTCCTAAAAAAATTCTCATAAATTAAATAAATTCTAATAAATTTAAATAATAATTAATAATCCCAAATAATTCTTAAAATTACAAAAATGACTAAAATATCCCTCAGTCTGGAAATGAACACTAGCAAGACACCAAATCATAAGTCATGAATTTAAATAGTTTAAAAATAATTAAATATCACTAAAAATCATAACATAAAATAAATACCATTAAATAATAATTATAATTACAAAATTTCAAAATTACCCTCTTCTGGAAAACTGGGTGTTACAATCCTACCCACCTTAGAAAAATTTCGTCCTCGAAATTAAAATGGCAGTAGTCCTTCTAGGTCAAACACCCCAAAATCAGAGTCTCAAACATACCGTCAGATAATCATATGCGTCTGTCCAAAACCATGATACTCAGAATCTCTGTCATGCCAGTGAGCAAAGCTACGATAATCACAGAGTCCTCAACTATGGTACATACCTCTAGAACTATGGTATTTAAAAATTTTGCATTGCCGCGCGCTTGGCAGCGAAAACCTTAAATTTCCACACCCGAGAAATACGTCCATAGTCCGACTATATGTCCTCACTATGCCTGCTAGCATGACCCTAGAGGATTCTAAAATCTCATAATCGAGGCGACCTAGCCCATACGACTTATCTCAGAAGAAAATTAAATCATAACACAAAAACAACAAGACAGAATTGATCAACCAACGAGTAACAGAAAGAATAGAAGTTCAAGGCAGTAATTGTAGAATTTGAATCAAGAACGGAACCTGCAACTAGATCTCCAACGGCCTGAGCATCCTCGGCTGTCATAGCGAAAGCTCGCCCTGGCTGGCCTCCCCTGGCCTGCTGTTGATGCTGTATGAACCTCTCCTGCTGAGTCTACAATGGTGGTCCCCTCTGCTGCCCTGCCGGAGCCCTAGCTCCTGGTGCTATCTGAGCCAACGGTGTCGGGTTCTGGGGACACTCTCTACACTGATGCTCTACTGACCCACAAAGTAAACACATACCCAGTCTCTTCCTGCAATCGTTCCACCAATGGCCTGGCTTCTTGCAGAAGTTGCATACGGTGTCCTGCTGATACTGCACCTGTCTCTGACCCTGATACTGAACAGGCCTCTGCTGCAGCTGATGTATCTGAGCCCTCGACTGCTGGTACTGCTGCTGAAACTGTATGCCTGGCATCGGCTGCTGATACTGCTGCTGAAACTGATGCTGAACGTGCGGCCTCTTGGCCGGTCCTCCGCTGCTGGTGCCCCCAACTGGGTCTTGCCCTCTCTTGAGCCTAAGCTCAAGATCATCCTCAGCCAGTAAAGCTCCCGTCAGAATCTCCTCGAATATGGCATCCCTGTTGCCCTTGGTCAAGGACTTGACTTCCTTGACCAGACCCTTCCGGAACCTCTGGGCCTTCGCCGCCTCGCTCAAACCCTCCACGAATCTGCTGAGGCGGCCGAACTCCCCAGCGTACTCCTCCACTGACAGGCTCCCCTGAACTAGGCTCTCAAACTACGACTCTAAAGCTCTGAGCGCTGAATCTAGAAAGAATTTCTTCTTGAAGAAGCCCTTGAACTCCTCCCAAGTCTGTCCGGCTACCCCCACCCTAGGGTCCGACTGATACCAGGTGCGAGCAAGATCGCGCATCCGGCTAGCTGCGGCCTCGATCTGAAGATCTGCTGGAATCCTGGCCAAGCGGAAGATCTCCTCTATATGCTCGATCCACTCATCGGCATATAGGATCCCCTCTGTCCCCAGAAAGTCTCTGGGGCTCATCTTCTGAAACTGCTCGATCCCCGGTGTCTTTGGCTGCTGTACCACTGGTCGGGCTGTAACTGTCGAAATGACCAACTCCATGTCTCTGTCCCGTCGAGCCTGCTGTCGGTCCATGAACTGCTGGAAATACGTGAACATCTGAGCTGCGTCCACGTTTCCTGTAGACGGCGGCTGCTGGAACGGTACCTCTGGAATGACTGGGTCCTGCCTCCGAACTGGTGAAGGCATACCCTCAGCTGCTGCTGAAGTCCCAATATGAGCAGAGGTGGCAGGAGCTGTAGCCTCCCGACCCTGCTGAACTGGCTGAGAGGTAGCAGTCCTCTCTACAGTATCTCCATGAATGGCACGCTGGAATCGCGTCTCCACCATCCTGAAGACAGATCAACAAACAATTGCTGAGAATGAGTCAAAATAGTAAAGGCGGACAGTTATATTCAACGAGAACAATATCAGCAAGAACTGAGATGGTATGAATTTGATATGAGTTTTTCCTAGTGTGATCGAGTACCTTCAAAATATCCTAATCCTATTGCAGGCTGTAGTGATACTCTAGTTCGAATACCACTACATAAACTCGACCTGCATGGGCCACCACAAAAAATGTGTCATGACCCACACCCACTATGAGGGTACGAGAACGTAACAACGCCCAGCCTACGCCGCAGTGTCGGCGGTAGAACGCTGTCCTAGGTCAATTATCTAACAATATAAAGGTACCTGTACAGTATATACACTCCGAATGGAGGTGACATAGCAATATACAGTCTCAATCACATCTAAAGCAGAAATAAAAAGATAGGAAGATAGATAGATAAATACTGGAATGAAGGAAAAACCACATAAACACAACCAGAGAGTCTAAGTGGCTACTGACGTAACAAATCAGAACATCCAGCTCAATACAAGACTCTAGTACTGAAAAAGAAAGAATATATACAATCTAGATCTCAAATGACAGAAATAGAAAACCTAGACTAGGGAGCCTCAGTCTCTAAACTAGTGGATCAGGCTGGAAATCTGGGTCACACATGGCATCCACAGCTGCCCCATAGTAGGTATCTATGCAGGCCTCCTCCTCATCCTCTGTAAAAATTTTAACAGGTCCAGTCAGGACGGGAGCGAGCACAAAACATCTCACGCAGTTCATAACGAGTTAGGAAATATAAAGCATGCAATAGAGTAAAGTACATGAAACGCTGAAAGAAGAAGATATATGAAAAACAGTAGAGATTTGATAACAGGAAATATCTAAATATGATAAGTAAGACTGTAAGGAACATGTGATTTTAGAGCACAATATGGTTATGTAAACGGGTTAGGTTATACAATAAAATGGGACTCCTTTGTACGTGGGTGTACAATGGACATATACAATTTCTTATACAATACGATTGATCACATAACCATTTCTACTCCCCCTCCCCAATCAATACACAAGGATCCAATTCAGTTATGTTACCTTATACAATGGCTTGTACAATGACTTGTACAATGGCTTGTACAATAACTTGTACAATGGCTTGTACAATAGCTTGTACAATGGCTCAATGTGATACTGAGAGTACAATATGCACAATGAGTGTACAATGATAAGGGTATTCAATAAATACAACATGTAAGTGAAACGCACATCATAATATGTACTTATTGAATACAAGGAGATAACATCTCAGAAGAAGATCCATATAGTACCAATCCGTGATAAAGATTGTGTCAGCATCAAGTACAGTAATCTAGAGCAAGAATATAAATCCATACAAGTATAAAACGGTCAGAGAATGTACTCGCCTGATAACCTGAGTGTCTGAAGAGAATACACTGTCCGAGGAGTGGTGTCTATCTCCTATAGAACAGTACAAGTCACTATGAGTCCAAAAATGATAAAATGAAATCCTACTATACATTCTACATGATTCTAGGTCAATCTAGGCCAAAGTCAACTCTTGGTCAACTCTGGTCAACCCTAGAAGTCAAACTAGGTCAATCAAGTCTAACTAGGCTATACTAAGTCTAAAAATCTATTCTAGACAACACACACCATTCCTAGGCTATACAAGCCAACAACAATCGCACATAAAAAAATACCTCACATTAGCTATCAATCAAGAGATTCATGTATACATGAGTAAAGGCTTATACCTATACACATACAACCTAAACATAGAGCATATATCTAATACATGCCTATGATCGATAACCATACAACACTAGATCAACACTATCTACAAACCACACCCTACAACTTATACATTAAACCATACTAACATTATATACACATTAACATAGATAGGCATAATAAAACATGTGTGTGTGTGTGGTGTGCTGAATAAGGTACAGGAAGTATCCAAAAACAGTGAAAGAGGGGAGTGTGTGGACTAGTGTGTGTATGGGTGAGGGTGTACAGGAATTCATAACAGTGAAGAGAAAGTACAACAGTGTGTGTATGCATACTTGTGTGTGCAGGAATGACAGAAGTATGGAGAGCAGTGTGTGTAACTGTGACAGTGTGCAGGAAAATCTCAAAACAGTGAAGGAACAACCGAAAACACAGAACAGTGTGTGTACAGTGGTGTACAGGAATGTTAAAATCAGGGAAAGAGAAGACTGTGTGTGAGCATGACAGTGAGCATCATAAGACAGGAAAAGCATGTATATGCAGACAATCAAATAATGAAAAAGACAAGGAAAACAGTTTAAACCAATCTCAGGTTTTGAATGAAACTGGAAATCAATATGACATTATATGGTTATGTGTGTGACATGGGTTAATCTCAGGTTTTGGCAAGAAAATCAATTATACAAACTCAGGTCCTTAACTAGCATTCAAAACTGAGATTGCCCACCCATTCCAGATTTAATGTAGTAGCATTGGAATCAAGATATTGGCAAAATGGGGAAGACAGTGTAACACAGGTTTGTAAATACCAAACAAACTCAGATTTCAATAACAGTTCCCCCCTTCCTATTCTCAGTTATGAAGAATACCCATCACAGTATAAATACTCTATAAATCTCAGGTTTTAACAAACTGGAACTCAGAACACAGTTTTAAACATCAATTTAACACATCAAGTTAATCCTTGTTAGGAAGAAAAGAAGGGAAATCAATTCATTGCCTTCCTAAATCTCAGATTTCAGATATAGGAACATGTTTAGAATCAAAAACTAAGTATTAACCATCACTGCAGGGGTTGAAACTATCAGGCCATCTCAGTTTAGAACTGGGAATGACAGGAAAATAAAGTCAGTATCAAAACATGGTTTTAATGAGGAATCGAATAGCAAATATCAATTAATCATGAATCTAATGATTGGAAAAATGAATACAACCCTCGTGCAAAATCCCACACATCATCTCGTGTCACCCATAGCCTGACACGGCATGTCCATAGCAAGAAATCACAAGTGATACACATACAGTGCACTGACAGTGCACTGTCTCGTGCACACGTGCACTTGTGTCATGTGCACGACACAAGACACGAGAGGATCTCGTGGTCACCCTCATAGGTAGCCCACCTATAGGGCTACCTCATAGGCCCACTGGCCTGTGTCTACGACGTATCAGTGTCGGACACGAGGCCCGTATCAGTGGCCCAAAACCACACTGTGCAGTACACTGGGAAATCGGTGCGGTTGAGATTTCTCTCAAACCACTCGATAAGACGAGCCAAAAATTGGTCTGTGACATGTCAGTCACGAGCCCCAAGTGCCACCAAAGTTTCAGCCCAAAGCGTGTCGTGTCATGTCCGCTACAGGGCCCGATAGGCAGGGGATCCCTGTAGCACGTGCGCGAGCGTGTGCACGCGCGTGTCCACACATCAAAACGACACAGGATGACACAAAATCCAAGATACAAAGACATGAAACAGTAAGCAAGAACAAAACCCTATTTCCTAATAAAAAACAATGGGTAAACTCGATCGACATGCCCTTTGTGGCATTCTGTCGAACACCATGGCTAGTGTAAGGATACGTGTCCAGAATAGACACTAATCCTTCGACACTGGACACGAAATCTATCCAGACCTTAGGGGGACCCTTAGGGCTTTCTATTGGTGAAGACCAAATGAAAATCTATGGAGAAAAGGGAAAGTTACCTATTGGTGAACAAGCCTTCACAAAAGCTAAATGGAGAGATTCTTCAAGCCACCCAAACTTTCACAAATTGTTGTTTTCCTGCAAATAACCAATACCAACAGCAAGAGCATTGATTTTAGGTCGTAATGAAATTGGTTTGGGGAAGAAAGGATTTAAAATGGATTTTTAATGAATTTTGGAAGATGGAACTCACCTCTTTCCTTAGAACTTTTGGATGAACCCTAAAAGAGGCTAGCCCTAAAATCTAGAAGACATTAAATAGGAGTGTGGATCCCTAGGTGGCTGGTCATAAATGCTAGGGTTAGGGTTTAGTGATGGGCTTGGGCCTCTATGGGCTAAGTTGCTAACTAATGGTTTTCAAAACCATAAGTCATGGCTTATGACTAAAAACCTCTCTATTCTAACTTAAGTTTTAAAGACTAAAACATGGGTTAACTTTAGTCTAACTAGGGTTACATATCCTAATCTCATAGTCATGACCTAGGTTAGCCACTAGGTTAGTCTACAAGGGTCAAACTAGTCAAAGTCAACCTAGTCCAAACAATTCTAAAATAATTCCTAAAAAAATTCTCATAAATTCAATAAATTCTAATAAATTTAAATAATAATTAATAATCCCAAATAATTCTTAAAATTATAAAAATGACTAAAATACCCCTCAGTCTAGAAATGAACACTAGCAAGACACCAAATCATAAGTCATGAATTTAAATAGTTTAAAAATAATTAAATATCACTAAAAATCATAACATGAAATAAATACCATTAAATAATAATTATAATTACAAAATTTCAAAATTACCCTCTTCTGGAAAACTGGGTGTTACAATAAATACTTATATAAATATTTACATAAAAAACACGGGCATATATACATATCTGACAATAAATATATGTATATAGTTATATATATAGTATTATGCTATTATAAATATAATCATTTGTAGCAAATTGTACCTAACCTATTTCGTTGTACAAAATCACATAAAATAAATTCAAAGTAATTCTACAGGGTCTTGGCAACCTGATGTGGCCCTACCAAGCGGGGTTATCAAGGTTAGGGCCTATACATATTTTCTAGTCAAAATAGAATCCAAAATCACTCAATAGGTCTTATGTGCCATTCGTAAATAAATAGCCCATGGGTACTCGATTGAGTGGCAGACCCATGGCATGTGTGTTATAGGCTCAAAATGGGCTAAAACTATATATTTTGTCAAATGGTTTTGATCTAAGTTGAGTTTCGGACTCACATTGGAAGTTGGGTCAAGAATTACGATAAACGGTCAAGTGACCTAAATTGACCAGAAAACTTTGTGATGTAAATAGAATACAAGAGAACAAGTTTCAGTAGGACACAATATATCAAAATAAAGATAATCTTGTCTACTGAAAAACCCATGCAGGAAGTTTCAAGCGATTGACAACCCTGACGTTCCAAAAATTAAAGACATCGAAAGATACATTTAATGGTCAAAACTAATTATAATAGACTTATTTATTAAAAACACTACCAAAATACACTCATTTAGCGACGGATTTTTAGCGACGGAATTTTTTCGTCGGTATTAGCGACAGTTTTGTGGCCGCTCAGCGACGGATTACCGACTACACGCCTCTGCCATTTTTATTTTAATTTTAGGGGGAGGAAAGGTCGCACATTCGTCGCTAGAGTGTCGGTGTTATAGCGACGGATTTACCGTAGTCGCTACGTAGTCAATTATTTGGCGGGAAATGTGTAGAGAATTGGCGGGACATATCTTCGACTACGTAGCGACGGATATTCAGTCGGCACTTATCAAAAAAGGCGACTGCTGGGCGACGGTTTTTACCAGTCGCTAGCCCATCGCTATATATACGTACCAGACTTTAAATTAAACGGCAGGGGGAACTTTTTGTCTTCCCCCAAATTCACTCTCTCTCCTCTCTCTCTCTCTCTCTCTCTCTCTCGTCGGTGTCGGCTTCGGTGATCGGCGTCGGTGTCGTCGTCGGCGTCGGCGTCCTCTCATCTCTTTCTTCCGAAGGTAACCCCCTCTCTCTCTCTCGATCTCTCTCTCTCTCGCGGTATCGTATAGGGGCTGGACGACGCGCTTGGGGCTGGACCGTCCGGGGCTGGGCGACTGGCTTGGGTCGGGTGCTGGGCGGTGGGCTTGGGGCGGGGGCGGCGGGGACTGGGCGGCGGGGGCTGGGCGGCGGGCTTGGGGCTGGGGCGTCGGGGGCTGGACGGCTGGCTTGGGTCGGGGTCTGGGCGGTGGGCTTGGGGCGGGGGAGTCGGGGTCTGGGAGGCGGGCTTGGGGTTGGGGCGTCGGGGGCTGGGCGGGGGCGTCGGGGTCTGGGAGACGGGCTTGGGGTTGGGGCGTCGGGGTCTGGGCGGTGGGCTTGGGGCGGGGGCGTCGGGGTCTGGGAGGCGGGCTTGGGGTTGGGGCATCGGGGACTGGGCGGCTGGCTTGGGTCGGGGTCTGGGCGGTGGGCTTGGGGTGGGGGCGTCGGGGTCTGGGAGGCGGGCTTGGGGTTGGGGCGTCGGAGGATGGGCGGCTGGCTTGGGTCGGGGGCTGAGCGGTGGGCATGGGACGGCGGCGTCGGGGGCTGGGCGGCTGGCTTGGGGCGGGGGCGTCGGGGGCTGGGCGGCTGGCTTGGGTCGGGGGCTGGGCGGTGGGCTTGGGGCGACGGTATCGGGGGCTGGGCGGCTGGCTTGGGGCGGATGCGTCGGGGCTATTTGCAACCGACGCACACCCATAAGCACTCTTCATATATATATGCAACCGAACTGCTGGGCGGCGGGCTTGGGGCGGCGGGCTTTGGTCGGGGGCGGCGGGTGGCTTTGTTTCTCAAATTCATCTGAGTTTATATATTGGCTAAATAATGTGTTATCCATATTGGGTGTTCCATTAGTTTGGTGGTGTTTGGATTAGTAAATGTGAATATATATGGGGTTTGGATTCATGGTGTATATGTTCACTGTCTCAAGGACAGTGCGAGTTCTATCAGTTGTGTGCTTCTGTATAGATGTATATATCTATACATCTAGCTGTGATATACATATGCGTATGTGACAATCTCAGTTAGCGACGGACTAGTTACCGGTTAGCGACGGATATTTTCAGCTCCATTAATTGCATTAATCTACGGTACGACATGGTGTTCAGGACATAGTCCCTGCAGCCATTTGACTGGCGAGGCAGAAACTATGTTGCCGTAGATAAAGTTGCCTGTCCTCCGACCCTCATCCCTCGGCAATGATGATACGACCCCTATCAGTATATCTTATATAGTAGTAGATGATGTCTTAGTATTACATTAGTGAGTTCATCTTGATTCTGTTACGTACGTCATTCAGATACTAGATACGATAAGGTTAACATATACTACACGATATGTATACAGAATATAGATGATTCACACTAATGTATGCTAGAATGAATCTTGGGTTGTGTTCTGAGCCATCCGTTCTCACACTTAAAATACATAAGAATTAGTAGTGTGAGAGCGCCGGAGAGAGTGAGAGCACCGGAGGGGAGGAAGGAGAGAGAGAGAGTAAAATGGTACGACATGGTGAAGTAGTATTGTATTTTGGCTCCAGTTCCAGCTCCATTTGATCTAGGGTACGACATAGTGATCTAGACATAGTACCTGCAGCCATTCGACTGGCGAGGCAGAAACTATATAGCCGTAGATAAAGTTGACTGTCCTCCGACCCTCAATCCTCGGCAATGATGATACGACAACCTATCACTATATCTTACATAGTAGTAGATGATGTCTTAGTATTACATTATGTGAGTTCATCTTGATTCTGTTACATTCTTCAGATACTAGATACGATAAGAACATATACTACACCATATGTACAGAACATAGATGATTCACACTAATGTATGCTTGAATGAATCTTGGGTTGTCTTCTGAGCCATTCGTTCTCACACTTGGCAAAAAATCAAATTTTTTATACTTTATTGGCTTTCGAAAATGTACTCAAATTACATGATGGTTCCTTTAGTTAGCTTGCTTATGTTACAATTATATTATTTATGACTATCGATCTTACCAGATGGTACCCATGACCCGAGGAGCGGCACGTCGTTTGAGGAAAACAGTGAATGATGAGGTGGCTCCTCCTACAGTTAAGGAGAAAGTGGTACCGGTTGCTAGTGAGACCGGGAGTTCTATTCATCCAGCACCGGTAGCTAGTAAGACCGAGAGGACTCTTCATGCAGTCCTTGCAAGGGACGACAGCTCTCCTCGTGCCAAAAATCTTGCTTTTTCGAGGTGGTTGCGTGAACGTATCACTGAGCGTTTGCGTGAGCAGCGTGGTTCTCATTAGCTATTAGTACTTATTTGTATTGGACTATTTGTATTGGATTGTTTTTGTATTAGACTATTTGTATTGGACTACATATTGAGTTGTTTTTGTATTAGACTATTTGTACTGTCTTCCGACCCTTATCCCTTGGCAATGATGATACGACAACCAACAAGGAAGAATACTCTGAGAGATCCAACTGAGTATGACGTATACTCTGAGAGATCACATTTACAAGAATGATATCAGTAGTGGGATTGAGTGCTGGAGGAGATATTATCAGAGTATACGTCCTACTCAGATGGGTCTCTCACCGTTATTAATTTTTTCTGATGGTATGGTAGATGTGCTCCCTCAACAGATTCTTGCTCCCAGCCAAAACTTTGCCCCGGAGCTCAAGTGGACATCTTTGGTGTAGAGCTCGAGTGAGAGGTTTCTGACAGCATGGTGGTCTCCTTTATCAAAGTATCCGTGCTCATCCTATATTGGTTGTGGGACGAGCATGGATACTTTGACAAAGGAGACCACCACGCTGTCAGGAACCTCTCACTCGAGCTCTATACCAAGGATGTCGACTTGAGCTCCGGGACAAAGTTTTGGCTCGGAGCAAGAATCTATTGACGGAGCACATCCACCATGCTGTCAGAAAAAAATAGTAACGGTGAGAGACCCATCTGAGTAGGACGTATACTCTGATAATATCTCCTCCAGCACTCAATCCCACTACTGATATCATTCTTGTAAAGGTGATCTGTCAGAGTATACGTCCTACTCAGATGGATCTCTCAGAGTATCCTCTCCGGTTGGTTGTGTTCTGAGCCATCCGTCCCAGGGATTTGATTCTGTATTTTGGTTTCTGTATTTTGGCTCCAGCTCTATTTACATTAATCTATGGTACGACATGGTGATCAGGACATAGTCCCTGCAGCCATTCGACTGGCGAGGCAGAAACTATGTAGCCGTAGATAAAGTTGACTGTCTTCTGACCCTCATCCCTCGGCAATGATGATACGACAACCTATCACTATATCTTATATAGTAGTAGATGATGTCTTAGTATTACATTAGCGAGTTCATCTTGATTCTTTTACGTTATTCAGATACTAGATACGATAAGAACATATACAACACCATATGTACAGAACATAGATGATTCACACTAATGTATGCTAGAATGAATCTTGGCTTGTGTTCTGAGCCATCCGTTCTCACACTTGAAGATAAATCGAATTATAACGACGGATATTAGGTTACTCTTCAGGATAATTGATGTCTATTTTATATTAATTTGGTTTGGTCTATATGTTTCTTGGATAATTGGCGTGCATTAAATTCGTATGTGCATATTTGGTCTATGTGATTCTTGGATAATTGGTGTGCATTATATATTGGTTTGGTTTATGCATATTTTTGTGAACAGGGAAAGTGCTGTAATTTTTTTTCAAAAAAATTCTCAGTTACCGACGGACTAGTGACCGGTTAGCGACGGATATTTTCAGCTCCATTTGCATTAGTCTACGGTACGACATGGTGATCAGGACATAGTCCCTGCAGCCATTCAACTGGCGAGGCAGAAACTATGTAGCCATAGATAAAGTTGCCTGTCCTCCGACCCTCATCCCTCGGCAATGATGATACGACAACCTATCACTATATCTTATATAGTAGTAGATGATGTCTTAGTATTACATTAGTGAGTTCATCTTGATTCTATTACGTTCTTCAGATACTAGATACGATAAGAACATATACTACACCATATGTACAGAACATAGATGATTCACACTAATATATGCTAGAATGAATCTTGGCTTGTGTTCTGAGCCATCCGTTCTGATCAAGCATCTTCCTTCTCCTCTCCTCCACCATGGCTCTGAACCAATCTGCTCCTCCCTACTTCCCTTCTTTTTATTTGACTCTCTCAGCCACATATGACATCCAGCTCAAGTATAGAGTCGGAGGAGAAGAAGTGGGCTGGAAGAGGAGGGGGAAGCAGCACAGCCGGCAGCATGACCCGGAGGAAGTACATAGGTTTTCTTCAATAGCCGTAGGAGAACTATAATGATATATCTTTTCATAACATGTCATCTTGTCAAAGACCCTTCATGTGAATATCATGTTACCGCGGTGTCGGAAGTCTAACATGTCATAAGTTTTCTAAGCCGTGTGTTTTGACATAATCTTCCCAACCAACTCTTTCCTCCTATGTAGTAATCTTGCATTATTACATAGCAGGAAAGAGTTTGGAGGATTATGTCAAAACACACGGCTTAGAAAATTATGACATATTAGTCTTCTGACACCGCGGTAACATGGTTGTCACATTAAGGGTCTTTGACAAGGTGATATGTTGTGAAAAGATATATCCTTATAGTACTCCTACGGCTGTTGAAGAAAACCTATGTACTTCCTCCGGGTCATGCCGCCGGCTGTGCTACTTCCCCCTCCTTTTCCTGCCCACTTCTTCTCCCCCGACTCTACACTTGAGCTGGATGTCATATGTGGCTGAGAGAGTCAAATAAAAAGAAGGAAAGTAGGGAGGAGCAGATTGGTTCAGAGCCATGGTGGAGCAGAGGAGAAGGAAGATGCTTGATCAGAACGGATGGCTCAGAACACAAGCCAAGATTCATTCTAGCATAAATTAGTGTGAATCATCTATGTTCTTATCGTATATAGTATCTGAAGGACGTAATAGAATCAAGATGAACTCACTAATGTATGCTAGAATGAATCTTGGGTTGTGTTCTGAGCCATTCGTTTCGATACTTGGCAATTAAGTCATTCGACTGGTGAGGCAGAAACTATAAGGCTACTTGCATGTTCTTCCAACTTTAAATTACAAGATTACTACATTAGGTTACATAAATTACAAGATTACTACTTGCATGTTCTTCCAACTTTAAATTACAAGATTACTACTTTAAATTACAAGATTACTACTTGGCAATCAAGATGAAATTGATGCTAGGATGCGTTGACATGCTCTACGAAAGCGTCTAGAATCTTGACACTAAGTATCTGGAGACCGAAGCTTGCAAGAAGATGCTGTTCGACCCTAGAAGTGAAGCAGAAAGGCTACGTGAGGGTTTAAAACTCAATGTGGATGATTTAAAACCTCGACGAATTTATGGGTGCCCCACATTTGAGTGCTACACCAAGACTCACCGTGATGAGGTTAGTGATTTATTTAACCTAAGACATGGGATCATAGAATCGAAGACAGTTGAGACCAAGACTGTAAACATTATGTGAGTTCATCTTGATTCTGTTACATCCTTCAGATACTAGATACGATAAGAACATATACTACACTATATGTATAGAACGTAGATGATTCCCACTAATGTATGCTAGAATGAATTTTGGGTTGTGTTCTGAGCCATTCGTTCCCATACTTGGCAATTAAGCATGTGAAATAGAACTGATTATGTTTAGTTTGTCTTACGATACAGATTTTTAAATCCAAATTGAAATGGATCGTTAATTCGTTGTTCGTACATGGATGTACTAGCGGATCAACCTCCTGGACCGTAGGTACTTATAAGTATTGACCGTATCGGATTAGTATCGATCTATCGTTTTGGTATGGACCGTATCGGTTGGTATTGGTCTTAGCGAATTGGTATCGTCCTATCCGATATGTATCGGCCGTATAGATAGGATTCATATTGGCCTTATGGATTTGGTATCGGTCATATCCGATAGGTATCGGCCGTGTTGGATTATTATATACCATTTCGGATTAGTATCGTGGAAGGTTTAGTAACAACTGTACTTGGATTTCTCTCTTCTAGAGCTAGATTACCATTGCAAGAGAGTCACGAGAGCGTAGATGGCCAGTTACAGAACATACATACTTCCTTTTCAATCTCGCTTTTCCTGATGGAAAAGGAAGTATGTATGTTACTGTAACTGGCCAATCACGATCTGGTGATTCTCTTGCAATGGTATTCTAGCTCGAGAAGAGAGAAATCCAAGTACAGTTGTTACTAAACCTTCCACGATACTAATACGAAATAGTCTATACTAATCCAACACGGCCGATACCTATCGGATATGACCGATACCAAATCGATAAGACTAATATGAATCCTAACTATTCGGCCGATACATGTACATATCGGATATAGGACGATACCAATTTGTTAAGGCCAATACCAATATGATACATCCTATACCAAACCGATAGACCGATACTAATCTGATATACTAGATACTAAGTACATCTGGCCTATACCAGTGGATCCACAAATTACTGCACGATAGGCCCAACGACTCCAGCTACATTCGGTTATTGGTGAGTACATGATTATATAGTAATTCTGTTAGTCTTGTGATACAGATTTTTACTCTCTCATGCTACCAACGTCACAACTTTTCCAGTACTGCTCCCTCTAATGATGATAAACGCAAAAAACCAACGTCACAACTTTTATAACTTGAGTAAATTTCTTTACCCTATATAAAAATTTCTGTTGTCAGAAAGATGGCTCCTAGGACTCGTCGAGGTGGTGCTGCTAGTCGAGGAAGGGGTCGAGGCAAGAAACCCTTGGAGGTCGACACGGAGGAAGTCTCCATCGTCAAACAAGAGCCGGTGACTGTTAAGAAGAAGGTGTTACCAAAGGTCGAGGTCAAGGAAGAACCGATGACCATCAGGAAAGAGATTGCTCCCAAGCTTGAAGCTAAGGAGGAGCCATCGTCAGAGAGTAGTAGCATCGGGACCGACCCTCCTGTCCCTACAAAAGACCTCAACCAGATTGAGCCTTCGTATGCAAAGTGGCTGATAGAATGGTACATGCCTCAACGCAACTATCATCCCTGGCTGTGAGGTTCATCGTCTGACTTGTGGTCTTTGTTGAGGCCAAAGTCGATTTTCCTATGTGTTTTGGAATATTTGTGAAAATTTTGGAATATTTGTGCTATGATCGGTCGCCAGCGATGGATATTAGGTTACTGTAACTGGCCAACTCTTTCCTATGTGTTTTGGAATATTTGTGAAAAATTTGGAATATTTGTGCAATGATCGGATTATAACGATGGATATTAGGTTACTCTTCCGGATAATTGATGTCTATTTTATATTAATTTGGTTTGGTCTATATGATTCTTGGATAATTGGTGTGCATTAAATTCGTATGTGCATATTTGGTCTATGTGATTCTTGGATAATTGGTGTGCATAATATATTTGGTCTATGTGATTGTTGGATAATTGGTGTGCATTATATATTGGTTTGGTTTATGCAAATTTTTTGCGAATAGGGAAAACGCTGTAATTTTTTTTCAAAATATTCTCAGTTAACGACGGACTTGTGACCGTTTTGCGACGGTCACCACCAGTTTTCGACTACTTTTCGACGGTTATTCCGTCGCTAACTGGATATTTGAAAATGTTTCCAGGTAGCGACGGATGGTCGACGGATTATCCGTCGGCATGGTATATTGTTCGATGGAATAGCGACGACCTTTCCGTCGCCCTTGTTCTGGAAATAACAAGAATTTCCAGAACAAGATCGACGGTTTAGCCGTCGCTATTCCGTCGATATATATCGACGGAATAGCGACTACTCTTCCGTCGCCATGGTGCTGGAAATGCCAAGCATTTCCAGAACCTAATCGACGGATAGTCCGTCAGAACGCCGTCGCAAATCCGTCGTTAGTTACCAAAGAATACCGACGGATTAGCGACGGAACGATACAATCTGATACGCTGTTACGACGGGTTACCGACGGAATGTTACGTCGCTATTGTCTACACAGTTCAGTACTTATTAGTTGAAATGGACGACAGTCCGTCGGAAATGCGTCGCTAATGCTTCGTATTGTGATGTCGACAATCCGTCGCTATTCTGTCATGTGACGACAACTTAGCGACGGAACGTTATTAGCGACGAGCTGATTGCCGACGGATTTTTTTGGCCAAAATCCGTCGGTTATCGGTCGCTAATAGTAATTACCGTCGGTTTAGCGACGGATGTGGCCGTCGCTAAAACGATAAATTTTGGTAGTGAAATAATCATGATAAAAATTTAAAAGAACCCAAAAATCCACGGGCATACATACAGCCTCAGGGAGAGTGATGTCCCCCATGTTCTTCTATATCTCCATGGTGCCAGTAGCTGGAGGAATAATTGATGTGGTAGTAGATGAGGGCCTGGAACTGCTCGTCCCAGGAGTATCGGCAAGACCCGTCGATGGACTGGCAAGAGCCTGGGACCTGGAACGGTATGGTACGATGGAGTAAGCGTCGCAGACCTGGACGAGGGTCCGAAAGTAAGGTCCGATACCGGTCAAGGAGTGCCCTCTCGTGTAAATCTAGATCCGCATCGTGGCATACCTGACTATAACATATGATAATAAAACAGATTAGATCGACATGTTACGAAGCGGATCAGAGATGACCACCACCAAAATTCCCCATTAGTCATTCCGACGAAGACCCGTTCCCTCCGCCACCACCAACGCACGGAGGATCTGATCGTCGCGCTATCGTTATTTTTGTGTTGTGTCATATAGAAAAATGAATGACATATATTTTCATAACTTATTTATTTATTTATTTATTTTATCTTTACAAGTCTATCTACTTCTAGAATCCATATTCCTAAGTATACATATTCCTATCACATCGATCGATTTATATCATACTGTAAAATGCTTATCATTGTGTATCGTTCGATACTTTAGCCCTTTACAATATGGAGGTTGCTATATCTATTGAAGTTCCTCTAGACGGTACTCAATTACCTATCAGAACATGAGAAAAACTGATTTGGGAAGCTTCTGCAGACGGTTCACATCAATGGATACTTTAGCCAGTAGCCTCATTATGAAAAGAAAACTGAATCGGGACTTTCCTCAACCATCTCTTGTCCTGATAAAATCTACCCTACCCTACCATTTTAATCCAACGTCATGTTTTATGTGCCCTACAGGTGAACATATCAGAGGGTACATCCCTTACTAATTCAAACAGAACCTAAGAACTTAGTACGCAGACTTGCGTGCATTTATCAGTACAACCACATTGATTGCAAGACAACACACACATGTATCACAATACTTAGTTACGAGCTTTGAACTCAGGTCAGGACATAGCCAGTACATATATCCTCACTAGTCGAACAAACATTCTAGACTTTGATGATTTATCAAGTAGAATCCCATGTCTATTTGTATTTTTTCTTCAAATTATCAAATAAACTCTATCATGGGGCTTGCGAGAAGGGATTTTAACTTGTCCATTCTAGTTGACCGATCTCTTGGGTTGGCCCTACCAGAAGAGATTTTAACTTGATATCCTTGACACAAATCAAGATAACCTGTAATCCCCTAAATTTCTAATATGATTTTTTTATAAATTAGTATTCAATGGTATTTAATTTTTACTTCGTATTTGTATGGCACATGCAAGTTTGCGTTCCCGTATTTGTACGTCGCGTGTGAATGAGCGTTTTTATATTTGCTCGTCGAGTGCGAATATGTGCGAGGTACATATTTTTAGAAAACATTTTATTTATATAGATGTAAATTATATTTCAAAATAATATATGATAAATATTTTATATTACTTGAAGTTGTAAATGCGTCGCGCCGAAGTTTGCCAAACTTCATTTTTATTTGTTATAAAAAGGCCATGTTTTGGTACAAGTATAACTAGTAATTTAGAAAAACTGTGTTTTATGTAAGTATTTGTTTGCATACTGTGTATATATAATTGTATTTTCAAAATTAATTACTATCATTAATTTATTATTTTAAAAAACATATATTATATATGGTTTGATTTAATATGTAATTAATATGGTGATTTAAATTGGAAAAGATTTTATTGACTTTATTTAAATATATTTTAAATTTAGATAGAATTTATCTAGATTGGATTTGATTTGGATTGAGTTAATTTTAAATCAATTTGAATTAATAGGTGATTTACCTAATTGGGATTTAAACGAATCATAGCCTTTATCCAAGTAGGAGCTTCCACCTCCTATATATGGAGAGGCTTCTTTGCTCTTTTCCATGAAATTTTATAACCCAAATTCCCTACCAAAGCATCATGCATCGTGTCCGTGTCCCCCTTCCCATCCACTATATTTTTATTTGTACAAATACAATAGTACTCCGTCCGACAATCCCGGATATGACGCCTAACAAATCCAACCCCAACACCACCCTTCGCCATCAACTTCATCCCGCCACTGCCACTTGCGGCAACACCACAACCTATCACCTTCACCTCGACTCGACCCAACACCGTGGCCGCCTTCCGCTGCCACAACCTGCCCTCTCCGACATCCATCCGTCTAACCAACCGCCGTCACCACCAAGCCATACCCACCATCACCATTACCGGCCAATCCTTCCATACAACCACCGTCGTCATCCTCACCCCACCATACGTACCACCTCCGAACAGCCTACCGACACCATCCCCCTTTGGACACCACCTCCGTCACCATCATCACCCCAAAACCAGCCACCGCGGTCGACCTTTCTCCGGTCAACCAGACCGCCTCTTCGAATCCCCGTCCACCAAGAACTCCACTACCACGTCTGCCTCAAATCTCGGCTAATCCACAGCAAATAACCACGACCATCATCAACAGATAAAAAGAAGAGAGAACCCTTACCTTGCCTCCGACCGCACGTCGTCGTTGTCACCTCCAGTTTTTAAAATTGAGGGCAAATTTGTCATTTTTAATATTCTAATATTTTTGTGAATATTTATTTATTAATATTATGTTTTGGGGTTTTATTTGATAGGGTTTGAGTTTTGTCTCATTTCGACTTGTGTTAGTGACCCGGGTCAGTTTTGAACCCAACTGGACCTGACCAACTTGTCACGACCAAATCCAGATATTTATATTTGACTAATCCTATTTTATTTTAGTGGAATTAGGGGTTAGAATTAGAATTAGAATTAGAACTTGGAATTAGGAGTTTCCAATTTACCATTTTAGCACCAACTCAAAACTATTATATTCTTTGACTTGGAGGGCATTTTGGTAAATTGCCAAATGCCTCCAACCCTCCAAAATGTGGCCGGCCAGCAGCAAACCCTCCCCCATGCTCTCATTTTTTAAGAAACTCTCTCTCTCTCCTTCTTTTCTCTCATTCCACAAAATCTCTTTCTTTTTCCTTTTCATTTTAAGCTCAAAAGGTAAGTAAATCTCTTCTAATTATCTTCCATACTCTAGATCTCTCTCTAATCTTGGTGATAACCCTTATTTATCTCTCATTTGTGGTTTTGATCTAGGTAGATCTAGCTTGGTGGTGGTGGAAGCATAGATTTTGCACTTTTACCTAAAAAGAAGTAATTTTGGGACTTTCCTTGGGATTCCAACTCTCAATAGGTAAACCCTCTCTCTAACCTTTGTAATTACTTCTAATTAGTGTCATTTGTATATTAGAGGATGTCTGGGGTATAGAATAACCCATTAGAAGAGGTTTGGAACCCATTGGACTCAATTTGGGACTTTTGATCTAGGTTTAGTGCCAAATTTGGGAAAAATCCTAAATTGACATGTTTGGGTGTTGTCACTAGCCTAATTAGACCTAATTAGGTTAGTTTGGGTGATATAAGTCTAGGTACATGTCCATATTTAGATACATGGGGTCGTTTTGCGAGAAATCACAAAAATAGGCTTTTTTGGGATTTTCGGGTTCCAACACATAGGTGACTTTTTGCACCGACACTAGAATCGGCAAGTTAGCACTTAGAATAGCTCATAATCATTATTTAGAACTCGTGAGTTTGGATCGAATCCGGATAGGTTTAGTGCCCGTATCGTGCGGTATCGCGAATCGGACACCCCAGAGTCGCCAGAAAGGCCATTTGGCCATTCAGGCCTCGTTTCTCATTTTCGCTTGCGTGCGTGAGTTAGATTGCTTGTGTGGGGTACGTGTCTAAGCCCTAGTGGATATAATTGCGAGGATTTGGGTATTCGGATAGGTTTCAGGATATTTTGAGTATAAATATATATATTATATAATTATATATATATATATATATATATATATATATATATATATATATATATATATATATATATATATATGTGTATACACACATATATATATGTGTGTATACACATATATATATATATATATATATATATATATATATATATATATATATATGTGTATACACACATATATATATGTGTTATATTTATATACACAAATATATAAATATTTGTGTTAGTGAATGTATATATGTGTGTGTGTGTGTGTGTGTGTGTGTATACACACACATATATATATATATATATATATATATATATATATATATATATATATATATATATATATATATAGGGTCGTTCTACAATACATCCCCTGGAAAAGGATGTATCAATACATCCGAAATCTGGACCGTTGGATGTTCATCCAATGGTTCGGATTGAATAATAGAGTAGAAACATCATTTAATGCTGATTTAGACTTTTGACCTGTTGGTAACTTGCTTTAGCAGGTCATTCTTCACTTAAATTTTTTCAACAAACACCCTAAATTAACTCATATTTACTCTCTCTTTCGTCCATCCAATTTAATATTTTTTACATCAACGTATAAATTCTATAATTTTTTTGGTTACAAGCCGTGGTGGTGGTGATGGTGTTGGTGGTGGTGGTGTTGGTGGAAAGAGAAACGAAGATGAAGAAGGAAATAAGAATCGGTCTAGATCGCGTCGAACGTCGTCGAGCCCTCCTAGAACAACGAGGAGTACCAGCTGCGCCGAGAAGAATCGGTCCGGTTCGCGATGGACGTCGTCGAGACCTCCTCGAACAAGGAGAAGTACCAGCGGCACCGCTCTAATTTTACTGTCCATTCCATTGTCAGAAATTTTATTTTTCATCTAACAATTTAATATTTTGTTAATAAAGCTACATGTCATGGTGGTGGTGGTGAAATAAGGAAACCTGCTTCTGAGGTCGAGCGGATCATCGGCTCACATATTTAAAAAAATCTGTATTGATCGGACGAAATATTTTTTACTTTTCTAATGATAATATTTTCGAAGAGAATATTTTTTTGGACGAAGAATGGTCATTCTCTTTGCTTTTAACACGGAGAATGGCCATTCTCAAGGAGAATGGCCATTCTCCGTTCCTTTAACATTGAGAATAGCCATTCTCCGTTCTTTTAAAATGGAGAATGGACACTCTCTATGCTTTTAACAAAGTATGGTACATTTAGGACTAAAAATGTTCAAATATGTCATATTTTTTTTACCAAATATTTACAGTATTTTTAATATCATTTACCAAAGTATATTCATTTAATATTAAATCATGTTCAAAAAAATCTGAATATCATTTTATCAGGCTTCCACTGTATGGCTGCACAAAATTTCCTACGAGTGTTTGAATATAATTAACCTACTATCCAAGAGAATTTTTCTTACATTACATTATGCATTACACTGGCATCGAATTCATACTGATGGCATCGATGTACTGATGGCAATAACAAAGGATGAACATGCAGGATTACAATTTTGGTTCAGCAATAACAAGGGATGAACAGGCAGGATTACAATTTTACTTCAGCAATAATAAGGGATGAACAGGCAGGATTACATTATGCATTGCACTGGCATCGAATTCATACTGATGACATCGATGTAATTATTTTTTACAAAAAGCAAAACACATTACAATCAAATAAAGTTTTAGTGATCCCAGGAATGCATCCGTAATGAGGCTATCTGTAAACCCTAGTGTCACGACCCGTACCCTATTTAGGGACACGAGCACATCGGTACGTCCAGCCTACGCCGCAGCATCGGCGGTAGAACGCTGTAAAAGGTCATCTAGAATATATAGAATCTAAGACACAAAATATAACTTGTCTTCTCCACACGGAGGAATATGTCACGCCCCAGAACCAGAATACTGGAGAGCGGAGGCAGACATAGCCAGCTACGTATATTGAAATGGAAACCACCTCGATATACGGTCACTGCTGTCTAGAAATATGAGGGTTTACTACAAGCCAACAGTCTCTTATGGTCATGAACAAGCCTAATGTCTCAATCACAAGCAAGTAAGTCAGGTCGCAAGATGTATGATCATTAAATATACAATAATAAGGCGTCCCAAATATCACATATTCAGCTGATCATGAAGCTAGTCATTACAAAATGTTAGGACTAGCAAGAGTTAATTCATACATGATCAACCCTAGGATTTGTTAATCATGTTTACATCCCGTAGGCAGACAGTAAGTAAAGTGCATCGAGCTAACAGGTGCTCGTCGGCTAAACGCTTCAAAAGAATAGTTTTACAATAGAGTGAGCGAAGAAAAATAGAAAACCCACTCGTAGCCCGGGTTCCTTGTAGTCGCCACCATTGGGCTGGAAGCTTGGTAGATCCTCGGGAGCTGCTCCGAAATCTGGCCACACAAAACCAGCTGGGTCAACCCCAGAAAGAGCAAGTGCCACAAGGGGGCCACAAAATAAGAACAAAGCCAGCAATCAGCACAAGAAAATATAATATTAAAACTAGAATTTACGAAAACATGGCAGGATAATATACGACGAGATAACCATGGAACTATTCCGATAGCCAGGTTACAACCCGTAAACCAAACAAGGATCGGGGTTGTAACCCTTCATCTGAACAGAACTTGGTTTCCCACCATTTATCGACAAGATAATAATGCAAGAAATCAAGACAGGGAGCAATCTTGTACTGGATCAAGACCTGGCTAAACTGGTTATACCTCATTCAATCAATCACGGCCAAGCAGATACTACGGCTTACTACTTTAACTAACTAGGGTTATCACAGGCCTAATTACTAACAAGATGCAGTGAGATTGTTCCACAGCCACAAGTCCTGCAGACCATTCAGGTTACCCAGGTCGAAAGTTAGGGGTTGAATTCTGGTGGGTACATCGCCCGGGAGACAAATGTACCATTAGGTGACTTAGAGGGTGCAACACGCGACGGTGTGCTGGAAATGTGCCCTACTCGACGGCAGGCTACAGATCCCAAGAGCGTCCAGGTAACGGGATTGCCTGTAGCTGTGTCATCTCTTCATGACTACTGTATTATTCTAGTTATTAACCTTAATCCATTTTAGTAGGTACTCCTGACCGTGGTACTCAGGAGTCCCATCCTAGACATGATGCAAGACATGACAAGTGGATTTAACAAGCAAGCAAGAAAGAACCACCCACGGTGTCAAGGCAGGTCAAGTTAAATTAGCCGTCGCAACAGCGCTAAGATAAATCATGTCAGGGTACTTGTCAGGAGTGCGCCACGACGGGCCACTATCATGTCAGGTTGGTTATGTCAGGAGTGCACCACTACGGGTCACTGTCGTGTTATGCTAGTTCCTTGTCATACCATGCCTTGTACAATAGTCATTCCAAACATATTAAGTAAAATCAAGTTCATGACAAAAGGCGTAAGGATATAAAATGGGCATAAAATATCTAATAAAATATCAATATACAGGGCTATAGAAGAGCCAAGCTTAAAGAAATAAGACCAAAACTCCAAGAGCCAATGGGTTAAGCAAGGGGTCAGGGGAGCAGCGTACGCACAAGGGCACGCACGCAGGGGAGCAGTGTACGCACAAAAGCACGCACGCAGAAGAGCGAAAAGTCACGCACGCAGGAGAGCTGCGTACGCGAAAAGTCACGCACGCAAGAGAGCTGCATACGCGAAAAGTCACGCACGTAAGAGAGCAGCGTACGCGAAAAGTCACGCACGCAGGGGAGCTGCGTACGCGAAAAGTCACGCACGCCAGAGAGCAGCGTACGCGAAAAGTCACGCACGCAACAGAGCAGCGTACGCGAAAAGTCACGCACGCCAGAGAGCAGCGTACGCGAAAAGTCACGCACGCAAGAGAGCAGCGTCCGCAAAAAGTCACGCACGCCAGAGAGCAGTGTACGCGAAAAGTCATACACGCCAGAGAGCAGCGTACGCGAAAAGTCACGCACGCAAGAGAGCAGCGTACGCGAAAAGTCACGCACGCCAGAGAGCTGCGTATGCGTAAAAACACGCACGCAGGGTCTGGGTCTTCTTCTCCATGGCTGAGAAGAAGCTCCAATGGCTCCAAAACTTTAAGGCATCACAACTTGGCCATCCGAACTCCAAATCCAGATTTCCAAAGTTCCAACCAGGGTGGAATTGAACTCTCTTCCACAAGGAAACATCAAAACCCATAAAAATCCAACTTAAGTAGATCAAAACCATGCAAAACCGAAAATAAGAAAAACTTAGATCTAGAACCATGGGGACTCCAAATCACAAAATACCAAGTTCTAATGTTGATCACCAAGTCCTAAACTAGCAAATGGACAAATAAAAGAGGGTTCTCATGTGGTGGCAAGGTGCACTTGCCTAAGGGAGGGTGTTGTGTAGAGGAAGGAGAAGAGAGTTGTGTAGAGGAAGGAGAAGAAGAAATTAATGGAGGTTTATGAGGAGAGAGAAAAGGTTGGTAGAGTTTTAAAGAGGGTGGGATGTGGTGTGTTGAGGGTGGAGCATAGGCTAAGGTGTTCCAATACCAAATAAACCAAACCAACCAACCCAATCCAATTAAAACCGAGCCATGACAAAAACCCGAAATACAAGAAATACCAAAATTCCACAAGTTGAGAAAAATAAAAATATATGCCAAAATCCAGATACGAGTATAAATACGAAATACGGGAAATACGGGAAATGAGGGTGACAACTCTACCCACCTTAAAAGAATTCCGTCCTCGAAATTTAATCAAGGAGCTAGAGATTGTCACGACAAGCTACATTAAGTACAGGTAAGTTGCACTAAGCAGTTCAATCATACAATCATACAATGCAAGCAAAGAAGGGAAAACGTAAGGCATAAGAATGACATTATATCTCATGAGTCAAACAGGTAGGGATATCGCGATCGGATGTCATCCTCACGCTCCCACGTTGACTCACCTAGAGAGTGATGACCCCAAGCAACACGGACTAATTTAATAGTCTTGTTCTTGAGTATCTTCTCCCTCCGGTCCAATATAGACACGGGCCTCTCCTCATACGAAAGGTTGGTACCAACAACCAATTCCGAATGGTCTAGGATGTGGCTCGGGTCCGGAATATACCGTTGTAATTGGGACACATGGAATACATCATGCACCTCACTTAGCGACGACGGAAGAGCGAGACGATAGGATACATCTCCTACTCGCTCTAGAATATCGAACGGCCCTATATACCTAGCACTAAGCTTTTCCCGCACGCCAAAGCGAATAACGCCGCGGTTAGGCGAGATCCTAAGGAATACATGGTCGCCGACAGCAAATTCTAAGGGACGCCGATGAGCATCGGGCGCTGACGGTCCTGGGCAACTCGAAGGTGATCTCTGACCTTCCTGACCACTTCAACCGTCTGGGAAATCAATTCGGGTTCGAACATCTGCCTCTCCCCGACATCGTCCCATGCTAGCGGGGATCTGCACTTCCTGCCATAAAGAGCCTCGAAGGGTGCCATCTGGATACTGTTCTGATAACTGTTGTTGTACGAGAATTCTACCAGGTGCAGATGATTCTCCCATGAACCACCAAAGTCAAGGGTACAGGATCTCAATATATCTTCAGGGTCTGGATTGTGCGCTCTGACTGACCATCCGTCTGTGGGTGATAAGCTGAGCTGAATTGAAGGTGAGTCCCCAAACTCTTCTGCAAGCTGCGCCAAAAGTGTGATGTGAACCTTGAATCCCTGTCCGAGGTGATGCTGACTGGCACACCGTGAAGCCTGACGATCTGCCTGAGATACATCTCTGCTAACTGCGCCGTCGACCGTCCAACTCTGAATGGGAGAAAGTGTGCCACCTTGGTAAGCCTGTCCACAATTACCCAAATAGCATCTCTGCCGGCCGAAGATCTGGGCAATCCGGTCACAAAATCCATGGTTATATGTTCCCATTTCCATTCTGGGATCGATAAGGGTTGAAGAAGTCCAGCGGGCCTCTGATGTTCAGCTTTAACCTGTTGGCAAACCAAATACCGAGAGACAAACCGGGCTATCTCCTTCTTCATGCCATTCCACCAGAAATGCTGACGAATATTACGGTACATCTTCGTACCACCCGGATGAATAGAATATTATGAACTGTGGGCTTCTGCCATGACTTTCTGTCTGATATCTCTACTGGGTACACAAAGACGAGTGCCGTGCCGAAGTGTACCATCTTCATGGATACATAACTCTGGCCTTCTTCCAGCTTCACACTCTGCTCTGAGTCGCTGGATCTTGGAATCTGTTGACTGCGCCACCCGGATTCTCTCAACAATACTGGACTGAACCTGTAGGCTGGCCATCAATGCCACGCTGGTTGGAAGAACCACTTCAATTCCCATCTTCTGAAGATCTGCCAATAATTCTGGTTGCGTCGTCAGGAAATAAACTCCGGCTCTCCTGCTCAATGCATCTGCTACAACGTTGGCCTTCCCGGGATGATACTGCAAATCCACATCATAGTCCACCAGTAGCTCGAGCCATCTTCTCTGCCGCATATTAAGGTCCTTCTGGGTGAAAACATACTTCAGGCTCTTATGATCAGTAAAGATCTCCACTCTATCTCCGTACAAGTAGTGTCTCCACAACTTCAAAGCAAACACTACTGCCGCCAATTCTAAGTCATGGGTCGGGTAATTCTTCTCATGATCACGTAGTTGACGTGACGCATAAGATATTACCTTCCCATGCTGCATCAAGAGACACCCAATCCTCTGTCTGAAGCGTCGCAATAAACTGTGAATCCTCCGGTCCCATCCGGAAGGATGAGAATGGGAGCCGTTATCAAACCTTGCTTCAACTTCTCAAATGATTCCTGACACTCTGCTGTCTAAACAAACGGCACATCCTTGCGGGTCAACTAGGTCATCGGCGCTGAAATCCTTGTAAAATCTAAAATGAACCGCCGGTAGTACCCGGCCAATCCAAGGAAGCTGCGGACCTCTGCCACTGAGCTGGGTACCGGCCATGACTCGATAGCCACAATCTTCTGGGAATCCACTTCCACTCCTCCTCGGGTAATGATGTGACCCAAGTATGAAATACGATCGAGCCAGAACTCGCATTTACTGAACTTGGCGTACAACTGATGCTCCCTAAGCGTCTGGAGGACGACTCTGAGATGTTGCTCATGCTCTGCTTCACTCTTGCTGTAGACCAGGATGTCATCTAGGAACACGATCACAAATTGATCCAAGTAAGGCATGAAAATGCGATTCATGAGGTCCATGAATACGGCCGGCGCATTGGTCGCTCCAAAGGGCATAACAAGGAACTCCCAATGCCCATACCTTGATCTGAATGCTGTCTTCGGGATATCCTGCTCTCTGACTCTGATCTGGTGGTATCCCGACCGCAAGTCGATCTTCGAGAACACTGAAGCCCCTCTGAGCTGATCAAACAAGTCATCTATCCTCGGAAGAGGGTATCTGTTCTTAATTGTCACCAAATTCAAGGTACGATAATCAACACATAGCCTGGACGTAACATCCTTCTTTTTCACAAGAAGCATCAAGGCTCCCCAAGGCGATCTACTTGCACAAATGAATCCCTTGGTCCTGAGTTCTTCAATCATCTTGTATAAAATTTCCAACTCTGAAGGTGCCATCCTGTAGACTCGCTCTGATACTGGTGCTGTTCCGGGAATCAAGTCTATAATGAACTCAATCTCCCGTTCCGGCGGCATCCCTGGAAGCTCCTCTGGAAAGACATCTGGAAACTCTTCAACAATCCGGGGTAACTGCACTGCTGCTACTGCCATCCGCAATGCTGGGGAAGATGGCTCCACTGCGCCTCTGGAAAATAAAAACTCTGGCTCGCCGGGGATACTAAAGACAACTCTGCCAATATGGCAGTCTATCCTAGTATACTGGTTCCTCAACCAATCTATGCCTAGGACTACATCATAGTCTGCTATAGGAAACTCCATGAATCTAGCGGGGAACTCCCTACCGCTAACTACGATCCGACACGAGGAAAACACTCGATCTACTCCCACAAGGTCATTACCAGTGAGTATATTGAGCCTCACTGATAATGACTCGAGCTCCAATCCTATCCGTGTCGCAAATCGTGCAGACATAAATGAATGCGATGCACCAGAATCAAATAATACAGACGCTGGAGAGGAGTTGACGAGAATAGTACCTACCACAACCTCACCTGGTGCAACTTCTTCTTCCATAGCCATCATCATGGCCTGACCTTGTCCTCTGGCTGCTGGTCCCCTCTGCTGGAAACCTCTCTGCCTATTCTGGGTCTGAACTTGGGCTTGTGCATACTGCTGGGGGTGCTATTGCTGGAATGCCTGAGACTGAGGTGGCAAGGGCCTCGAAGACTGATACTGCTGCTGCTGAACTGGTACTGGGGCCGGTCCTCTCACCGAAGAGCTAGAAGGGTTGGATGCTGATGAACCACCCCTATTCGGGCAAGCCCCTATCCTATGATCTGTTACTCCACAAGCCAGGTACGATCCTTGCGTCCTACGACAATCTGCCACCACATGCCCTGGCTTCCCGCAATGAGAACATCCCATCGCGGAAGTCTGCTTCTGCTTCTGCTGCTGCGGGTACGTCGGGGTCGAATGCTGAACCGACGTTACTGCGGTTGCCCGCCTCGGAGTTCCAATGGTCAATCCCCTATCTACCGGGACTGGAGCTGATGATTGGTGCATCTGACTGTGGGACCGCTTCCTACCTCCGGTCCTATCCACGATCCTCTGGGAGGTGTACTCATGCCTCCTAGCTGCTCTCAAGACTGCATCGAACGTCTGGTGCTCGAACTGCTCAACTGCCAACAAGATCTCCAAATGCAGTCCCTGCTGGAACCGCTGGGCCCTATCAAACTCGGTCGCCACCAAGGTGGGGGCAAACCTACTGAGTCTAGAAAACTCCGATGCATAACTATCGACTGTTCTGCCTCCTTGCGCCAAGTTGGTAAATCTGGTCTGCAGGTCGTATCGAGCCACAGCATCGAAATACTTCGTCTGGAATCTCTCTCTAAACACCGCCCAAGCAATGGGTGCCACTAATCCCATGGCTTGCGCTGCCCACCAACTGCGAGCCAAGTCCAACAACTGCAGGCGTACTACCGCCACCTTCTCATTCTCGGGTGTCCTAGCTGCTTCCAGAATCACCTCGGTATCCTAAAGCCATGCATCCGCGGCAATCGCATCCTCGCTGTCGTCGAAGAAAGGAGGGTTCAAGCGCTTGAAACTGTTGGCCGCCTGGTTCCCTGGATGTCCGCCTCGGGTCAAAGCATCTTGAACTGTCTGTTGCAGGGCGTCGCTTCGACGATCCTGGGAAGCTATCAAGGTTCTGATGAGGCCTACTAAGGTACCATTATCTGGCTCTGCGGGCTGGACGGGCCGAACTGGTGACTCTCCTCCAGTAGGCACAACTCTGGAGGCTACCCCGGAATGCTGGGCTTGATCTCCAGGTTGCTGCTGGTCCACGGGAGGTGCTCCTCCTTGCTGATCGGCAGGGTCAGGTACAGTACCGCTGAGGAAGATGACACAGGAAAACAATAAGGAAGGACCAGGACAGATCAACGATACAAGCATGTAATCAGGGCAAGAATTTCAGGGATTTGAAAATACGGGCGAAGATCAAGGGCAAATACTGATTGAGACATCTATTCGGTAAACCCTCACATTTCTTGATTGACAAGACCTGCATGGGCCACCACTTAAACTGTGTCACGCCCCAGAACCAGAATACTGGAGAGCGGGGGCAGACATAGCCAGCTACGTATATTGAAATGGAAACTACCTCGATATATGGTCATGGCTGTCTAGAAATATGAGGGTTTACTACAAGCCAACAGTCTTTTATGGTCATGAACAAGCCTAATGTCTCAATCACAAGCAAGTAAGTCAGGTCGCAAGATGTATGATCATTAAATATACAATAATAAGGCGTCCCAAATATCACATATTCAGCTGATCATGAAGCTAGTCATTACAAAATGTTAGGACTAGCAAGAGTTAAGTCATACATGATCAACCCTAGGATTTGTTAATCATGTTTACAGCCCGTAGGCAGACAGTAAGTAAAGTGCATCGAGCTAACAGGTGCTCGTCGGCTAAACGCCTCAAAAGAATAGTTTTACAATAGAGTGAGCGAAACAAAATAGAAAATCCACTCGTAGCCCGGGTTCCTTCTAGTCGCCACCATTGGACTGGAAGCTTGGTAGATCCTCGGGAGCTGCTCCGAAATCTGGCCACACAAAACCAGCTGGATCAACCCCAGAAAGAGCAAGTGCCACAAGGGGGCCACAAAATAAGAACAAAGCCAGCAATCAGCACAAGAAAATATAATATTAAAACTAGAATTTACGAAAACATGGCAGGATGATATACGACGAGATAACCATGGAACTATTCCGATAGCCAGGTTACAACCCGTAAACCAAATAAGGACCGGGGTTGTAACCCTTCATCTGAACAGAACTTGGTTTCCCACCATTTATTGACAAGATAATAATGCAAGAAATCAAGACAGGGAGCAATATTGTACTGGATCAAGACCTGGCTAAACTGGTTATACCTCATTCAATCAATCACGGCCAAGCAGATACTACGGCTTACTACTTTAACTAACTAGGGTTATCACAGGCCTAATTACTAACAAGATGCAGTGAGATTATTCCACAGCCACAAGCCCTACAGACCATCCAGGTTACCCAGGTCGAAAGTTAGGGGTTGAATTCTGGTAGGTACATCGCCCGGGAGACAAATGTACCATTAGGTGACTTAGAGGGTGCAACACGCGACGGTGTGCTGGAAATGTGACCTACTCGACGGCAGGTTACAGATCCCAAGAGCGTCCAGGTAACGGGATTGCCTGTAGCTGTGTCATCTTTTCATGACTACTGTATTATTCTAGTTATTAACCTTAATCCATTTTAGTAGGTACTCCTGACCGTGGTACTCAGGAGTCCCATCCTAGACATGATGCAAGACAGGACAAGTGGATTTAACAAGCAAGCAAGAAAGAACCACCCACGGTGTCAAGGCAGGTCAAGTTAAATTAGCCGTCGCAACAGCGCTAAGATAAATCATGTCAGGGTACTTATCAGGAGTGCACCACGACGGGCCACTATCATGTCAGGTTGGTTATGTCAGGAGTGCACCACTACGGGTCACTGTCGTGTTATGCTAGTTCCTTGTCATACTATGCCATGTACAATAGTCATTCCAAAAGCACGCACAAGGGCTATAGAAGAGCCAAGCTTAAAGAAATAAGACCAAAACTCCAAGAGCCAATGGGTTAAGCAAGGGGTCAGGGGAGCAGCGTACGCACAAGGGCACGCACGCAGGGGAGCAGCGTACGCACAAAAGCACGCACGCAGGAGAGCAAAAAGTCATGCACGCAGGAGAGCTGCGTACGCGAAAAGTCACGCACGTAAGAGAGCTGCGTACGTGAAAAGTCACGCACGCAGGGGAGCTGCGTACGCGAAAAGTCACACACGCCAGAGAGCAGCGTACGTAAAAAGTCACGCACACAAGAGAGCAGCGTACGCGAAAAGTCATGCACGCCAGAGAGCAGCGTACGCGAAAAGTCACGCACGCAAGAGAGCAGCGTACGCGAAAAGTTACGCACGCCAGAGAGCAGCGTACGCGAAAAGTCACGCACGCCAGAGAGCAGCGTACGCGAAAAGTCACGCACGCAAGAGAGCAGCGTACGCGAAAAGTCACGCACGCCAGAGAGCTGCGTACGCGTAAAAACACGCACGCACGGTCTGGGTCTTCTTCTCCATGGCTGAGAAGAAGCTCCAATGGCTCCAAAACTTCAAGGCATCACAACTTGGCCATCCGAACTCCAAATCCAGATTTCCAAAGTTCTAACCAGGGTGGAATTGAACTCTCTTCCACAAGAAAATATCAAAACCCATAAAAATCCAACTTAAGTAGATCAAAACCATGCAAAACCGAAAATAAGGAAAACTTAGATCTAGAACCATGGGGACTCTAAATCACAAAATACCAAGTTCTAATGTTGATCACCAAGTCCTAAACTAGCAAATGGACAAATAAAAGAGGGTTCTCATGTGGTGGCAAGGTGCACTTGCCTAAGGGAGGGTGTTGTGTAGAGGAAGGAGAAGAGAGTTGTGTAGAGGAAGGAGAAGAAGAAAATAATGGAGGTTTATGAGGAGAGAGAAAAGGTTGGTGGAGTTTTAAAGAGGGTGGGATGTGGTGTGTTGAGGGTGGAGCATAGGCTAAGGTGTTCCAATACCAAATAAACCAAACCAACCAACCCAATCCAATTAAAACCGAGCCATGACAAAAACCCGAAATACGAGAAATACCGAAATTCCACAAGTTGAGAAAAATAAAAATATATGCCAAAATCCAGATACGAGTATAAATAAGAAATACGGGAAATACGGGAAATGAGGGTGACAACTCTACCCACCTTAAAAGAATTCCGTCCTCGAAATTTAATCAAGGAGCTAGAGATTGTCACGACAAGCTACATTAAGCACAGGCAAGTTGCACTAAGCAGTTCAATCATACAATCATACAATACAAGCAAGGAAGGAAAAACGTAAGGCATAAGAAAGACATTATACCTCACGAGTCAAACAGGTAGGGATATCGCGATCGGATGTCGTCCTCACGCTCCCACGTTGACTCACCTAGAGAGTGATGATCCCAAGCAACACGGACTAATTTAATAGTCTTGTTCTTGAGTATCTTCTCCCTCTGATCCAATATAGACACGGGCCTCTCCTCATACGAAAGGTTGGTACCAACAACCAATTCCGAATGGTCTAGGATGTGGCTCGGGTCCGGAATATACCGTCGTAATTGGGACACATGGAATACATCATGCACCTCACTTAGCGACGGCGGAAGAGCGAGACGATAGGATACATCTCCTACTCGCTCTAGAATATCGAACGGCCCTATATACCTAGTACTAAGCTTTCCCTGCACGCCAAAGCGAATAACGCCGCGGTTAGGCGAGATCCTAAGGAATACATGGTCGCCGACAGCAAATTCTAAGGGACGCCGATGAGCATCGGCCCAATGGCGCTGACGGTCCTGGGCAACTCGGAGGTGATCTCTGACCTTCCTGACCACTTCAACCGTCTGGGAAATCAATTCGGGTCCAAGCATCTGCCTCTCCCCGATATCGTCCCATGCTAGCGGGGATCTGTACTTCCTGCCATAAAGAGCCTCGAAGGGTGCAATCTGGATACTGGCCTGATAACTGTTGTTGTACGAGAATTCCACCAGGTGCAGATGATTCTCCCATGAACCACCAAAGTCAAGGGTACAGGATCTTAACATATCTTCAAGGGTCTGGATTGTGCGCTCTGACTGACCATCCGTCTGCGGGTGATAAGCTGAGCTGAATTGAAGGTGAGTCCCCAGACTCTTCTGCAAGCTGCGCCAAAAGTGTGATGTGAACCTTGAATCCCTGTCCGAGGTGATGCTGACTGGCACACCGTGAAGCCTAACGATCTGCCTGAGATACATCTCTGCTAACTGCACCGTCGACTGTCCAACTCTGAATGGAAGAAAGTGTGCCACCTTGGTAAGCCTGTCCACAATTACCCAAATAGCATCTCTGCCGGTCGGAGATCTGGGTAATCCGGTCACAAAATCCATGGTTATATGTTCCCATTTTCATTCTGGGATCGGTAAGGGTTGAAGAAGTCCAGCGGGCCTCTGATGTTCAGCTTTAACCTGTTGGCAAACCAAACACCGAGAGACAAACCGGGCTATCTCCCTCTTCATGCCATTCCACCATAAATGCTGACGAATATCATGGTACATCTTCGTACCACCCGGATGAATAGAATATTATGAACTGTGGGCTTCTGCCATGACTTCCTGTCTGATATCTCCACTGGGTACACAAAGACGAGTGCCGTGCCGAAGTGTACCATCTTCATGGATACATAACTCTAGCCTTCTTCCAGCTTCACACTCTGTTCTGAGTCGCTGGATCTTGGAATCTGTTGACTGCGCCACCCGGATTCTCTCAACTATGCTGGACTGAACCTGTAGACTGGCCATCAATGCCATGCTGGTTGGAAGAACCACTTCAAGTCCCATCTTCTGAAGATCTGCCAATAATTCTGGTTGCGCCGTCAGGAAATAAACTCCGGCTCTCCTACTCAATACATCTGCTACAACGTTGGCCTTCCCGGGATGATACTGCAAATCCACATCATAGTCCACCAGTAGCTCGAGCCATCTTCTCTGCCGCATATTAAGGTCCTTCTGGGTGAAAACATACTTCAAGCTCTTATGATCAGTAAAGATCTCCACTCTATCTCCGTACAAGTAGTGTCTCCACAACTTCAAAGCAAATACTACTGCCGCCAATTCTAAGTCGCGGGTCGGGTAATTCTTCTCATGATCACGTAGTTGACGTGACGCATAAGATATTACCTTCCCATGCTGCATCAAGACACACCCAATCCTTTGCCTGAAGCGTCGCAATAAACTGTGAATCCTCCGGTCCTATCCGGAAGGATGAGAATGGGAGCCGTTATCAAACCTCGCTTCAACTTCTCAAATGATTCCTGACACTCTGCTGTCCAAACAAACGGCACATCCTTGCGGGTCAACTGGGTCATCGGCGCTAAAATCCTTACAAAATCTGAAACGAACCGCCGGTAGTAGCCGGCCAATCCAAGGAAGCTGCGAACCTCTGCCACTGAGCTAGGTACCGGCCATGACTCGATAGACACAATCTTCTGGGGATCTACTTCCACTCCTCCTCGGGTAATGATGTGACCCAAGTATGAAATGCGATCGAGCCAGAACTCGCATTTATTGAACTTGGCGTACAACTGATGCTCCCTAAGCATCTGGAGGACGACTCTGAGATGCTGCTCATGCTCTGCTTCACTCTTGCTGTAGACCAGGATGTCATCTAGGAATACGATCACAAATTGATCCAAGTAAGGCATAAAAATGCGATTCATGAGGTCCATGAATACGGCCGGCGCATTGGTCGCTCCAAAGGGCATAACAAGGAACTCCCAATGCCCATACCTTGATCTGAATGCTGTCTTCGGGATGTCCTGCTCTCTGACTCTGATCTGGTGGTATTCCGACCGCAAGTCGATCTTCGAGAACACTGAAGCCCCTCTTAGCTAATCAAACAAGTCATCTATCCTCGGAAGAGGGTATCTGTTCTTGATTGTCACCAAATTCAAGGTACGATAATCAACACATAGCCTGGACGTACCATCCTTCTTTTTCATAAGAAGCATCGGGGCTCCCCAAGGCGATCCACTTGCACGAATGAATCCCTTGGTCCTGAGTTCTTCAATCATCTTGTATAAAATTTCCAACTCTGAAGGCGCCATCCTGTAGACTCGCTCTGATACTGGTGCTGTCCCGGGAATCAAGTCTATAGTAAACTCAATCTCCCGTTCCGGCGGCATCCCTGGAAGCTCCTCTGGAAAGACATCTGGAAACTCTTCAACTATCCCGGGTAACTGCACTGCTGCTACTGCCATCCGCAATGCTGGAGAAGATGGCTCCACTGCGCCTCTGGAAAACAAAAACTCTAGCTCGTCGGGGATACTAAAGACAACTCTGCCAATATGGCAGTCTATCCTAGCATACTGGTTCCTCAACCAATCCATGCCTAGGACTACATCATAGTCTGCCATAGGAAACTCTATGAATCTAGCGGAGAACTTCCTACCACTAACTACGATCCGACACGAGGAAAACACTCGATCTACTCCCACAAGGTCATTACCAGTGAGTATATTGAGCCTCACTGATAATGACTCGAGCTCCAATCCTATCCGTGTCGCGAATCGTGCAGACATAAATGAATGCGATGCACCAGAATCAAATAATACAGACGCTGGAGAGGAGTTGACGAGAATAGTACCTGCCACAACCTCACCTGGTGCAACTTCTTCTTCCATAGCCATCATCATGGCCTGATCTTGTCCTCTGGCTGCTGGTCCCCTCTGCTGGAAACCTCTCTGCCTATTCTGGGTCTAAACTTGGGCTTGTGCATACTGCTGGGGGTGCTGTTGCTAGAATGCCTGAGACTGAGGCGGCAAGGGCCTCGAAGACTGATACTGCTGCTGCTGAACTGGTACTGGGGCTGGTCCTCTCACCGAAGAGCTAGAAGGGTTGGATGCTGATGAACCACCCCTATTCGGGCAAGCCCCTATCCTATGATCTGTTACTCCATAAGCCTGGCACAATCCTTGCGCCTTACGACAATCTGCCACCACATGCCCTGGCTTCCCGCAATGAGAACATCCCATCGCGGAAGTCTGCTTCTGCTTCTGCTGCTGCGGGTACGTTGGGGTCGAATGCTGAACCGACGTAACTGCGGCCGCCCGCCTCGGAGTTCCAATGGTCAATCCCCTAACTGCCGGGGCTGGAGCTGATGATTGGTGCATCTGACTGTGGGACCGCTTCCTACCTCCGGTCCTATCCACGATCCTCTGGGAGGAGTACTCATGCCTCCTAGCTGCTCTCAAGACTGCATCGAACGTCTGGTGCTCGAACTGCTCAACCGCCAACAAGATCTCCAAATGTAGTCCCTGCTGGAACCGCTGGGCCCTATCAAACTCGGTCGCCACCAAGGTGGGGGCAAACCTACTGAGTCTAGAAAACTCCGATGCATAACTATCGATTGTTCTGCCTCCTTGCTTCAAGTTGGTAAATCTGGTCTGCAGGTCGTACCGAGCCACAGCATCGAAATACTTCATCTGGAATCTCTCTCTAAACACCGCCCAAGCAATGGGTGCCACTAATCCCATGTCTTGCGCTGCCCACCAACTGCGAGCCAAGTCCAACAACTACAGGCGTACCACCGCCACCTTCTCATTCTCGGGTGTCCGAGCTGCTTCCAGAATCACCTCGGTATCCTGAAGCCATGTATCCGCGGCAATCGCATCCTCGCTGCCGTCGAAGAAAGGAGGGTTCAAGCGCTTGAAACTGTTGGCCGCCTGGTTCCCTGGATGTCCACCTCGGGTCAAAGCATCTTGAACTGTCTGTTGCAGGGCGTCGCTTCGACGATCCTGGGAAGCTATCAAGGTTCTGATGAGGCCTACTAAGGTACCATCATCTGGCTCTGCGGGCTGGACGGGCCGAACTGGTGACTCTCATCCAGTAGGCACAACTCTGGAGGCTACCCCGGAATGTTAGGCTTGATCTCCAGGTTGCTGCTGGTCCACGGGAGGTGCTTCTCCTTGCTGATCGGCAGGATCAGGTACAGTGCCGCTGAGGAAGACGACACAGGAAAACAATAAGGAAGGCCCAGGACAGATCAACGATACAAGCATGTAATCAGGGCAAGAATTTCAGGGATTTGAAAATACGGGCGGAGATCAAGGGCAAATACTGATTGAGACATCTATTCGGTAAACCCTCACATTTCTTGATTGACAAGACCTGCATGGGACACCACTTAAACTGTGTCACGCCCCAGAACCAGAATACTGGAGAGCGGGGGCAGACATAGCCAGCTACGTATATTAAAATGGAAACTATCTCGATATACGGTCACGGCTGTCTAGAAATATGAGGGTTTACTACAAGCCAACAGTCTCTTATGGTCATGAACAAGCCTAATGTCTCAATCACAAGCAAGTAAGTCAGGTCGCAAGATGTATGATCATTAAATATACAATAATAAGGCGTCCCAAATATCACATATTCAGCTGATCATGAAGCTAGTCATTACAAAATGTTAGGACTAGCAAGAGTTAAGTCATACATGATCAACCCTAGGATTTGTTAATCATGTTTACAGCCCGTAGGCAGACAGTAAGTAAAGAGCATCGAGCTAACAGGTGCTCGTCGGCTAAACGCCTCAAAAGAATAGTTTTACAATATAGTGAGCAAAACAAAATAGAAAACCTACTCGTAGCCCGGGTTCCTTCTAGTCGCCACCATTGGGCTGGAAGCTTGGTAGATCCTCGGAAGCTGCTCCAAAATCTGGCCACACAAAACCAGCTGGGTCAACCCCAGAAAGAGCAAGTGCCACAAGGGGGCCACAAAATAAGAACAAAGCCAGCAATCAGCACAAGAAAATATAATATTAAAACTAGAATTTACGAAAACATGGCAGGATGATATACGACGAGATAACCATGGAACTATTCCGATAGCCAGGTTACAACCCGTAAACCAAATAAGGACCGGGGTTGTAACCCTTCATCTGAACAGAACTTGGTTTCCCACCATTTATCGACAAGATAATAATGCAAGAAATTAAGACAGGGAGCAATCTTGTACTGGATCAAGACCTGGCTAAACTGGTTATACCTCATTCAATCAATCACGGCCAAGCAGATACTACGACTTACTACTTTAACTAACTAGGGTTATCACAGGCCTAATTACTAACAAGATGCAGTGAGATTGTTCCACAGCCACAAGCCCTGCAGACCATCCAGGTTACCCAGGTCGAAAGTTAGGGGTTGAATTCTGGTGGGTACATCGTCCAGGAGACAAATGTGCCCTTAGGTGACTTAGAGGGTGCAACACGCGACGGTGTGCTGGAAATGTGTCCTACTCGACGGCAGGCTACAGATCCCAAGAGCGCCCAGGTAACGGGATTGTCTGTAGCTGTGTCATCTCTTCATGACTACTGTATTATTCTAGTTATTAACCTTAATCCATTTTAGTAGGTACTCCTGACCGTGGTACTCAGGAGTCCCATCCTAGACATGATGCAAGACAGGACAAGTGGATTTAACAAGCAAGCAAGAAAGAACCACCCACGGTGTCAAGGCAGGTCAAGTTAAATTAGCCGTCGTAACAGCGCTAAGATAAATCATGTCAGGGTACTTGTCAGGAGTGCGCCACGACGGGCCACTATCATGTCAGGTTGGTCATGTCAGGAGTGCACCACTACGGGTCACTGTCGTGTTATGCTAGTTTCTTGTCATATCATGCCATGTCTAATAAAATATCAATATACAGGGCTATAGAAGAGCCAAGCTTAAAGAAATAAGACCAAAACTCCAAGAGCCAATGGGTTAAGCAAGGGGTCAGGGGAGCAGCGTACGCACAAGGGCACGCACGCATGGGAGCAGCGTACGCACAAAAGCACGCGCGCAGAAGAGCGAAAAGTCACGCACGCAGGAGAGCTGCGTACGCAAAAAGTCACGCACGCAAGAGAGCTGCGTACGCGAAAAGTCACACACGCAAGAGAGCAGTGTACGCAAAAGTCACGCACGCAGGGGAGCTGCGTACGCAAAAAGTCACGCACGCAGGGGAGCTGCGTACGCAAAAAGTCACGCACGCAAGAGAGCAGCGTACGCGAAAAGTCACGCACGCCAGAGAGCAGCGTACGCAAAAAGTCACGCACGCAAGAGAGCAGCGTACGCGAAAAGTCACGCACGCCAGAGAGCAGCGTACGCGAAAAGTCACGCACGCCAGAGAGCAGCGTACGCGAAAATTCACGCACGCAAGAGAGCAGCGTACGCGAAAAGTCACGCATGCCAGAGAGCTCTTACGCGTAAAAACACGCACGCAGGGTCTGGGTCTTCTTCCCCATGGCTGAGAAGAAGCTCCAATGGCTCCAAAATTTCAAGGCATCACAACTTGGCCATCCGAACTCCAAATCCAGATTTCCAAAGTTCCAACCAGGGTGGAATTGAACTCTCTTCCACAAGGAAACATCAAAACCCATAAAAATCCAACTTAAGTAGATCAAAACCAGGCAAAACCGAAAATAAGGAAAACTTAGATCTAGAACCATGGGGACTCCAAATCACAAAATACCAAGTTCTAATGTTGATCACCAAGTCCTAAACTAGCAAATGGACAAATAAAAGAGGGTTCTTATGTGGTGGCAAGGTGCACTTGCCTAAGGGAGGGTGTTGTGTAGAGGAAGGAGAAGAGAGTTGTGTAGAGGAAGGAGAAGAAGAAATTAATGGAGGTTTATGAGGAGAGAGAAAAGGTTGGTGGAGTTTTAAAGAGGGTGGGATGTGGTATGTTGAGGGTGGAGCATAGGCTAAGGTGTTCCAATACCAAATAAACCAAACCAACCAACCCAATCCAATTAAAACCGAGCAATGACAAAAACCCAAAATATGAGAAATACCGAAATTTCACAAGTTGAGAAAAATAAAAATATATGCCAAAATCCAGATACGAGTATAAATACCAAATACGGGAAATACGGGAAATGAGGGGGACAGAATATAACCACAACTCAATCACATAATTCTAAGGAAGATAAACACGATGATAAAGATAAAGATAAAGATGAGATAAATAGTATGAAATAGTGCCGAGCCATAATCACAAGTTCAGAGACCAAGACATAAAATAATATCCCAAAATAAAAACTACAAGTCTCAAAGTATCAAACTAGAATGTAATCAAGACAAAATCTAGGTGAACTAGGTCACTACTGGCTGTGCGTCCTCTACGAACACCGGGTCCACAGGCTGGTCCTGGTCGTAGGCTCCATCTATGCCAAACCCGTAGTAGGTCGGGTAATCTGCATCTAAATCCTCTTAAAAATAACGGGGGTTATCCTGTCAGGATATGAGCAAGTACAAACACCAACAGAAGTTCCATATGAATTGACAAATACTATAAGAGACAATCATAATGAAATACAATATGGAATATCAAGACTGAAAGTAAAACGGTACAAGAGAACTGGATATCATGTCATGTGTGAGATATAAGATAAAACTAGAATATAAATAAATGGAAAGTAATCTGCGGTATGATGTAAACATAAAATAAAGTGCCATGAGATATTAGAGCGTTATGTGATCGGCTTGGGTCAAGATCAGGCTGTTCCATTTGACCGGCTACGCACAGGTAGTATAATAATGTAGGGATCAGGCCGGCCAAAATGAAAAGCTATGCACAAGTAGTATAAGGTCAGGCTACACCCTACGTGTGGTGAGGGTGGAGCTATGCACAAATAATAAACAAGTAAGGGTAATGATCACATAACATCTAATAACTCCCCCATCCCCGAGTAGTATAATGAATCCAGACATGACAGATCATGACACGGGATTCGAAGAGCAGGGGGCCAGCCCACTCCCAAATCGGTGTCTATACAAGTACAGGAAACAATATCGAACAATGTACTCATATACCAGGTAAACCAGGAATGACATCTCATGACGACATTCACGTATACTAGTCCGTGTATCCTCGTGTCGAGAATCAAGTATAATACTACAACTGAATCGGATATAGTAGATATCAAGACAATGAAAACTATCAGAGAACGTACTCGTCTGTCGTCCTGAGCTGAGAAAATCGAAACTATAACCCACTCAATGAGCCACGAACGGTCAACTCGCACAACTGTCTCCTAATGCTAAAACAGACATTACCAACATTCTCAGAATGGTCAAATTATCTAGAAACGCCTACCCATAAGACCAATTCTGGACACAGGGGCAAAACGGTGATTTCGGGTCAAAATGGTGTCCGCCGTTGGACCCACTTTGCACCGAAAAATGTGCCAGAATCTACGGTCTCTAAAGTCATCAAACTATATGTCTACAGGTCCGGTTTGACGAGACGAACCCAACGGTATGTCCAATTTTGGATTCCGGTGGGCTGCGCACAAAATCACCCGTTGAGTGGGATTGTGGCCCCGCCAAAATGGCATCCCGATCAACGGTCTCAGAATCGGACCACACTTGGCATAGAGGACCAGAAAAATATTTTGAGTCCAATGGCGCAAGTTTCGTCACGATTTGATGAGTGTGCACAAAGTAATTGACAAATATACAAAAGGTCGATACGGTAAATTTTTGACGGATACGCATCAAATTTGTCGCGCACACGTGACTAATTTTAATTTCGTCAAAGCCCACACGACCACGAAGTCGATACGCACCTTTCGGTGCTTTCGGTTCGTGACCACGTCGTCCGGATTGACGGGACGGACGGCGTATCGGGACAATTTTTCTAAAAATCTACTTTTGAAAATCAGTTTTTTTCTCCAACTTCATAAACCAATAACTTCCTATACACTGCATAAAATTTAATTCTACAAAAAAAGGTTTTAGAGCCCTATAGGTTGTCTACAAGTCTCTTCAGACCGATTTTGAAAACTCGCAACATGCTGGTCGCAAATTGGCCACAAAGTTGGGGTTTCGGGACAGTTTCTAAACCCAGAAAATCGAGTTTTTTCTCGATTTTGGAACTCATTTTTTGTCGCACATGGTACGAATCGGCATTAACTATTTGAAGAAAATTAAAGGTGTATATGTTGGGTTCATACCTGACCAAGTGGTTCGCAATACGACGGAGCGAGGAAGGAGAAATCTACTTCCGAAGTTGGCCCTTCGCTGACAGTTTCTGTGCGCGGGTGGGATGCTCGTTGTACGTTTTTCGGCGATGGACGGACACGGACTGGTCGTCGGCGACGTCGGAGTGCACGTTGGGTTGGAGGTGACGGCTAGGGTTTGATTTTTATGAAAATTCCTCTCTCTCTCTCTCTCTCTCTCTCTCTCTCTCTCTATATATATATATATATATATATATATATATATATGTTCTCGGGTTCAATAATAAAGCTTAGGGGGCGTCGGGTCTAAAAAGGAAAGGGGGGGCGGACTTTGCTACTGCTGCTGCTGGTTTTAATGTGGGGGTGGGGGCGCGTGAGCTTCTGTTTGGGTTTTTTTCTTTTCTTTCTTTTCTTTTCTTTATTCATTCTTTCTTAACCTTATATATTTATATATATATATATATATATATATATATATATATATATATATATATGTACATACATACATACATACACACATACACATATTATATAATTATATAATTATATAATAAATCCTTTAGCACTCTCCCACTAATAAATATTTTATTTAAACTATTTTTCATTTCCTTTATATAAATAATTATATATATATATATATATATATATATATATATATATATGTATATAAACTCCTTAGAATAATATAATCCTAATAATTGTACAAAAATTTGATTTATTTATAAATAACAACTAAATATTTTATTTTATATATATATTAAATATATTAAACTTTATTAAATAAAAACTCTATCAGTAAAATACTTATTTAAGTAATAATATGAAAACACTAACAATAATATTTAAATAATATTAAAAAAATAGTGAAATATTATAAATGACTATATTAGCCCTATTCAGGAAAGTGGGGGTGACAAATCTACCCTCCTAAAAAAAATTTCGTCCTCGAAATTAGAGCAAAATAGCACAATAACTGTAGAAAGATCAAAGAAAACAATACATCAAGGCTCGAAAAGATAAGGGTAACTCTCCCGCATCTCGTCCTCCCTCTCCCACGTAGACTCTCCTAGAGAGTGATGCCTCCATCCGACACGAACCAAAGGAATAACTTGGTTCCGGAGCACCTTCTCATGACGATCCAGAATCTCCACAGGCTGCTCTGGATAGCGGAGAGTAGGCCCCACCTCTAACTCGGAGTGATCTAATACGTGACTAGGGTCTGCCACATACCGCCTCAACTGCGACACATGGAACACGTTATGAACTCCCTCGAGCATAGGCGGCAAGTCTAGTCGATAGGCCACTGCACCGACCCTTCCAAGAATAGTGAAAGGTCCGATGAAGCGCGGACTAAGCTTCCCATCTCGGCCAAAACGAATCGTGTCCCGCGCCGAAAAAATCTTCAGGAACACCATATCGCCAACCTAGTCACAAGACAGGACTCAATACAAGATCCTAAAGCAAACAATCACAAACAAGCACAAACAAAAATAAATACTAACCTCGAACTCTAACGGTCTCCGGTGGCTATCGGCCCAATGCCGTTGTCTATCCTGAGCCACCCGAAGTCTATCCCTGATCAACTTAACCTTCTCTGCTGTATCCACCACCATCTTCGGGTAAAACTCTCTCACCGACATCGTCCCATGACAAAGGAGTGCGACATCTTCGTCCGTATAGAGCCTCAAATGATGACATCTCTATACTGGCCTGATAGCTGTAGTTGTAAGCAAACTCTACCAGGTGAAGATGGTCCTCCCAAGATCTCCCAAAATCTAACACACAAGTACGAAGCATATCCTCAAGTGTCTGGATGGTCCTATCCGACTGCCCGTCTATCTGGGGGTGATACGCGGTACTGAACTTGAGCTGGGTGCCCAAGCTAGTATGCAAACTCCTCCAGAAGTAGGAAGTGAAACGATTATCCCGATCCGAGACTATGCTCACCGAAACTCTGTGCAATCTGATTATCTGCCGCACATACATCTCTGTCAGCTTCTCCGTAGGTAGTCCCACCTTGAAAGGTATACAGTGGGCCAATTTGGTCAATCTATCGACGATGTCCCAAATCGCGTCTTTCCCTCTTGAAGATCGTAGAAGTCCAGACACAAAGTCCATAGTGATGTGCTCTCACTTCTACTTTGGAATGGATAGTGGCTGAAGCAGACCACCTGGCTTATGTCTCTCGGCTTTTACCTGCTGGCACACTAAGCATCAAGATACAAACTGAGCTACCTCTCGCTTCATGCCATACCACCATACGTGCTCCCTCATGTCTCTGTACATCTTATTGGCTCCAGGATGCATAGAGTACTGGGAACGATACGCTTCCTACAGAATCTCTTCCCGAAGTTCTCTACTCGGAATGCACAATCTAGTACCGTGCCTCAGCGACCCATCTTCGGCTATAGAGAAATCGTCTAGTAATTCGGCATGCACCAACTCCCTGATGCTCCTCAAGGTTTGTCCATCAACGCAGACTGAATCTATAAATCCTACATCTGAACCTCCATCCCCGGAACGATCATTTCGATGCCCAAACTATCCAGAGCGGCCAATAGATGACGATCTGTTGTCAAATACATAGCGACTGGATACCTGCTCAAGGCATCTGCAACTACGTTGGCCTTCCCCGGATGGTACTGCAAAGAGATATCGAAGTCCTTCACCCGCTCAAGCCAGCGCCTCTGTCTCATGTTCAATTCCTTCTGGGTGAACACGTACTTCAAGCTCTTGTGATCCGTAAAGATTTCAACTTACTGGCATACTCTATCCATGATACTATACTACACTTATGGGATATTACCTTCTATTGTCTTCCTCAAATGAATACGGGTAAATAAGTAGCATGCGGGGCTCAGTTGAATGGAACACAAGTGTCATGTGGGTAGTAGGCTTAATGTGGGTCGTGTCCATATTTTGGGTCAACAAGTTTGGGTCGATTGGTGCCCCCAATCCGAGTCGGAATAAAAGTGACTTCGTGGGGTGAGTCAAGATTGGGTCTTGTGTCAGAAAAGTCGTGTGATAAAATGAAGCACGAGATAGTGATCCTGAGTGGGACACGAAGGTCATGGGCGTAGGGTGTCTTGTCTAGATCAGACATATGCAGTTGGTTTTAAGAAAATAACTAGTCTTGCGCTCCTAAATTAAAAGTCATAGAAATATGCATATGATAATTATAATTAAAAGTGGGAATAGTCAATAGCCTAAATTGATCCGAAAGTTGTACGATACAAAGATAGTACAAGAGAACGAGTTCGAATGGGACATGGTATATCAAAATGAAGATAATCTTGTCTACTACAAACTCATGAAGGAAGTTTCCAGAGATTGACATCTCTGACGCTCTAGAAATCAAAGTCACGGAAGAACATTCGTTTATCTAGGATACTCTCTCTAGGGTGTCTACCCAAGTCTTGATACCGTCTACACAAGGCACTAACTCCTCTATATAATACTTAGATGGTACCCCTATATTAGGTTGCTCATGTCTCTCCTCCAACTAGACACTAAACTGCTGGTGCCTAAACTTCTATAACACTTGAAATACTTCGTCTCTAGCTACTAGGGTACTCCTCCTATTCTGGCACCTGGGGCAACTCCTAACTTAACACTTATCAATCACCCTAGGGTTTCTCATCCATATTCAATTATCAACAATTATATACAATACTTCCTAACCATACTCTAAACTATTAACACTAATACTCAAGGTCATAGACCAATTGCAAGTCACCAAACCATCACACTATGAAGAACCTATAATGAAATGAGACTATACAAGGACCTGGACTAAATAAATGAAACTATCCCTACTAGTAAGCTAATTGATGATGGAATATAATCTATAATAACATAAGTGAAAAGATAGAGATGATATGTTACGACCCTTCTCAAGATACAATCTGATAATCATACACATCTGTACTAAAATCATGATACTCAGAATCCTCGCCACGCCAGTAAGCAATGCTGCGATAAACGGTAGATTCCATAACTGGGTATGCACCTCTATAATCATATCGTTTGGAATCCTCGCCACGTCGACTAGTATAGCTGCGAGAAATCTCAAATCTCATGACCAAGATATGTACATCCGAAGTCAGGTCTCTACATTTCCGCCACGCCGGCCAATATAGCTGCGATAAACTCCAAGTTCCATAACCAAGTAGACGTTTACCTTCCCTGTTATTTTCGTCAACATATGTTATCAGAAAGGTACCATAATTCAGGCCATAAAATTCATCTCGATATGAAAAATTCAAAATCAGCGATGATCCAATAAAATCAGATTCAATAACAAGGAGCAAGGATGAAGAAAAACAAGAGGAAATGATTTCAAGTTGACGTTTAAAACAAGATTTCCAAGGGTCATCACAAGAATCTCTCAAAAGTCCTAAGCAAAGAGATCAATATGGCACATGATAGGATATCATCAAGCAAGGACAATTTATTTCGAAATGCAAGAAGAGTTTGTCATGAAAATCAAAAGATTAAAATTTTCCTAATATGTGATTGAGTAACTCCTATCATAACCTAGAACCTATATCCTAACAGCAGGCTCGTAATTAGCACTCTAAGTCGAGCACCATTACGAAATTGTACTAGTTGCAACTCTGACCTACATGGGCCACCATAAAAATGTGTCACGACCCGTACCCAATTTAGGGACACGAGCACGTGGGTACGTCCAGCCTACGCCGCAGTATCGGCGGTAGAACGCTGTAAAAGGTAATCTAGAATATATAGAATCTAAGACACAAAATATAACTTGTCATCTCCGCACGGAGGAATATAACCACAACTCAATCACATAATTCTAAGGAAGATAAACACAATGATAAAGATAAAGATAAAGATGAGATAAATAGTCTGAAATAGTGCCGAGCCATAATCACAAGTTCAGAGACCAAGACATAAAATAATATCCCAAAATAAAAACTATAAGTCTCAAAGTATCAAACTGGAATGTAATCAAGACAAAATCTAGGTAAACTAGGTCACTACTGGCGGTGCGTCCTCTACGAACATCGGGTCCACAGGCTGGTCCTGGTCATAGGCTCCATCTATGCCAAACCCGTAGTAGGTCGGGCAATCTGCATCTAAATCCTCTGAAAAACAACGGGGGTTATCCTGTCAGGATATGAGCAAGTACAAACGCCAATAACAGTTCCATGTGAATTGACAAATACTATAAGAGACAATCATAATGAAATACAAGATAGAATATAAAGACTGAAAGTAAAACGGTACATGAGAACTGGATATCATGTCATGTGTGAGATATAAGATAAAACTGGAATATAAATAAATGGAAAGTAATCTGCGGTATGATATAAACATAAAAATAAAGTGCCATGAGATATTAGAGCTTTATGTGATCGGCTTGGGTCAAGATCAGGCTGTTCTATTTGACCGGCTATGCACAGGTAGTATAATAATATAGGGATCAGGCCGGCCAAAATAGAAAGCTATGCATAAGTAGTATAAGGTCAGGCAATACCCTACGTGTGGTGAGGGTGGAGCTATGCACAAGTAATAAACAAGTAAGGGTAATGATCACGTAACCTCTAATAACTCCCCCATCCCCGAGTAGTATAATGAATCCAGACAGGACAAGTCATGACATGGGATTCGAAGAGCAGGGGGCCAGTCCACTCCCAAATCGGTGTCTATACAAGTACAGGAAATAATATCGAACAATGTACTCATATACCAGGTAAACCAGGAATGACATCTCATGACGAGATTCACGTATACTAGTCCATGTATCCTCGTGTCGAGAATCAAGTATAACACTACAACTGAATCGAATATAGTAGATATCAAGACAATGAAAACTATCAGAGAATGTACTCGTCTGTCGTCCTGAGCTGAGAAAATCGAAACTATAACCCACTCAATGAGCCACGAACGGTCAACTCGCACAAATTTCTCCTAATGCTAAAACAGACATTACCAACATTCTCAGAATGGTCAAATTAGCTAGAAACGCCTACCCATAAGTCCAATTCTGGACACAGGGGCAAAACGGTAATTTCGGGTCAAAATGGTGTCCGCCGTTGGACCCACTTTGCACCGAAAAATGTGCCAGAATCTACGACCTCTGAAGTCATCAAACTATATGTCTATAGGTCCGGTTTGACGAGCCAAACCCAACGGTATGTCCAATTTTAGATTCCGGTGGGCTGCGCACAAAATCACCCGTTGAATGGAATTGTGGGCCCGCCAAAATGGCATCCCGATCAACGGTCTCAGAATCGGACCAAGCTTGGCTTATAGGACCAGAAAAATATTTCGAGTCCAATGGCGCAAGTTTCGTCGTAATTTGATGAGTGTGCACAAAGTAATTGACAAATATGCAAAAGGTCGATACGGTAAATTTTTGACGGATACGCATCAAATTCGTCGTGCACACGTGACCAATTTTAATTCCGTCGAAGCCCACACGACCACGAAGTCGATACGCACCTTTCAATGCTTTCGGTACGTGACCACGTCGTCCGAATTGACGGGACGGACGGCGTATCGGGAAAATTTTTCTAAAAATCCACTTTTGAAAATCAGTTTTTTTCTCCAACTTCACAAAACAATAACTTCCTGTACAGTGTATGAAATTTAATTCTACAAAAAAAGATTTTAAAGCCCTATAGGTTGTCTACAAGTCTCTTCAGACCGATTTTGAAAACTCGCAACATGCTGGTCGCAAATTGGCCACAAAGTTAGGGTTTCGGGACAGTTTCTAAACCCAGAAAATCGAGTTTTTTTCTCGATTTTGGAACTCGTTTTTCGTCACACATGGTGCGAATCGGCACGAACTATTTGAAGAAAATTAAAGGTGTATATGTTGGGATCATACCTGACCAAGTGGTTCGCAAAACGACGGAGCGAGGAAGGAGAAATCTACTTCCGAAGTTGGCCCTTCGCTGACAGTTTCTGTGCGCGGGTGGGATGCTCGTTGTACGTTTTCCGACGATGGACGGACACGGACTGGTCGCCGGCGACGTCGGGGTGCACGTTGGGTTGGAGGTGACGGCTAGGGTTTGATTTTTATGAAAATTCCTCTCTCTCTATATATATATATACATATATATATTTATATATGTTCTCGGGTTCAATAATAAAGCTTAGTGTGCGTCGGGTTTAAAAAGGAAAGGGGGCCGGACTTTGCTACTGCTGCTGCTGGTTTTAATGTGGGGGTGGGGGCGCGTGAACTTCTGTTTGGGTTTTCTTTTCTTTTCTTTCTTTTCTTTTCTTTATTCATTCTTTCTATATATATATATATATATATTTTTTTTTTTTTTTTTTTTTTTTTTTTTTTTTTTTTTTATATATATATATATATATATATATATATATATATATATATATATATATATATATATATCAATATATGTACATACATACATACACACATACACATATTATATAATTATATAATAAATCCTTTAGCACTCTCCCACTAATAAATATTTTATTTAAACTATTTTTCATTTCCTTTATATAAATATATATATATATATATATATATATATATATATATATATATATATATATATATATCATATATAAACTCCTTAGAATAATATAATCCTAATAATTGTACAAAAATTTGATTTATTTATAAATAACAACTAAATATTTTATTTTATATATATATTAAATATATTAAACTTTATTAAATAAAAACTCTATCAGTAAAATACTTATTTAAATAATAATATAAAAACACTAACAATAATATTTAAATAATATTAAAAAAATAGTGAAATATTATAAATGACTATATTAGCCCTATTCAGGAAAGTGGGGGTGACACCTAGGAATGCACCCAGGACTCATGAAATCTGTGAAGGGCATCTGCAAATCAATGGAATACACCAAAATATCAATATCATCTGTGAAGGCCAACTGTCAATCAAATAAAAGCTTTAACCAAAAAATTATAATCAAATTAAGTATACTTCATTCCAAGTCCAATAAACTGCATAATCCACGTTACAGTAATCTGCCCAATCCACGTTAGTAATTCAACATAGAACCTGCATAATTCACAATACAATAATCTAAATAAATATCAGACCTACTCTAAATTCAAGACCATATTACATTTTCCAAACAAATTAATAACTATGCACTTAGTACAAGCGAAAAGTTTAGTCTTATAATATTTCAAAAATAAAATTTAGTTTGACCGCCAAGACCAACAAATATTCAGAACAATATTACAATTCAAATATTACTTCCAAATTGAAATAAAAGCTTCAAAACTCAAAAGACGAATCTTCATAGCCATCTCCATCTTCTTCTTCTTCTTTCTTTTTTTCTCTTCTTCTTCTTCTTTCTCAAAATATTCTTCACCTACACCTTGAGGGACGGAATAAGAAAAATTATAGTCAGTATGGACTCACTGTATATGTAGAAATGACATCCAGAAACATAAATAAAAGTATCAAAGTGATGGCTAGAATTAAAGTGTCAATGTGCACAGTGTGTATTTTTACATAAGAGTTTGGGCTAGCCCCATTTACCTTCTTCACGAGGGAAGGAAAATCTTATTCTTGATCAGCAAATTCAACCTCTATCTGGTTAATCTTATCCAGAATCAATTTTTGGTTGTCGAATATAGTCTTCATCTCTTTGAAGACATTCTTAAAGTTTGTAGCAACAAAATTGTATAGATCATCAACCCTGTCCTTAGTGTTTTTTATTCCATAAGTTGATGGTTTTCCAGATGTCGATGGTTTGCTTGCAGCTGCTGCCCGTTTTCTAAACATTCGAGTGAAGGTTAGTTTTCTCATGGGGCCTTTGTTTTTAATATAAACATCCCCTGCTAAGCTTGGGACAGAATGTTTACTAGCTATCGAGCATACAAATCCTCCGAAAGGGAGAGCTGTCCTTGCAGTTGGTTTTCCCACGAGATGCATCATTCTACTGAACATGTAGGAACCTATATCCATCCTTTTTTTTTTCCCCATATAATAAAGAAATTTTACTCTCTCGGGATGGATGGAAAACTCATATCCAGTAGGGTTGAGTGTTTGAGATACGTAGGCATGCAACAATTTATACAAAGTTTTTAATTGATCTTTGTATACATTTTGAGGGGTCTTGGCACCCACTGATACACCTGTAATCTCATAAATTGCATCCTTCATGGAAACATTATCAATGTCTTTCATATCAAACTCAGGAACTGGATCAAATCCATAAAATTTGTTGATGACAGCAGCATTTATCCTAATCAGTTTCCCTCTCAGAAACACCAGTTGTTGATCATCTTCTCTTTATTTAATTTCAACCGAAAGATTTGAGTAAAATTCTCTTTCTATTGTTTGAGAGATTTTCTCAAGACAGGATTTGTTCAGTTTCTCCAATTGATAAATTTTCAATATATCCAGGAAAGCTTTGCCTTCGACATCATCCATCTAAATTGATCTTTCAGGCATAATAGCCTTTTTCTTGAAATATTTAATATAAATCTTCTTTGATTTAGAGTCTTTAAAAATTTTTACCTCCTCTCCATCCTGAAACTTACTTGATGATTGCTCTTCCTTTTTATTTTCCTCTTCTGATAAGGATTCAAAATCCTCAGAGTACGCTGATGACTCTATATCCGTTGCCACCTTAGCCTTCGCTTGAGTATGCCTTCGATCTTCATAAGTTGAGTCTTCCGACGACTCTGTATCGAAGATACACTACTACAAAAATGGTTAACAATGACGGTCAAAAATGGTTAACAATAACATTTATTTGGCCGTCATCTACGTTACCGTCATCTTTATCATCAGAAAACAATGACAGCTCGACGCACGTCATCTTTACCAATAAAAGATGACTTATGTGCGTCATCTTTATTTATAAAAGATGACTTCTATATGTCGTCTTTATGTACAAAAAATGACTTTTATCGTGAGACAACAATGACATATTACACATGTCATCGTTTTATATAAAAGATGACTTTTAGACGTCATCATTATTTATAAAAGATGACTTATCGTAAAAAAAACAATGACAGCTCAACGCACGTCATTGTATTTTTAAAAGATGACTTATATGCATCATTATTATTTACAAAAGAAGACTTCTATGTGTCATGTATTTACAAAAGATGACTTATTGTAAGACAACAATGATGGCTCAAAACACATCATCTTTATTTATATAAGATGGCTTCTATGTATCATCTTTATCTATAAAAGATGATTTTTATGCGTCATTAAATATTCATCATTATTTTATAGTACCCATTATCTGTATTGTACAATTTGTATTCTGTATACAATATCCCATAGAAGAAAAACAAACAAGAAGAAATGTAATATGTAACACCAACAAAAAAAATTCATTTCATAATTATTCAAAGTGCCAACAATGAACTAAAACAATATTACAATTCATTCCCACATACTTCAAAACATAAATGATTAATACTTCAAAAATTTCCTTATTGCATTATTTTTTTACAGTCTTTATCGACATTATCCAGGATAAATTTGGCCAGCTCTCTTCGCATTTCATCAATGTCTTTGATGAATTAATCCTTTCTCCTAGCAAACTACAAAAATAAACACAAAATCAAATATTATGTTAATTTTGCATGTTAGGCTTTTCTATTTCATCTCCTTTGAGCAAACCATAAATTAAAAGCAAGAAATGAAAACAAAAAATATTAGACCACTTATTTGAATATGGTTGAAGGGCTCATACAGGAAAGTCGATTTCATATCAAGGTTAAAGGCTCCTAACGTCTCCAGACGCAATTCATAGCATAAAGTAGTAGTAACTATAATATCAACATTAAAGTGAGGCAAAAAATTTGTCAATATTTGTTCCTTTCTATAGACTGTTGCATCAGTTAACCCCGAGACTAGGACTAAATCTTCTTCTACCGTCCTATTTGGTACTAGAATGCATCTGAGAAAGAGGATAAATATGTCTGTGGAGTGAACATATTAAAAGTATTTTGGTACCTGTCCATTAGAGATGTAAAAATGCACACATAGTGATGTAGTATTTTGGTACCTGTTCATTAAGAAGAGAGATGTAAAAACATGTGAATTACAACTCTCACTATAAAAGTTTAGGATAAAGTATAGCAATCAATAAAAAAGAAACAAAGATATTCAAGATGGCTAGTACCAGTACAACATTAATATAAGCTTTATCCAGTGGAGCTTCAAAGTGTCCAAATCAGTGGGTCCCTTTTCTATTTCCAATTACCTGAAGAAGGGCATGTGAGTGGGGAACTGTAATAAGTCATCTAAAACATTATAACCTTTCAAAAAACAAGGGCAACACCTTTAAGAAAAATTATACAAGACAATATTTTGAACATTCAAGTGAAAATCTAATCACCATTTCAATTGCAGGAGCAATATCCTCATTCATGTGATGATCATCGATATGAGTGTTACCAGGAGCCTCTACATGTAGATTAAATAGCCCATAGGAAGACAACTGCTGCAAGATACATGTTTGACATTAGTCAACCTACCCATGAATATATATTTATTTCCAAAAAGTGCAATAGAAATAGCCTAGTACACGAGATAAATTAAATTTTACAACACACTGAAGTGATTTCAAGTTGCTAAGCGGCATAAGGTTAGATTTATCAAGAATAAACTTATAATTATGCACAAGTAATTATGCTTGGCAATCAAGAGTTGGTGGGACCTAAAGGTGTAGTATCTCCCTTAGGCCTCGCTTGGTTCGCGGAATAATGGGGTTGGAAAATGAAAGTGATTACTTTCCTATGTTTGGGTGCCAAAGGGATTGAGAAGGAAAGAACAGTGATTCCAAATGTAAGGAAAATTCGGAAAGAAAATGATTCCATCCATCCAAACAAGGAATCACCTTGACGTATTTACTTTCTTTTAATTCTTACTAACAATCTACTAAAAAATTCTGGTTGATTAACAGGGCATTCAAATAAAATTAATGCAATTTACCCGACTTGAAAAAATTAGTTCCAGTTTGACATGTATATACATTTTTCTTTTGGTGGGCATTATAAGTATTCTGATTGAGAAAGCTCATGACACTTAATTTTTTGTAGAACTTCCGTCACTAAAAACAATAGCAAGACAAATTCATATAAACAAGACTACCGCTTTCCTATATAGTATAATCAGTTTAAGGATGTATCCTAGTCAAGCCAAAATTTTCAGTTTAAGGATGTATCCTAGTCAAGCCAAAATTTTCAAGTAGTAACTAAAATAGAATAAGTGAATGGGTATTTAGCCTAAGTAAAAATACCCTATTCTAGAGAGAAGCTTCCTCGAATATTTCAGGAAACAACCTTACTGTCACTGTGATCTCAGTCGCAAACTTCCTAGGTTGAAATTGTATGTTCTTTGATCTTATTGGTCCACTCAAAGCCAAACTTTAAGCCATTATAAGCTACACGGCAATTATTTATTCATGACCCTCAAGCCTTACTATGGTTGAAAGAGTACCCAACACATAAGTATCAGATATTGTTGAATGTATCTAAAAGATCTAATCTAAATTGCCACCAACATTACTTTTTAAAGTAAAGAGAAGAGACCCACCAATAGTATTATTCTACAATAGCAATTTTGAATGTAAAGCTTCAAATTTAGCTCATATATCTGCATATGTTTGCATCGTAGCATATGACTCCTATGCAAACTATCACAAAGATCTTTATGCACACAAAATCTTAATTGATATTGGCATGTTATTTGATTTCTAGAATAAGTTTGTATACAAAACTGTGAACATTTTCCTATGTTGTCAAGAAGACTAGCACCTTAACCAACAAAGGTATTGACCTCCAGACATCTACAAAGTATGGTTTAAAGTATCGGCCAATACCGATCCGATATGGCCGATACCGATACGGTTTGGCATGTCCCGATCCGATACCGACCGATACCCGATACTAATCGACACCGACATTGGAGGTCTCTTTTTCGGTCAATTCGGCAAAGAAAATTAAACGAAAAAGACAAATCAGCAAGGGTTTGAATTATGACCATTTTTTATTAGATCGTCAGCAATAGCTAAAAACATGATGCATTATGCATGGTAACAATTGGTTTGGAAATATTTCCATTACTTGTAAGAATGCATTTAGCATATATAGTCCAAATGAAACATGGTAACATCGAAAACACACGATACACAATAAAACTGGTGCCGTGTCCATGTCATCATGTTTGTATCGTACAGCAACTTTGTGCCCATGCAACAACAGAATTACCTTTCATTTCTTTTGGGGTAAGATGTTCGATCATCGAATTCATTAAGCATAAAACATATATTAACTACATCAATGAACATAAATTATGTCATTGTGGCATTATAACAAACAGAAGGAAACAAGAATGTGACCTTGACTTGCTTGATGGTAGTGGCAACATCCATGGCCTCCTTTTACTGTCGTTCTCTCGCGTGGCTACAGTCGAAAACGTTAGCTTATCCTCCTCCCGGAAGTCAAAGTATCCGAGGGTGGTCCTGACGATCTGTCTTGCCTCCCTTCGAAGCTCCTCCCTTTCCCCCGCTACTAAGTCCCCGTCCGTCGTATCCGCCCTATCCTCGGGGAGCGGGGCGATGCGTAAGGGGAAGAAAACGTAGGAGATAGTGGGGGCGACGTCCTTGACGAATCTCGCATCCTGGCAGATGGCCCACTAGTGGGAGGAGTACTCGTCTTGGTCTCTTCATGGTGGGAAGGAGAGGGGATGTTGAGGTTCGATGGCTTCTTCTTCGTCTTCTTCTTCTTTGAGTTGCGATAGTAAATTGGTTTTGATCAAAGGAGGAGAGAAGGAGCAGTGAGGAGCGGAGATGATGGGGTTTGGCTATGGAGTGGCAACAAAAGAAAGAAGAGAAAAGAAAGAGAGGCGCCATCGGAGACGGAGTGTGGTGGACGGAGGAGAGGTCTTAGTTTGGGCGATTTATTAAGCCTGTTTAGGGATTTGTGCTCTCTCTCTCTCTCTTTTAAAAAACAAAAGTAAGATTTGCTTTTCAAAGTTTTTTTTTCTGCTTTTCAAAGTTATATTCTCTTTCTGAAGTTGTTCCAAACATAAACTAGGTTTTAAAAAAAGCCAAAATTTAAACAACAAAACAACTTTTGCTATTACTTTTAAAAAAAAATTAAAAATAAGCTAATATATTCTAAAAATTGGCAAATATATTCAAAAGTGAATTAAGATTTTAAAAAACTATAAACAATAAAAAAAAATTTAAAAAGATAAACAAATTAAAAGGATTAAAAAAATATGACTCTTAATGTCAACACTGGACTCAATCCAATATTCTATTAATTTTTTAATCAATAGATTATGACACACAATATATTTTTATCTTTGTTTAAACTAAATATGACTCTTAATATCACTGTGTCATTGTTAGTCCCACATCTTTTTTTAACACACAAAAGATGACATACATAATTATTTTCATGACTCCTATATTTTTAATCGTCATATTATAGTATTTATCATGATATTATTATTTTTTATGTCATTAATAAAGTTATTAATGACGACCATCTAATGAGCCGACATTAAAAGTATCATTAATGACATTTTAAGATGAGTGTCATGTATAAAATGTCATTGTTAACGATTTTTGTAGTAGTGATAGATTTTTCGGCCTTTGTCGCACAATGAGTTTTTTTTAGCCTTTTTTGCAGGTGGCTTGGCTGCCGCCTCCGCTTTCATCGTCGCTGCCGCCGCCGCTGCTTCCGCCTCTGCCCTTTCGGCCTCTGTCCTAGCGACCATAATCTTAGCTTTCGTCGTCCTTGCAAGTTCTGCCCTTCGGGCCTGTATCGTATCCCTTTGTGGATTCTTCTCCTTAGGAGACGATCGTTGTTTCTTCGGTGGCATTTTGATAAAAAGAGGGTTTGGGAGAAGGAAGAGGGTTTGAGAGAAGAAGAGGGAAAATTTGACCTTCTTATATGACCTTGGGAAGTAAAAAAAATTAGAATAGTTTTGAGTCTTAAATTAAATTTATTACTATTATTACTAGTATAAGACGGTCGAATTTATTACTATTAAATTTTAAAAACTACTTTCCAAAATTAAATTTATTACTAGTATATATCCATGTGAAATCACTACATAAATCTTTGGGATTTTTAGACCCTAATTTTAAAAACTACTTTCCAAAATTAAATTTATTACTATTATTACAAGTATATATCCACATGTTCCGTATAAATTATTAAAAAATTTGGTAGAAAAAATGTGGTGGAAACATGTTTAATTAACAAAATTGACAACATATTTAAGAATGTGAAGTTTCTAATCTCAATATTTCTATTTTTTGAATATTTGATTAAATTTTTGAACGTATTTTGTTTGCATTGAGCCATTCTATACTCGTATTTTTGCCATTCCAAATTTTTCACGTTTGACGACTTGGTAACAAGACTATGTACTTGAAAAGAATAAAATTGAAACACTCAATGTTGTCCTCTAGTTTACTTTGTAATCATATTTAAGATGGATTTGACAGCAAGATTGACGCTGGCAGCATAATCAATTCTATGACGTAACAAGTCATTAATGGGGATATCGTCGCTGATATATGGATTTGATGTAACAAGATTTGTTAATTGAAAAATAGATAAAATAGTTAGTCGCTTGTAGCTGAAACAAAACTAAGTTAACAAAATATTATATTGCATTAAATCCCAGCTTCGTCGCCGAAACATTCTCCGACGAAGTATACAAGAGGAGGAAAAAAATTGTAAAAAACAAAAAAAAATAGAAAAATAAGAGGTCTACCCCTCACTGGCCTCACGGAGGATCTCCGCAAAGTCCTGCCGGATGCGCACACCCGCCCTATGGGACAGGCGGCGAAACGCTTCCCTCTTCTCCAGAGAATCCCGTCCCTCCGGAGTGATCGGCAACAGGTCAAAGTTGGGTGCAGGATGAAGATGTCGAGCGATGACCTCCAGTGACAACCCGTAGGAGGTCAGGAAGTCCACAGCCGGTGCCAGCCAGTCATGGGCCAGAGGCTGCACAGAGGGTGCTCCATACGGAGAGGCTCGGCGACGACTGGAAGAAGACTCTGGCCATGGTTCCCAACCAGATGATCTTTTTGGAGCCATGTTAAATGTGCAACCTAGTCAGATGAATGGGGACCCCTATGTATATATATACACGTTCCTAACCGACTCTTCTTATTCCTTATTGGAAGTTGGGGATATTCAATTTCTTATTCCTTATTGGAAGTTGGAGATATTCAATTTCTTATTCCTTATTGGAAGTTGGGGATATTCAATGACCTCCAGTGACTCTACTTATTCCAAGCTTAGTTGGTTGTGCTGTTCGGCTTTTACATGGAAGGCCTAGGTTCGAGTCTGGTGTTTGGGTTCTGTAGAATTTGACTATTATTAACATTTTTGGGTGCTATTATATGCTTTTAACTTAGTATGGAACAATTTGGGACGGGTAATGGCCATTTTTCGTTCCTCTAACACGGAGAATGGTACATTTAGGAGGAAGAATGGTATATTTAGGACGAAGAATGGTACATTTAGGACAGAAAATGGTACAATTAGGATAGAGAATGATACATTTAGGATGGCGAATGGTACATTTGAAACTGTTCTGTAGGGTTGTGAATTTTAAATAGTTTGGCTGTTTAGTTTTGTTTTGAATCTATATAAATTAGTTTTGAAGGCTGGTGAAGATGAATAGTTTGGCTGTTTGGCTGTATAAATAGATTTTAAAGGGTTGTGAAAAAGAAACCAATGTTTTTGTATCGATCACCATTAATTATGGTGAAGGCACTGATACCACTAATTTGAGTGGAATTTGCACTGCTAAAATTCATCTTGAAGAAGGTAAAATCTGTGTTGGAAAATATTGAAATCTCTTGGATATGTTTACACTGAGATGTTGTATTAATGTTAAGATACTGATATCATATCTTCCACTATATAATGAGGTTTCAAAACGGCTCAAAGGTGAGCCGTCTTAGGCGTCATTATATCATAGTCCATTTTATTTTAAAAAAAAATTAATCATGTAAAAAATTATTGACAAAAGAAAATTTTTGTCAAAATGGAGAATCGAGCTCAAAAAAATACCTTGCACCTTGCACCTTGACCAAATAAGTTAGAAGCGTATTTAACTATAATTGGATAAAATTCATATTATACGTTTTTATATCTATTCTACTACTCCCTCTGTCCCAAAAATATAGTCCTATTTCTATTTTCACTAAGATTAAGAAAACTCAATTAATATGTCCAACAACACAAAATCTCTCCAATCTGTCCCTTATAAAAGTTTTGAATTTTGCACGCAACATATTGTACTTATTGTGATATCTAATTGGGTTAATGAATGCCATTAAATCTCTAATTGGGTTTATTTAATGTCATCACGTTCTACTATGTAAATTAAACTTTGGAGTCAATATTTTGGCATATAATTTCATATTTTAGTTTGAATTTTACTTCTATAGAGAAATTTTTCAGGTTGGAGCCTTTTTCTTCTATATATAACAAACCTGCAATTAAGGTAATCACAACCCTAAAAATGGATAATCCTTCTCAACATCTTCTTATTGATTTAAATCAATCTCCCACCAATTCTTATGAGCCGCAACCACAAAACCTTCCTATTGATTTGAATCAATATCCAGAGGGATTAAACTTAAGTGTCTTTTCAGTATCCATCATTAAAGCTCAAGTATATTTTCAAAATGCAACTCTTAAATGCATAGAGAATTGTAGAGTTTATCTTGATATAATTACAGTTTAAATAAGGCTAAAATTGTAAATAACTCCACAAACATCCATTATATATAAATAAATGGGCTATAATATGGGACAAACCAAAAAGGAAAGTGAGACTATATTTTTGGGACGGAGGGAGTATATAATAAGAAAACTTGGTGGTAAAACTTTTGAATTCCTAAAATACCCTTGAGTATTTATAAACATGATGTTATTATGTCAACTTGCATGTCATTTATGTTTAAGAGTCAAAGGAATAAAGTTTGCATGCAAGTTTCATTTTTCCATATAACATTATGTTCCAATGGTAATAAATTTTTATGTCACTACCATTTTCTAAAGGTTATTAGTCTCAATAGAAAATAAAAATTAAAAAAAAATTATACTTCGAATCTCTTGACATATAAATAGTCACCTGAAAAAGACGAAAAGATGACAATTGACTTTATAATATTCTAATTAAAATACGTACAAAGTACGTATATGTAGACTAGTAAAAAATAGAAAGAAATGCATGCATGCATGCTAATGTCAGAAGAACCATTCCAGGAATGATTGATGATATCTAAATCACTATACATCTCGTATCTAGGTTCCCCTGGGATTACATTATCAAATGGTCGTTTAAACGTCTGTATTAAATCATAAATTTTCCAGAGGTCGTCGTCGAAGTGCACGTTGAAGCACCCACGTATGTCGAGCACACGAAAACCCTTGCAGTTGCATATGATAAATCGCAGCGTGTCTCCATTGAACATGCTGAATCCCATCTGTAGGTGCTCGAGACGCAGCATCGAATCAGCCACGGCCTTTCCCTCCGTCTCGTTCTCCGTGTTCAGCATGAATCTGTTCCTGAGCATAAAATCTAGAGGGTGCATGTTCCTTCTCAGCTTGACCAGACGGTGGCAATACTTTCCGACAAAAAATATTCCAGTCGACGTGATATAGAGGCAGTAGCTAATGTCGAGTTCTTCCAGCACCGGGAGAAACTCCAAGTGTCTCATGAAAGTTTCATCACTCACGTCGCACTTCGGAATGCGCAGCACCCTTAGAAATTTCTCACTGTATTATAAAAATAGAAAAACATCAATTAAAATTAACAAAGTATACGTAAAATTTTGTAATAGAAAAAATAAAGTATTAGAATAAGACCAAATATAATTTTGCACAGGCCTTAAAAAAGAAAAAGGGAAGGCTACTTCGTCGAGCTTATACGCGAAGAAGGACTGTAGATATCCCCCACTGCGAGCCACGAGCTTCTTTACGGTCAAACTCTTCTCAGCGGTTTGCTGGGTCCTCCGGCACCACTGTACCAAGTCGACGTTGGACCAATAGTCTAAGGGACCGTTGAGCGCCTTCCACCACGAATGGCAAACTGGGGCCACGTTGCACATTACCTCGTCAGCCGGCATCCCCGACAGTACCAGTATCATCGAGAGAACCTCCGTAGGGATGACGGCCCATCCGCTACAGTTGATCTTGCTCTTGTTTCCGTCCATTGTGACTGTTCTTCTTCTTCTCTCCTTTGTTTCTCTCTAGTCGGATGGGTTCCTTTCTTTGGAAAAGGCTATTTAATCTGCTCCTTTCGGGGGTGTAACCCGCTCGTGGAGGGGTGTGACCGAACAAGGCACGAATCTATTAGGAAATAACGGTAATGCTACTGTATTAATATTAGTTTCAATTATATTATAAATTTTAAATTAACAGAAATGCCACTGTAGATTTAATATTAATGCTAGTTCCAATAATATTGTAGATTGTAAATAAAAAGAATAGAATTTTAACTACTTTTAAATCTAAGTTTAAATATTAAATCAAAAACTAATTTAAATTTTAGTATTAATATTAGTTTCAATAATGGAAGTGAGATTTATAGAGCTAGTATTATCAATGTTGATGGTCACCAAGAAAATGGTGTCTAATCTCAATGTGTTTCGTGCGTGAGTGACAAATCAGATTTATCGTGAGATTTATAGAGCTAGTATTATCACATTTAATTGAAGTACAAGTACAAATACTAAACATAATATCAGGTTTGTTTGGTATCGTGCACAAATAAAAATTCTAAACATAATATCGGGTCGACTAGCAGTTAAATAGAGTAAGCTTCCGATCATACCTCGATACTTACGAATGTCGACCGAGATACCGTCTTCACCATTATCAAGTTTTGTCGTTGTTGCCATAGGAGTCCCCATTAATTTGGATGAGTCAACTATTGGGAACCCTTCGCAAGCATCCAATCTTTGTCCCCAAACAGACTACGACAGCCATCATCTGCCAGCCTCCCTAACAAAACCAAGTTCTAGCGCAAACTCGGTACATGGCGCAGTGTTTCCATCATCCATCTTCACACGTCCAAACCTGCCACTGACCTACAGTCCCGACATGTTTACAGTGTTTCCATCTCCCAAGTCATACTTTATATGACGAGCTTTGAGATTGTTGTAGTGCTCCGTCCTACATCGTCCCCCATTTCCGTCCACGGGGTGCGCGAGAAAGGAACAATGTCGCTATCGATTCGGTCTGGACCGATAGGTCGGAATCGGCCGAGTCGATCGAACGGGAATAGTTGAATTAAGATCCTTTCCACATTATGGAATGGCTTCTTTGGAACCAAGTCCCATATTCAGCGGGTTGCACCTCAAGGATTGGCTCTGCGGCTAAGTCGAAAGAGACCTCCCGATGCTCTGATATTCCTATCGTACTTGATTTAGATTTGGCTTTGGTTTTCGTGAATGCATTTTTCGTGAATATTTCCAATAGGTTTTTGTGACTTGTGTATTCGAGCTTCGCATTCATAATGAAATTCCTTGAATTACACAGCGTTCTAATCAGTTGCTTATGCGGTTGCAGGTGATCGCGTAGGCGACGTCAGCGCAGCCAACCAGTCGCTCGCTTGAAGCAAGTCTAAGGCGAGTGGCTGAGCTCCTTCGCCTCGTCCCTCTACTTTAAAATCAATATATGAAGTAAATGAATGCTTGTCATAATAGTGTAGAATCAAAGAAAACTCTGATCTTCTGCGACGGTGCTAGGTACTGGCCATGTCTCTATGGTCACTATCTTCTGGGGGTCCACTTCCACTCCACCTCTGGTGATGATGTGACCTAAGTACGAGATACGATCCAGCCAAAACTTGTACTTACTGAACTTCGCGGACAACTGGTGTTCCCTGGGTATCTTAAGAACTATACGAAGATGCTGCCATGCTCTGCCTCACTCTTGCTATAGACTAAGATGTCGTCTATGAACACTATCACGAACTGATCCAAATAGGGCATGAAGATATGATTCATGAGGTCTGTGAATACGACTGGCACATTGGTCGCTCCAAATGGCATAACAAGGAACTCCCAATGTCCATACCTCGATTTGAATGTTGTCTTCGGGATGTCTTGCTCTCTGACTCTGATCTGATGGTACCCTGACCGCAAGTCAATCTTCGAGAATACAGCCGCTACCTTGAGCTGATCAAATAAGTCATCTATCCTTGGTAGAGGATACCTATTCTTGATTGTTACAGAGTTCAACGTACGATAATCAACACATAATCTTGACGTACCATCATTCTTCTTTACTAAAAGCATGGGTGCTCCCCAAGGCGATCCACTAGTACGAATGAATCCCTTGGTTCTGAGTTCTTCAATCATCTTGTACAAGATTTTCAACTCTGAAGGTGCCATCCTGTAGACTCTCTCCGATATTGGTGCCGTCCCTAGAATCAAGTCGACGGTGAAAACTCTGCCTCATCGGAAAATAAAAACTCTGCCTCACCGGGAATACCAAAAATAATCCTGCCAATATGGCAGTCTATTCTTGCGTATTGCTCCTTCAACCAATCCATTCCTAGGCCAAGGGACCGATTCGGCGGCCCGGGAGGAATGAATATAGCAAGCGCCAGCCTTACATTTGCGTGGGTTATTTGGAAACTTTCGCACAGGGCTCGCTACTGTAGCTGCCCTTCCCAGAAAATTTAGAATATTTTATTATTATTATTTATTTTATTGGAATTGTGATTTTAGATTTTATAAATAATTATTTAGTTAATTATTACGGAAGATGATTTTAGCCATGATGGAGTTTTGGAGTACACGGTGACTAGAAATCATGGCACGGGTAGTGCAATTGCGTGCTTAGACTAGTGTATTAGCCCTAATAGGGAAGGCTGAGCCATAGTGATGGCCTAACTAGGAAAACCAGGCCAAGTTGTGACTTAACCCTTACCGAAGATTTATTTATTTATTATTATTATTGAGTTTAGGGAAACCGGTTATACCATTTTAGCCCGGACTGGACCCGAACTGAGCCCAAGCCCATGTTGTCATGCGAGACGTCCGATGACATGATTGTTGATGTATTTTGGTGAGTGGATGATTTTCCGTTTTAATGATTTAACAAATATACCTAGGTATTCATATTTAAATATTATAATATCATTATTGGTTGATAATCAATGATATTTGGTATTAAATAGGTCCTCGTACATTTTGGGATTTTTAGACTGTACATAATGGTATGTATACACCATTATTGTTTTATTGAGTTTCGTTATGCTTATTATTATTTTATTGAGGTTATTATATATATATAATATTATTTATTTGTTATTAGTTATATTAATTTTTTCAATTAAATATTATTATATATAGTCATAAAAATATACATAGTGATATATATATAATATATATATATATATATATATATATATATATATATATATATATAAATATATATATATATAATATATCACTATATATATATATATATATATATATATATATATATATATATATAAATATATATATATATATATATATATATATATATAGTGATATATTATATAGATAAATATATATAGTGATATATATATTAGAAATATATATAGTGATATATTATATAGATATATATATATATATATATATAGTGATATATATAATAGAAATATATATAGTGATATATATATATTAGAAATATATATATAGTGATATATATATAGGACTATAGCTAATGCCAACCACACATAAGGAAATCCCCATACCTGAGCTAGTTCCCAGCTCAGCCTTTCAGGCCAGGGGAACGGCCCACACAGCAGCTACTAAACCCAAGGTACTCTCAGGCCGAGCCCGAGCCCATAGACCCGAGACCAATCGGTTCTGTAAAACCGAGCAAAAATTGTACTGCCGATACATATGTATATAAGGGGACGAGAGAAATCGATGAAAATACTAAACCCTAAAACCAATTTGCTGCCCCGCCGACCCCCTACACTGGGCGCCTACTCCAGTACCTGTACGCCGGAGGATGACGTCGACGTTCACCGAAAATCGCCAGCCGAACCCAGATCGCGCGCGCGCGCGAAGGTGATGACAGCGGCAACACACAACGCCCAGGCCATCTTTGCAGCGACTTTCCGTCGTATATACACGATCGTTTCGCGAGCCATTTTCGCGGGTATGTTCCCAAACTATACGAGATTATTACCTCTCAATTAGATTAAATTTAGATGGTTTTTGTTGGCTGTTAAATCGAGTTGAAATCGACGAAAAACCCATTTCGGAAACAGGACGTAAGTCGATCCAAACACCCTTGTTGGGAGGCGAATCATCGTCAAACCAACGATAGTTTAAGAAAACTAATTAAAGACACTTGAAGACAACATATAGGGCTTCCTAACCTAATTTGTATTTTTGATTTCATTTATTACGTGAAGAGAAAACAGTTTGAAAATTTTACTTTTTATCATTAAAAATAGTTTTCAAAACTTTAAAAATTCTTCCGAACCAACGTGCGTACCGCCAATTCGGGCACGTGGTCGCAAATTGAAAGCATCGAAAGGTGCGTAACGGTTTTGTGGTCATGTGGGCTTTGACGGAATTCAAATTGGTCGCGTGTGCGCGACGAATTTGATACGTATCCGTCGAAATTTACCGTATCGGTCTCTGTGCAAATTTCTCAATTACTTTGTGCATGCTCGTCAGATCGAGACAAAACTTACGCCAGCAGGACCGTATCATTTTTCTGGTCCTGTATGCCAAATTTGGTCCAATTCTGAGACAGTTGAATCGGAACGCCATTTTGCGGGCCCCACGGTCCTATTCAACGGGCGATTTTGTGTACGGCCTGCCGGAATCCAACTCTGGACATACGGTTGGGTTTGTATCGAAAAACTGGATCCGTAGACATATAATTTGATGACTTTAGAGACCGTTGACTCTGGCACATTTTTCGGTGCAAAGCGGGTCCAACGGCGGACACCGTTTTGGCCCAAAATTACCGTTTTGCCCCTGTATCCAGAATTGGAGTTAAGGATAGGAAATCCTAGCTAATTTGACTATTCTAAGAACATTGGTAATGTTTATTTCAGCTTTCGGAGACTGTTGTACGAGTTTTGACTGTTGGGGCACACTGATTGGTTTGGATTGTCGGTTTCACCAGCAAAGGACCACAGGCGAGTACAATTTATTGTCTGCATTTCGATATTGATTTTCACTATATTTTATTGGTTGGCCATTGGTCATGTGATTATTTTCTATTATAAATTATTGAGTCGGGAATGAGAAGTACCAAGGATGTGTGATCTGACCTTAGACCGTGTAGACCGTGTTTATTATTGCATTTATTTCTTGTAGACAGTGTAGACAGTGATTTATTTATTACAAAGTAGACAGTGTAGATAGTGATTTATTTATTGTAAAGTAGACAGTGTAGACCGTGATTATTATTGCATTTAAACTGTGTAGTTCGTGATTATTATTTTTGTAGACAGTGTTTCTTTATTGTAATATTTTCTGTAGACTGTGTAACTGTAGACCGTGTAACTGTAGACCGTATAACTTTAGACCGTGTAGACCGTGTCGCATAATTGTCCCGAGACCGATCACATATCAAAGGCACTTCTAACAGTTGGGGAAAGTATTTTGTGTCTATTTATTTGCTATTGGTTTTCCATATTTCCTGTTTATTTTCAAAACATGTAATCGATGTCTAACCTCTGTTGTATATTCATTTTCTTTATTTGAAATTGCATTCAGTGAATTGTGTTTGTTCCATTCCTGACTGAAAACCAATATTTTTCAGGTTAGCCGTGGATTCACTTAGCTTGGGGAGTGACGAGAATACTTGCAGACAAAAGCCTAGAGACTAGTTAGATAGTCAAGTTATTGTCATTCAATATTTATACAAGTTTATATTTTCTGTAAATATAAAACTTGTGATCTTTTTAAATTAAATTAATTATATGAATGAGCATTATTTGTGATTTTTGATCTTCATGGCCGTGATAGCGTTCTACCACCGACACTGCGACGTAGGCTGGCTTGGACACGTCTCGTATCCGTTTAAAAAAAAGGGTACGGGTCGTGACAAGTTTTTGTGGTGGCCCATGCAGGTCTGTTTTCGCAAATCATGCGAACTCGTGATGGTACTTAAGTTAGTTGTACTATTGCGAGCCTGCGACTAGAACATGCTCATTCACGAACAAGGATTAATTTAATTTAAGAGAATGGCTAGGACTAGGAGTCCCTTATACAAATTTATCGATGGATAGATGAGGAGTTATTAATTGTCTAGTTTGCCAGATCCCCATAGGTACACTATTACCTCTTGATAGGACGATATGATCCAATATGGATAGATTATTCGGTTGGTGAGACAGGGCTTCATAGAGATAATGATCCAACCTTGATAAATTGTAAAATTCTTTCTCTTTGCTCTCTAGATATCATCCTCATATCTTAAACCGAATTGCCTATGTAGTTCCTAGTTGCCCTAAGAATTATTATTATATAAATTCTGATTATTGTTATTCCCATACGAACCTCGAGTTAGTTTCAATTCAAGTTTTTCCTCCATGATTTGAATACATATGAAATGGATGCTAGAATGGTTGTATTTCCTTATCTTCAGTTATTTCCTCCATGGTCATCTTTTATTTTAAGGGTTGCGAATGATAGGATAAATACTTATGCTCTATTTCATAATCAACTGGTTTGAATCTCTAGAAGCTCATGAATTTTTACAGATATAGCTAAAAGAATGTTAGTTAACCCATAATGGCAGGACAGCAGCGCACTGTCGCCATTTATTTGAATTTTGGACTATGGATTCACTGCAGCCAGCAGCGCACTGGCGAGGCACGACCCATAGAGTTAAAATTATTTCACGAAATTGTGGGTTATAGAATATTGCTAAACTATAGCTAGTGGTCCTCTTTGACCGTAGTCACCCTTGTGCCAATATAAGGTAGAGTATCGGATAACATATCACCCTGAAATCACGAATCCAAGGGTTTACCACTGTCCGGGTATACAGATGAGGCATAACTCTCAGTGAAATGACTTCAGACATGATTACAAGTTATGATACTATAGAGGATAGAAAAATTTTATGTATGTCCCCTAGGATCCAAAACCAATACTAGAGGAAGTTCTGTAAGTTGGGTGGCACATTTTTCGACCTAGCATTCCGTGGTCCTTGTGACCTATTGACGAGAATATTGATTGACGCTAATAGGTTTACATAGAATATAGAATTTTGAGGTCCATAACCCATTAGTCAACCAAGGCCTTAGATAAAAAGATAGCAGGAAGACAGTATAAGCAAGAACACCGGGTAAGGTTTTGATTTTCACAAAACTCGAACTACCTGTGCCTCCTTTCAAAATCTGGTAAAATTGTATTTGACTATCTTAACCAACGCTGCTATTACAGCCTAGTTTTGCAAGCTTACTTTGTTTTCGAGCTTGATTCGAGGCATATGTTTAGTGGGGACGCCTGCTAACATATTATCTAATCAGAATCGATGTATTACGGTCTGATCAACCGTAGTGCACTTGGTTCGCTCTCTCTTTGATTAACCTATGTGGATTGAGATATCAAGGTATCTATGATCTCATCCGCGACTTCTTGACAATTCCTCTTGAATTATATGTTCGCCTTTGAATCACGTGATTGTATTCAGTGACATCTTTCTTGAACTCTTTATTGTTTTTGACTTTCACTGATTTGGAAAGACAGAAGCTCGTAATTGGTAGAAAGATACCGAGTATCCCCATGGCTATGGTAGCTGTATACACAAGTGTAATTATCATCGACCAGCCATGTGATTGAGTTACTCGTTCTCCTCTTGACCCCAAACTATTATCGGGACCTTCTAGCCTTCTGAATTTGAGAATGAGTAGGGTTTTATCCTTAGTCAAATTGCCAACCTAGAAGACTATCTATTCTCAAGAAACCAAACGTCATGAGTCTCTAATCATTTACCGTGACTATGGTAGACTCTCATTTCGAGATTGGTTTCCAACAAGTATTGTCCTAGTTGTGTAAATTTTATTATTAAGACCGAACTAGTGTTGGAACACCACAGTCACTAGCTTAGCTAATACCATAGCTTAAATACCCTGTCACACTATGACCTACCAGTTGTCAACAGCAATACCTGATCACTACAACCCTTGTGACCATAGTCTGGCGGGTTTGACACATATAGAATTTCATGACTCAATTGTTAGAAATCTTTTCTTATGTTGTGACTTGGAGTTGGTTACCCCATCGGAAACTCTCGTATACTATAGACGAGTAGATCATCCTACTTTATCAACCATGTGTCATTGTACACACTCGTTCTCCATTTATTGAGGAACGATCCTCGACTTGACTTATATCTACCGTATTCCGATACGCCGTGCCTTATTCCCTATTAACAAAGAGTCGAGGTACAGTATCCGGACTTTGGGAACCCTCTAACCTCAATATTTCTAAAACCATGTCCTAGCTTCTAAGATGGGTAGACTGTAAGCCTCCTAAAGTTTTGGGATATACGAAGATCACCGATTGGTTAGAATAAACTTTTATTAGAATGATAGTTAGTGCCCTACAGACTCCCACTTTCCATTTAGATCATTTTGTGTCCCAGGCCGTGTCATTAATATTCGAAGCACGAGACCAGTTGTTATCTTCCAACAAACTGCATATGCAAGGCCTAGACGAGTTCACCTTCATCTAGGTATATCATGTCCCACTCAAACATGTCCCCTTATACTCTATTTTTATGGGACGACTTTCAGGTAAAAAGGACTAGCTATAACCCTTACCATAATACCGATAAACTTTTTCACTACATTTAGAGACTCAACCTTGACTCAATTTATTCAACCCAATATAGTGGTGATCTACTCGAAGCCACTACGCACATGTCACCAGTGTTCCACTCAATTGTGCCTTCTAGTGTTACTTAAACACAGAAGTCACCGAAGACGCATTTTTGGGCTTTAGGAACCTAGCTAACTAATCCGACTGGCAACTAGCTCAACCACTCGGGAAGAACTTATTCTAGGTTACCCTAACCTAGTAGAAATAGTTTTTATCATTGGGATCTTGTCCAGTCATTATAGATCGAAATTCGGGGTTCATCCAACCAACGATTGATTTCCAATCAGGAATCCATTAAGAACCAGCAAAACCCATCCATACATGCCACCATTTGGACTATAAAACCGAACTATTTGAAATAGGCCCCTACACTTATTAGGTAGTCTCCATCTCTTAGGATATGGAGTCATTCGTAACCCTCATTCCATCTACCTAGAAGTCGTGATACGATCTTGTATTGCATTTTACCCCTTGCACGTGTGTTTAAATAACCACGGAAAGGATCACAATCTCGATTTCTCAAATTCTGTTCTATTAGGGAACCTTGTTTAGATTAATTTTGAAGACGGAACCCCGGTATTGTACGGATGGCAAGCTCTATAAGAAATGAAGGGTTCTTCGATTTAGTAAGTGACTAGACTATAGTAGCCAATCTAGCAAATAAGTCAATGGTTCATAAACTTTCTTTCCATCTGCACCTTTGGTTACTCTCTATCGCTCTTGAAAATTCGTAATTGTATTCGATTATTTATCCTTATTTTCCTGTCCTTCTTATTGCAGAGCGACGTATGGTCATGCTTATTCGAATTTATCAATAGTTTTAGCTACTTGTGTAAATTTGTTGCTTGTTAGATTTTGGGTTGTTTGATAGATAGGAGAGGATTTTAGAGGCCAAAGGCAGTAGATATCTATTGGTAGCAATTTTAGCAAGTAGTTGGAAGATTATAAAGTTTTAAGTGACATAGCTTAGAAGGAGTAGTGTGTCCAAAGGTGGGTAGAAGTCCCCGAAGTTCGTAGATGTAAAATGGCTAGGAGGAGGATATAAACTATTTTTGAGGAATTAAAATTCGAGGAGGTTAAGGTAAGGCTAGTTTTCCTTAAAAATATAAGAAATAATTATGAATTAGAATTTCGATGACGAAATTATTTTTAAGGTGGGTAGATTTGTAGCTGCCCTTCCCAGAAAATTTAGAATATTTTATTATTATTATTATTTATTTTACTGGAATTGTGATTTTAGATTTTATAAATAATTATTTAGTTAATTATTATGGTAGATAATTTTAGCCATGATGGAGTTTTAGAGTACACGGTGACTAGAAATTATGGCACGGGGCGTGCTTAGACTAGTGTATTAGCCCTGATAGGGAAGGCTGAGCCATAGTGATGGCCTAACTAGGAAAACCAGGCCAAGTTGTGACTTAACCCTTACCGAAGATTTATTTATTTATTATTATATTATTGAGTTTAGGGAAATCGGTTATACCATTTTACTCCGGACTGGACCCGAACTGAGCCCAAGCCCATGTAGTCATGCGAGACGTTCGATGACATGCGTGTTGATGTATTTTGGTGAGTGGATGATTTTTTGTTTTAATGATTTAACAAATATACCTAGGTATTCATATTTAAATATTATAATATCATTATTGGTTGATAATCAATGATATTTGGTATTAAATAGGTCATCGTACATTTTGGGATTTTTAGACTGCACATAATGGTATGTATACACCATTATTGTTTTATTAAATTTCGTTATACTTATTATTATTTTATTGAGGTTATTATATAAATAATATTATTTATTTGTTATTAGTTATATTAATTTTGTCAATTAAATATTATTATATATAGTCATATAAATATACATAGTGATATATATATATATATATATATATATATATATATATATATATATATATAATAGATATTATATATATATATATATATATATATATATATAATAGATATATATATATTTTTTTTTTTATTTTTTTTTATATATAGATATATATATATATATATATATAATATATATATATATATATATATATATATATATTATATAAAAGATATATATTATATATATATATATATATATATATATATATATATATATATATATATATATATATATATTATATAGATAAATATATATAGTGATATATATATTAGAAATATATATATAGTGATATATTATATAGATATATATATATATATAGTGATATATATATATATATTAGAAATATATATATAGTTTTATATATATATATATATATATATATATATATATATATATATATATATATATATATATATATATAGGACTATAGCTAATGCCAACCACACATAGGGAAATCCCCACACCCGAGCTAGTTCCCAGCTCAGCCTTTCAGGCCAGGGGAACGGCCCACTCAGCAGCTACCAAAACCCAAGGTACTCTCAGGCCGAGCCCGAGCCCACAGACCTGAGACCAATCGGTTCTGCAAAACCGAGCAAAAATTGTACTGTCGATACATATGTATATTAAGGGACGAGAGAAATCGATGAAAACACTAAATCCTAACACCAATTCGCTGCCCCGCCGACCCCCTACACTGGGCACCCACTCCAGCACCTGTACACCGGAGGACGACGTCGGCGTTTGCCGAAAATCGCCGGCCGAACCTAGATTGCGCGCGCACGCGAAGGTGATGACAGCGGCAACACACAGCGCCCAGGCCATCTTTGCAGCGACTTTCCGTCGTATATACGCGATCGTTTCGTGATCCATTTTTGCGGGTATGTTCCCAAACTATATGAGATCATTACCTCTCAATTAGATTAAATTTAGATGGTTTTTATTGGCCGTTAAATCGAGTTGAAATCGACGAAAAACCCATTTCGAAAACATGACGTAAGTCGGTCCAAACACCCTTGTTGGGAGGCGAATCATCGTCAAACCAACGACAGTTTAAGAAAACTAATTAAAGACACTTGAAGAGAACATATAGGGCATCCTAACCTAATCTGTATTTTTTATTTTCATTTATTACGTGAAGAGAAAACAGTTTGCAAAATTAACTTTTTATCATTAAAAATAGTTTTCAAAACTTTAAAAATTCTTCTAAACCAACGTGCGTCCCGCCAATCCGGGCAACGTGGTCGCAAACCGAAAGCATCGAAAGATGCGTAACAGTTTTGTGGTCGTGTGGGCTTTGACGGAATTCAAATTGGTCGCGTGTGCGCGACGAATTTGATGCGTATCTGTCAAAATTTACCGTATCGGCCTCTGTGCAAATTTTCCAATTACTTTGTGCACGCTCGTCAGATCGAGACGAAACTTGTGCCAGCAGGACCGTATCATTTTTCTGGTCCTGTATGCCAAGTTTGGTCCAATTTTGAGACAGTTGAATCGAAACGCCGTTTTGTGGGCCCTACGGTCCCTTTCAACGGGCGATTTTGTGCACGGCCTGCCGGAATCCAACTCTGGACATACGGTTGGGTTCGTATCGAAAAACTGGATCCGTAGACATATAGTTTGATGACTTTAAACACCGTTGACTCTGGCATATTTTTTGGTGCAAAGCGGGTCCAACGGCAGACACCGTTTTGGCCCAAAATTACCGTTTTGCCCCTGTGTCCAGAATTGGACTTAAGGACAGGAAATCCTAGCTAATTTGACTATTCTTAGAACATTGGTAATGTTTATTTCAGCTTTCGGGGACTGTTGTATGAGTTTTGACTATTGGGACACACTGATTGGTTTGGATTGTCGGTTTCACCAACAAAGGACCATAGGCGAGTACAGTTTATTGTCTGTATTTCGATATTGATTTTCACTATATTTCATTGGTTGGCCATTGGTTATTTGATTATTTTCTATTATAAATTGTTGAGTCGGGAAGAGAAGTACCAAGGATGTGTGATCTGACCTTAGACAGTGTAGACCATGTAGACCGTGTTTATTATTGCATTTATTTCTTGTAGACAGTGATTTATTTATTATAAAATAGACAGTGTAGACAGTAATTTATTATTACAAAATAGACAGTGTAGACCGTGATTATTATTGCATTTAAACTGTGTAGTTCGTGATTATTATTTTTGTAGACAGTATTTTTTTATTATAATATTTTCTGTAGACTGTGTAACTGTAGACCGTGTAACTGTAGACCATGTAACTGTAGACCGTGTAGACCGTGTCGTATAATTATCTCGAGACCGATCATATATCAAAGGTACTTCTAACAGTTGGGGAAATTATTTTATGTCTATTTATTTGCTATTGGTTTTCCGTATTTCCTGTTTATTTTCAAAAACATGTAATTGATGTCTAACCTCTGTTGTATAGTCATTTTCTTTATTTGAAATTGCATTCAGTGAATTGTTCTCGTTCCATTCCTGACTGGAAACCAACATTTTTCAGGTTAGCCGTGGATTCACTTAGCTTGGGGAGTGACGAGAATACTTGTAGACAAAAGCCTAGAGACTAGTTAGATAGTCAAGTTATAGTCATTCAATATTTGTACATGTTTATATTTTCTATAAATATAAAACTTGCGATCTTTGTAAATTAAATTAATTATGTGAATGAGCATTATTTGTGATTTTTGATCTTCATGGCCGTGACAGCGTTCTACCGCCGACACTGCGGCGCAGGCTGGCTTGGACACGTCTCGCATCCTTTTAAAAAAAAATGGTGCGGGTCGTGACAGCTACCCATCGCAAAAGGGTCGCCGTCTAACCCAGCTATAGTCCGTGATGGCTTGACATTGCCAGTAGCCTTCACACCCTTTTACTGCTTAACAAATGCACGTGACACGGGATGAATATGATAGCTGCTTAATGCTTACAAATTCATATGCTTGTCTCGAAACATGTTGACATGCTAATTGATCAGGATGGTTAGAAAGATCACATAATAGATAGCTAACTAGCTCGGCGACGCTCGAGATTTTGAAGTTTCGGCCATACGTCGAAGACTTGTCCCGTAACTCCACTTTTGAAGACTCTCAATTGTCTAAGGAAGATGTCTCAGCGTCCCTCCATTCAAGGTCAATGGAGTACTTTATTCTATATTGAGGGATGTGTACAATGTATGGAACGGCTATCTCAAAGTTTTCTTTAATTAATGTGTACAATGTATGGAACGGCTATCTCGGATTACCTTATGACTATGCTTTGTGCGATCGCAAATTAGGTTCGCAGACAACAAGGGACGATGCTTGCTATAACTTCGATAACCCAACAAAACTCTTTTCTAACGTGTTCGTGCAACGACTTGACAAGCAAGGGCTACGTCAAGCCTTACATCGAGGGAATATGCTGTGCACGTGTTCGACTTGAACAATCAAGTTCTTTGGGTGCATAGACTTAAGCAACAAGCAGTAAAATATGACTTAAACTATGGGACAAGCAAATGTTAATATTAATTGTAGTTCCAATAACATTTTAAATCAAAAAAATGCAATTTTAACTTTAACTAGTATGAAGTAAATGTTAAATCAAAAACTATTTTAAACTTTATTATTAATATTAGTTTTAATAATATTGTAAATTTTAAATTAACAGGAATGCCACGGTATTAGAAACCTAGCTGATGTCACGTTGCTCGGGCTCGGTTAGTGTTCGTCTAAACTCGTACGTGCGAACTAGTTGTTAGTAATGAAAATCAAAAATTGAATTTTAAGTTTAAAATCTAGTCAAGCTCGATCCTTTCTCTTTATCCCATCTCCCACTCTCTCTCTCTCTCTCTCTCTCTCTCTCTCTCTCTCTCTCTCTTTCTCAGGTTCTCTCTCACAGGTTGTGTTCACTAAAACCATATCATTAGAAATAATTATACAACAGATCCCGTAGCATTAAATGCTGCTGCATGTGTAACTCCACTTTTTCAAGAAATTTAAATTTTCCTTTTTCCATAATTTTCTAAATATTACTCTTCTCAAATCAATATTTTGTATTTATTTTTCCTTAGCATTCATTAATATTTTCACTTTTGTTTTATTTTGGGCTTCCACTTAAAGCCCATAACTCAGCCTATGGAGTTAGGCCAGGACTCCATTCCACAATATTGGTTAACTGAAGTTTCCTTCTTCTTGCTGAACAAAATTTCAAACTTTTCTAACGGCCATGGCACAGTGGCCATGTGCTCTGATTATTTCCACTGTTCTAACCGACTGTCAGAACAAATTCTCCCGCCAATTCTTGGATTAGCCTAGCTTCCACGCATCATTAGCCTATATAACCTTCCTTTCTCTCTGGGATGAGGCCACCCTCTATTCATTCTCCAACTCAAATTTCTTCATTCGGTTTCCTGGATCTGGAGGACTGGAATTGGCAGCCATGGCAACCCCTCTTCCGGACAGTCGAGCTCCTGTTGAGACAAGCTAAAATCAGTAAGAATGAACCTTCTGATCTATTAGTTTGTAATCCAACTCTAAATTCTTTTCTGGATCGATCAATTTTGTAGGGAGATTGATTCGTGATCGATCGTTCTTCCTCAATCGAGGACGAGAATCGAGGGTGAGTATTCGATCTAGTGATTTGAATCTCGATTGTGAATGATTTTGATTTCAATTGTGGTTTCCTTCCCTAGAATTTCATGTGCTAGATCATTGGATCGATTGCCTGGGATTAGCTTGGGAGTCAAATTTGGTTTAACTAGGTAATGTAGAGAATATAGGAATTCTTTGAAACAGCCTAACCAAGGGAGTGCACCATTTTTATTCTGTGTTCTTTGTGTTTGATGTATTGCCTGAACAGTTTACTTATTGATTTTGGACATTGTGGTTGTGCCGTTCTTGAATCATCAGCTCTTTCGAAACCAGGTAGCTATAATTTTTCTTCTTGCAAGTTTAATTGTCTTCCTATGATTCTTAGTATCTTGTATAGTAATTTGGATATATTTTACTGCAGTAGTGTGGGTTGGGATATATTCTGGAATCGAGTTTTACAACCTATGATGATTTCCTGTTGCTTCCTGAAAATGGGCATGACACATTTTGGGTGATCTAGTTCAGCCATATGCTGACTGAATGATCTATGATATCGAGGGCTCCTTTTTGCCTAATGAGTGAAATCTGAAGGCTGTGACTGAGCCATTTCAGTCATTGGGTATTTAATACTTCTGCATGGTTCAATAAAATCATGTATCAGTGAATACTGTGCTGGGAATGTTTTCAATGGCTACCTAGCAGCCATTAGAACAAATTTGTTGATGTTGTGACTGGGAAAACACTTTCAGTCCCTTGGGAATTATGTTGGGTAAAATGTCAAGTTGGGGATGGCTGGGTTCATACTTCAAACAACCTGTGATGATTCGAGCTAGTGAATCTGAGGTTGTTTATAATTTCCTAAGATGGTTACTCTTCATATGTGAGGAAGGTTTCCATGTGGAGTTGTACTAGCTATTGGCATTCCCTTGTTTAGCTCTGGCAAATCTGTTGGGTTCATTGAATCTGGAAATCTGGGTATAGCTTTTGGTTCTATGCCAATGCCTTAACAGGTTTATTTCCCATCCTTAGATTTATTTTACTGTTCTGCTATGGACTGAATTAGTTCCCATGTTTCCTCATGAACAGAGTACCATGTTTCCATATGTTGTTCCAGGAGTGAAATCTCAGTTTAATAAGAATGTCACTTATTTTCAGTGCTGCTGAGCCCTCCCCTGTTATTTCAAAATTGATGCTAGTTGTTCTTGAGTTTGGTTTACATTGAAACTTGTATTAGAGTTCCTGTGCAGTACTGGTAGGTTGTCACCAAGGTTTCAACTTGGTTTTGGCTTAACAACCTACTGTTGTCCTGTTTAGGACTGAGTATAGGTGTGCATTTTGCAGTTTCTACAATCTTGTTTGTATTATCACTATATAGTCGAATACTTTATATCTCTTACATATTGGTTAAGTTTAACTTGGAAGGTTGAAGTTAAGTTGGTTAGGAGTGGGTTTTAGCTTAAGAAGGAGAGTTTTATTTTTCAGTTCAAGAGAACTCGAGAACTTGGAAGTTAGTATTCAGATAGCAGGTATTTCCTGAGATAATTGGTTTGTTCTTTTAAGCCTAGGACTGGTATGTTGGTTATACAAGTGAACCTGCAATATTACTTGTAGTATAATTAGAATGAGTAGTTAAGGTTATGGTATAGCTAGTAGAACTAAATTGTAAGATAGTTTATGATGAACCTAGGTAAATATATCCTGATTAGAATAACCAGTTAGAATTAGTTGTTTATTAATTATCTTGTATACATCATTATTCATACAGGAGGATATCCAGTTTCTTTGCCTACTTGTACTTTCCTGGAGCCAGGCAAGTACACTCTACGGTTTTGTGCTTTACATTATTTTCCCTGTACTTCCTTGAGTGACACAATTGCAACACGTCATGTTCTTTCTGGTACTCTTGTTCTCTTGTGCTTATTACTTGTATCTGGGGAGGGGAAATATACTATCTATGTGACCAATCCCAAGTAACAACTCAGGTGTGTTTTAGCTTAGACCCCGCATCGTGCACACGGGTCCTAAGTCACCATTCATGTGCTTTCAGGTGCTTTCAGGTTCTTACCCTAGCCGGTCACATATTTAGTTATATTTCAAATGCATTTACACACATGTTCAGGAGATTACTTTGTGCTTATTTTCTGTGATTCCATGTTCTTTCAGGTGCTTACATATCATGTACTTTCATGTTCTTACATACCATGTTCTTTTATGTACTTTACCCTGTTCTTCATGTACTTATTCACTTGTATTTTCCTGTACTTTCTATGTTCCCTTGTACTTCATTTCATGATGTCTTGTTCATTACCTAGAATTGTACTTGCTCCGCTCCTGACTGGATATGTTATGATAGGTGAGATGGAGGCTTTGTGTGACACATACTATGGACAGGATACTGCCTTCCCTACTGAGCCAGCTGGAGCTGCTTGTGACCTAGAGGCTGTAGAGGCCTAGTTTCATTTAGTTTTCCATTTATCTTTCCATGTATTGAGACTAGTAGACTCTTATAGTTGAATTGTAATAAATTCAGATATTGTATCTCTTTTCTGGTTGGGACACATTATATAGTTGCTGTGATTCTACACTTTCATGTTTATCTGGTTAGTTTCCCTAGCTTGGTACAGCTTACTTCATTGTGTCTAACAATGAAGGCTGGGCGTGTCCGACTCGTGTCCGATTATTCGGGAGCGGGTCGTGACATGTTTTTAGTGGTGGCCCATGCAGGTCCATCCTAATGGTACCTAGGACTTAGCGTACTATTGGGGGACTTGATTACACTAGGGAAACTTGATCACAGCATAGGAAAATCGGGAATAAGGGTATTTCAGGTATATCAGGTGTATCAGGTATTTTGATATTCTATAAACACTTGTTGTATGTAGGTCTAGGTTATTTTAACAGTTTTCTGTTTTGCAGATAGTTCAAAAGCATGCGACACCAGAACTGTCAATTCACCTGCACTTGACGTTTCCGAGCTTTCACTATCTTCTACCACTCTACTATCCCCATGGGTAGTACGTAGTTGACGGAGATGTCTGAAGAGTTCTTTGACAACCAGAGGAAGCAGGCCATCCTTTCCAAGTCAGACTTGTAGATACACTCTCCGAGCCAGGAAGGACTTCTGATTTCCAGACGCTCAAACACTTGGACTTTTCCGACACCTAGCGCATATCTTGCACCAGAGAGCCGATCGAGAACCTGAAGCCGCCACTGAAGATCATCCCAGCATGTGAGGATCCGACTTCTCTGAAGATTAGAGCCACCAGCCTGGAGATTCAGAATGTAACGCAGACAATGGAACGAAACCGGAAGCTGAAGCTCATGAAAGACATGAAGATTTATGACAAAGACAACAACTACCCTGGACCCGCAAAGCGTCACAACACTCATTCAGCGTTTCTTCGGTCACACCCCCAGTCGCATCATCAGGGGCAGATCTCAGCAGCCAGCACGCCAGCAGCCATATATTCCTGCCAGAGCCCTGCGCTTCAGCCCCAGCGGGAGATCCAGATTCAGATCCAGCCGACGATCATTTACAATTTTTGCCACCTCTCAGGATGCCACTACGAAGAGTGCCGCAAAAGACGGAGACTACGCTAGTACTGCGGATCACCTACTCACCAAGTCAAAGATTGTCCGGAGACCGTTGATCGCACTGCCCGAAAACAAGCACGGGGAGCACCAGGACAGCAGCAGAAGGACCCGCCTCTCCAGATTCAGCAGTTATATGGAGCATTACCGTACGGACCAGTCTACGTCAGGACAGTGAAGAAGATTGAAGTGATTCCAGTCCCGGAGGAAATACTGAAGACAGATTGAAGACAGAGGATTTCTGATTAGCAATCCAGTCTCTCCTTAAAATCCTCTTAGCACCTAGATCACTTCTTCAAAACTTTTTGTTTCCTATCCTTGAAATCTTGATTGATGTCGAAACCTACTTTGAGATATTGTTTCCTGTTTCGGTAAACTTGTTTCAGATCCACAAATCAATAATTGTTTGAAATTCATTATTCGATACCGTTTGCATATTCATCATTCCTGACCTTGTTTTCTAGTAATGGCTCCTATTTTGCAAATTTTGTTCCTTTATCAAACTTCGCACTAATTGAGATTTTAATTCCTATTCAAGACATTGTTGCAAATTCCTTTGAGGGTTTTGAAGACTTCATTTCCTATTCGAGATTTGTTCCCTCATTCATGACTTTGATTTTCTAGTCGAGAGTTGTTGGTCCACTATTTTGTTTCGATCTTGTCTCCTATCAAAGATTTGCTTGTTTTATGGATACTTGTTCCTACTCGTTTATTGATATCCTGTTTGCTAATTGAATTTGTACTATTCAGAATTATTCCTACTTGAAATATCATTCTGAAACCTTGTTTGAACCTTCGCTTCTATTGATGCTTGTTTTGAGATTCTATTCCCTATTCTTGACTTTATTCGGGACTTGTTCTCTATTTACGATTTTGGTTGTTGAGATTCGCTTGTTTCATGTTTACAATCCAATACCTTGTCTCCTATTAGAACCTGTTTTCTAGTCACTATTCTAAACCTTGTTTCCTTGTTAAAATTTCTATTCAAGGTTTTACTTCTTAATTTGAAACTTGTTTCCTATCTGGTATCTTGCTTTTATGTCATCTTGAGATTTTGCTATCTATCTGGGATTAAGTCCATGTACTAAATCTTGTTACCATTCCAGATATCAGTTGAAATTCCGTCATAATTTGAAACTTCGCTCCCTGTCTGAAAATTTTAAATCTCCCTGGTTGCCTTTTGTATTCACTGATTGGATCCCTTGTCGTCTCTTAATACCTAATAAACTCTTGTATTCTAACAGTCAGGTAACTTCACCATTTCCGTAACTTGGATTATTGAAACTCTTTTGAAATTCCTAGGAATAAAGTCGAGAGGCTATTCGATGACCTACTATGGCATGACAGTTGCGCGCTTCAGCCATTAGCTGGATTATGGAGACTGAGGGTTCACTGCAGCCAGTAGCGCACTGGCGAGGCAGGAACTCTAAGTTGAAGTGATTTCAGACACCCATAGGTTCTCGAGTGTTGACGAGACTTGTCATATTCTTCATATCTTGATCTCTTGGGTTGTTTCGTCAATGAATGTTGGAAAATGGATAAGGTTGATAGAGTATTTGGAGACATTGTTATTTGAGTCACGGAGCCGAAAGTCCACTGCAGTCAGATACATACTGGCGGGGTAGGGATTCTAAGCAAAGTGATTTCAGATACCAACATGTTCTTGGATATTCTGGAGACTATAATTCTTTTTCATATGATTATTGGTTTTCGAGAATCACAAATTCTTGCATGTTCACCCTGATTTGATACTGTATCTCCTGAGTATTTCGTAGGTTCCTCAAATCAACCCTTGCTAATTACCTTCTAGTATTGTATCATTAGATCATTGATTTCCTCAAATTATACATTGCCAGATTTTGATTCCATACTTCGTTTGTGTCTTGTCTAAATTTTGATCTTAAATCATGTCTGTCTGACCATGATTTTCCTATCTTGTGCTAGCCACCTGTGTTAAACTATCAATTTTTGATCGTACTTAATATTTGTGCCTTTATGATGCTGCTCCTCTAAGTTGTAATTGAAATTCCTTCCATTTTGCGACTATTTGATCCTCGATCCTTGTCAAGCGTGATATCCCAAACTTCTTATGTGTACTTAGACTCAAGGCTCAGAGCGTCATGGATCGACAGAAGCACTAGGCGGACAGCAGCAGACGGACACTTGAGTTCGAGGCTGGGGACAGAGTATTCCTGAAGATCTCACCGACTAGGGGCGTCATCAGATTCGGCAGAGGCGGGAAGCTCAGTCCGAGATTCATCGGACCTTTCGACGTGACGGGCCGGATTGGCGAGGTGGCGTATCGACTGGCGCTTCCAGCTAGCTTGGAGGGAGTGCACGATGTTTTCCACGTATCTCAGCTTCGACGATACATTCCAGACCCCAGCCACGTGGTGGACTATTCAGAGCTGGAGGTGGGCCCGAGATTGACTTACGAGGAGCAGCCAGTAGAGATCCTCGACCGGAGGGAGAAGCGTCTGCGGAACCAGACCATTCCTCTTGTCCGCGTCATGTGGAGACACCACTCTCCGGGAGAGTCCACATGGGAGCGTGAGGATGAGATGCGTGAGCGATATCCTAGTTTGTTCACTTGAGTGCTTTGTACTTTATGCATTTTTCTTCTGAATTCAATAAACAACTCTTTGGATTCACTATTTTGATTTTTTTTTTTCTTTCTTGTGTTTACATTCCAATTTCGAGGACGAAATTTTTCAAGGGGGAGAGTATTTGTAACTCCACTTTTTCAGGAAATTTAAATTTTCCTTTTTCCATAATTTTCTAAATATTACTCTTCTCAAATCAATATTTTGTATTTATTTTTCCTTAGCATTCATTAATATTTTCACTTTTGTTTTATTTTGGGCTTCCACTTAAAGCCCATAACTCAGCCTATGGAGTTAGGCCAGGACTCCATTCCACAATATTGGTTAACTGAAGTTTCCTTCTTCTTGCTGAACAAAATTTCAAACTTTTCTAACGGCCATGGCACAGTGGCCATGTGCTCTGATTATTTCCACTGTTCTAACCGACTGCCAGAACAAATTCTCCCGCCAATTCTTGGATTAGCCTAGCTTCCACGCATCATTAGCCTATATAACCTTCCTTTCTCTCTGGGATGAGGCCACCCTCTATTCATTCTCCAACTCAAATTTCTTCATTCGGTTTCCTGGATCTGGAGGACTGGAATTGGCAGCCATGGCAACCCCTCTTCCGGACAGTCGAGCTCCTGTTGAGACAAGCTAAAATCAGTAAGAATGAACCTTCTGATCTATTAGTTTGTAATCCAACTCTAAATTCTTTTCTGGATCGATCAATTTTGTAGGGAGATTGATTCGTGATCGATCGTTCTTCCTCAATCGAGGACGAGAATCGAGGGTGAGTATTCGATCTAGTGATTTTGAATCTCGATTGTGAATGATTTTGATTTCAATTGTGGTTTCCTTCCCTAGAATTTCATGTGCTAGATCATTGGATCGATTGCCTGGGATTAGCTTGGGAGTCAAATTTGGTTTAACTAGGTAATGTAGAGAATATAGGAATTCTTTGAAACAGCCTAACCAAGGGAGTGCACCATTTTTATTCTGTGTTCTTTGTGTTTGATGTATTGCCTGAACAGTTTACTTATTGATTTTGGACATTGTGGTTGTGCCGTTCTTGAATCATCAGCTCTTTCGAAACCAGGTAGCTATAATTTTCTTCTTGCAAGTTTAATTGTCTTCCTATGATTCTTAGTATCTTGTATAGTAATTTGGATATATTTTACTGCAGTAGTGTGGGTTGGGATATATTCTGGAATCGAGTTTTACAACCTATGATGATTTCCTGTTGCTTCCTAAAAATGGGCATGACACATTTTGGGTGATCTAGTTCAGCCATATGCTGACTGAATGATCTATGATATCGAGGGCTCCTTTTTGCCTAATGAGTGAAATCTGAAGGCTGTGACTGAGCCATTTCAGTCATTGGGTATTTAATACTTCTGCATGGTTCAATAAAATCATGTATCAGTGAATACTGTGCTGGGAATGTTTTCAATGGCTACCTAGCAGCCATTAGAACAAATTTGTTGATGTTGTGACTGGGAAAACACTTTCAGTCCCTTGGGAATTATGTTGGGTAAAATGTCAAGTTGGGGATGGCTGGGTTCATACTTCAAACAACCTGTGATGATTCGAGCTAGTGAATCTGAGGTTGTTTATAATTTCCTAAGATGGTTACTCTTCATATGTGAGGAAGGTTTCCATGTGGAGTTGCACTAGCTATTGGCATTCCCTTGTTTAGCTCTGGCAAATCTGTTGGGTTCATTGAATCTGGAAATCTGGGTATAGCTTTTGGTTCTATGCCAATGCCTTAACAGGTTTATTTCCCATCCTTAGATTTATTTCACTGTTCTGCTATGGACTGAATTAGTTCCCATGTTTCCTCATGAACAGAGTACCATGTTTCCATATGTTGTTCCAGGAGTGAAATCTCAGTTTAATAAGAATGTCACTTATTTTCAGTGCTGCTGAGCCCTCCCCTGTTATTTCAAAATTGATGCTAGTTGTTCTTGAGTTTGGTTTACATTGAAACTTGTATTAGAGTTCCTGTGCAGTACTGGTAGGTTGTCACCAAGGTTTCAACTTGGTTTTGGCTTAACAACCTACTGTTGTCCTGTTTAGGACTAAGTATAGGTGTGCATTTTGCAGTTTCTACAATCTTGTTTGTATTATCACTATATAGTCGAATACTTTATATCTCTTACATATTGGTTAAGTTTAACTTGGAAGGTTGAAGTTAAGTTGGTTAGGAGTGGGTTTTAGCTTAAGAAGAAGAGTTTTATTTTTCAGTTCAAGAGAACTCGAGAACCTGGAAGTTAGTATTCAGATAGCAGGTATTTCCTGAGATAATTGGTTTGTTCTTTTAAGCCTAGGACTGGTATGTTGGTTATACAAGTGAACCTGCAATATTACTTGTAGTATAATTAGAATGAGTAGTTAAGGTTATGGTATAGCTAGTAGAACTAAATTGTAAGATAGTTTATGATGAACCTAGGTAAATATATCCTGATTAGAATAACCAGTTAGAATTAGTTGTTTATTAATTATCTTGTATACATCATTATTCATACAGGAGGATATCCAGTTTCTTTGCCTACTTGTACTTTCCTGGAGCCAGGCAAGTACACTCTACGGTTTTGTGCTTTACATTATTTTTCCTGTACTTCCTTGAGTGACACAATTGCAACACGTCATGTTCTTTCTGGTACTCTTGTTCTCTTGTGCTTATTACTTGTATCTGGGGAGGGAAAATATACTATCTATGTGACCAATCCCAAGTAACAACTCAGGTGTGTTTTAGCTTAGACCCCGCATCGTGCACGCGGGTCCTAAGTCACCATTCATGTGCTTTCAGGTGCTTTCAGGTTCTTACCCTAGCCGGTCACATATTTAGTTATATTTCAAATGCATTTACACACATGTTCAGGAGATTACTTTGTGCTTATTTCCTGTGATTCCATGTTCTTTCAGGTGCTTACATATCATGTACTTTCATGTTCTTACATACCATATTCTTTCATGTACTTTACCCTGTTCTTCATGTACTTATTCACTTGTATTTTCCTGTACTTTCCATGTTCCCTTGTACTTCATTTCATGATGTCTTGTTCATTACCTAGAATTGTACTTGCTCCGCTCCTGACTGGATATGTTATGATAGGTGAGATGGAGGCTTTGTGTGACACATACTATGGACAGGATACTGCCTTCCCTACTGAGCCAGCTGGAGCTGCTTGTGACCTAGAGGCTGTAGAGGCCTAGTTTCATTTAGTTTTCCATTTATCTTTCCATGTATTGAGACTAGTAGACTCTTATAGTTGAATTGTAATAAATTCAGATATTGTATCTCTTTTCTGGTTGGGATACATTATATAGTTGCTGTGATTCTACACTTTCATGTTTATCTGGTTAGTTTCCCTAGCTTGGTACAGCTTACTTCATTGTGTCTAACAATGAAGGCTGGGCGTGTCCGACTCGTGTCCGATTATTCGGGAGCGGGTCGTGACAGCATGCATTATCCTATATAATTTAATAATAAATACTAATACCATATCATTAGAAGGGTAAAAGTTGTCTTGGAAGTTGTAAAAAATTACTTTGTATTGTCTTCTCAATACTTTTGCATTGGAGATGACTTTTTAAAATTTTATTGTCATTTGTGAATATAATCTTGCCACCTATACAAGATTTTGTCTTGTGCCTCATGCCACACACATAACAAGACAATAGGGTTGCGTAGCATTAAATGATGCTGCATGCGTTATCCTACAGAAGAGGGCCACGTGGAGAATGCTGCTGCATGCTTCCTCATGCGTTATTAGCTACACAATTTAATAATACATGTACCTAGAAGATGAGAAAGTTGTGTTGTTGGAAGTTGTTTCCTTAAAATTATGCTTGTTTCTAGAATCACTCAAGATTTTCATGAGCCATCAAAAGAGGGCCACATGGCGAAGGTACAAGGTAGACGAAAAGGTTGTGTTGTTGCCTTCCTGGAAGTTGTTTCTTTCTGAATAATGCTATTTGTACCTCCAAATTGTACTTTCAAACTGTCCCTCCTTACGTGGCAGCTGACGTGATATATTGATCTGGCAGCTGACGTGGCAAATTTTTTTAAAATAAAAATTAAAATTAACATTAAAATTAATGTTAACATTAACATTAACATTAACATTAAAATTAATATTATCGTTAACATTAACAATAATATTAATATTAATATTAATATTAATATTAATATTAATATTAATATTAATATTATCATAAATGAATATTAACATTAAATTAACATTGATATTAATGTTAAATTAATATGGACAAATTGGGTAGTTAACTTTTTGGGTTAAAATTTGCCATGTCATCAGTCATGTTTGATGACACACAATATTATTTAACATGCCACATCAGATGCCACACAAGGAGGGCTATATATTAGAGGGACAATTTAGAGGTACGAATAGTATTACTCTTTCTTCTTGTATTGTTTCTTGTCCTTCGTTTCTTCTGTTGGTTTCTAACACACTCTATTTTCTTTAATGGCGACGTCACATGGAGAAACTGATCGTCGTGTGGAAGATTTAGTCGATGACGAAAGCTTCCTTTCAAAAGCAGTGTCTGATGATTTGGATGATGAGCAAAGTTTGGAAGCTGATAACTTAGGAGACAGTAAAGAACAAGATGAAGAAAACAATGAAAGAATGCATCATAACGATAACGATGACATCAATGCAAACAACGAAATGTTATTTCGCATCATCCTTTCTAATGGATTTAAGAAATGCATTATATTTTTACATTTATTTCTCATATTTATTTTGTTTTATTCTGTTCTTAGGGACGACGGTGAATCTCCATTGGATTTTGATGCAGCAACGATGAAAAAAATATTGCAGTCTGCCAACATTAACAAAGCTCCAAAACAACTCTTAGAAGAAGATATTGTTGGCTTACAGTTCAACTCTATTGAAGAAGCAAAGACATTCTATCGGATATATTCAAAAGCATTTGGTTTCAGTATTAGAAAGAACGAAGTAAAGAAAAACAAATCTGGGATGGTGATGGTCCATAGTTGGTGTTGTTCGAATGCGGGATTCAGACAGAAGAAATACAATGAAGCTCCTAACAGGGTCTGTGAGCTAAGAAGTGAAAGCAAAGTGGTCGTAAAGTAATTTTTTGTATTGGGTACACCTATTCTACAAAGTTGTGGGTCGTTAAAAAATTTCATGTACTTCACAACCATAGCCTGGCGAATGATTATGAAACAGTTTTTTTGAGATCCCATCATAAGATATCACCCGCTGAGTTGGAACAAGCTAAGCATATAAAGCAATCAGGGATGGGGACTGGAGAGATATAGAATTTAATTGTCCACCAGAAAGGTGGCTGGGATAAGGTTGGATGGACGAAAAGGATTTATACAATGCTCTAGCTCAAGATAGTAGAGCACTAGACGACGTTGATGCTATGACAACACTTACATTTCTTCAATCTAAGGAGGGCATTGACCCAGATTTCTTCTACGCGTACAAGGTAGACGAAGATTCTAGATTGACCCATCTCTTTTGGGCTGATGGTGCATGTCAATTCGATTATAAATTATTTGGAGATTCACTAGCATTTGATTCTACATATAAAACAAATCAAAGTCAAATGTCGTTGGTGGTTCTAGTGGGTAAAAACAATCATGCAATGACTTGTGTGTTTGGGTTTGCAATGATCCATAATGAGACTGCAAAGACATATTCTTGGGTTTTAGAAAAATTCTAAGAGTATATGAATGGCAAATTACCAGTGACAGTTCTCACGGATGGTTACAGATCCATGAATAAAGCAATTGAGGATTTAATGCCCAGAGTAGTTCATCGAACGTGCTCATGGCATATCCTAAACAATGCAGCCAAACATGTACACCGAGAGGGTTTTGCAAATGAATTAAGTTTGATGATTAAAATGTACATTGCACACTTGCTACTTTACTTTGAAGTATGTTGTTGTTACAATATTAAAACTTTAGTTATTGTCCATGTTTTCTAAACAGGTACTATTCAGTCGAAGAATTTGAAAACTGTTGGCAGCAGATGCTAAAGGATTATAATGTAGAGAAGAATGAGTGAACCACTGCATTGTACATAACGAGGGAGCGATGGACGGACACATTCTTACGTAGAAATTATTTTGGTGGTTCTACTGCAACAAATAGATGTGAATCTATGAACGTATTTCTGAAAAGATTTTTGAATGAGAAGCTGCCTCTATGGAAGGCCCTTCAAAATTGTGACCACGGTTTGGCGGCCTTACGTTACGGCCAGATAAGTAAGCATGTCACTGATAAACTCTCAACACCAGCTGTGAAGCAAACTAGCATGGCCGAAATAGAAGATAAATTTGCTGTAATTTACACTAAAACGGTGTTTATAGAGGTAAGGAAGGAAATCACATGTTCTGATAAATATACTGTTCTCCACCTTCACATCGTAAGAGAGGCAAAAGTTTACACTATCCAAAAGTATATGTCGCCAAACAGTGTCAACCGGAAGGTTACATTTGATCAGGCCGACAACATCATAAAATGTGACTGCTTGTGGTTAGAGACCAAGGGGATTCCTTGTAGGCATATTTTTTCAACAATGAAGAGATTGTAAATTAAAGATATTCCAAAGAACTTGATTAAAACTCGTTGGCTCAAGGATTACAAAGAGAGTTATCTCTCCGGACCTAGCGTAGAAAGAAGATTCATCCACCCAGACAGTATTGAGAGCAGAAGGTATGCTAGTATTAATGAATAAGTTAATCTGTTTACGTATTATTGTAAAAAATCAAGCAAAATTCAAGAGAAGGGAATGGAGTTGATGTCGTCTATTCTGATAGAGTTGAAAAAAATGGTGACCGATATTGGTGAAGAAGAACAAATGGTAGCTGATACAGTTCATGGAGTGAATGAATCTTTTAAAGAACCAAATCCGGTAGCAACAAAAGGAAGGCCTTCTCAAGGGAAATCAAGCCAGCCTAAAGTTAGTCAGACTATCCCGAAGCCTAGAATTTGTAGAGTTTGTAAAAAATCGGGTCACGATTTTGGTAATTGTAAAGTACAGAATCGAAATATCGATAAAGAGTAAGTGGAATCAAATGAAACGTCATTGACTTAAGATAATGTCTTTCCTATATGGCAAGATGTCATTCACACAAGACAATGAGATAAAAATATGTTCTCCAATACAGTTATTGTCAATAGAAAAGTCATTTTGAAGGGGCAGATGCTCACAATAGGGTTGGAGATGCTCTAATAATCAACTTTTTTTTACAATTCTCCATCAATTGGGCGCATCAGTACACGAAGAATAGCATTCTCAATCGTTTTAATACTGGGAATGGCATTCTCCGTGTAATTCAATACGGAGAATAGCATTCTCCATTTCAAATGACACGGAGAATGTCATTCTTCGTTTAAATTAAAACGGAGAATGAACATTCTAATGTGTTTTAACACTGGGAAAGTTATTCTCCGTTTCAAGTTACACGGAGAATGCCATTCTCCGTTCCAAAATAAACGGTGAATAGAATCCCATTCGTTTTAATTTAAACGGAAAAGTTATTCTCCGTTTCAAATAAACAGAGAATGCCATTCTCCGTTCCAAATAAAACGGAGAATAGAATCCTCAATCGTTTTAACACTGGGAATGCTATTTGTCGTGTAATTTAAAACGGAGAATGCTATTCTCCGTTTATAAAAACACGGAGAATAGCATTCTCTTTCGTTTTCAACTTCCAATACAACTTTTTCACTTCTTCTAGTTCCAATATATATAAAAGTCATTTTGAAGGGGCAGATGCTCACAATAGGGTTGGAGATGCTCTAATAATCAACTTTTTTTTACAATTCTCCGTCAATTGGGCACATCAGTACACGGAGAATGGTATTGACTTGGCAGAATTTGAAGGGGCAAATTCATTGGTATTAATGGCATATAAATGGCAGTAGTTGGAAGAGTTTGTTCTAGTCTTACTTAGCTTTACTTGAGAAGGGACAGATGCATTGGTATTAATGCAAATTAATTGAATTAAATTCGAAGTGACTGCCACTTGGCGTATGAGTTCGAGTTGTTCCTTGCCTATAAATGGCAGTAGTTAGGAGGGTTTGTTCTAGTCTTACTTAGCTTTACTTGAGAAGGGGCAGATATATTGGTATTAATGCAAATTAATTGAATTAAATTTGAAGTGACTGTCACTTGGCGCAAGAGTTCGAGTTATTCCTTGCCTATAAATGGCAGTAGTGTAGGAAGAGTTTGTTGTCGTCTCACTTAGCTTTTCTTGTGGAGATGGACTCTACCGATCCCCCGCCTTGGCAAGACGCTTTCCTATTGGTTGTCGATCTCCTCGTTCGAAGAAGCTTTGGTATTGAAGTCCTTTAGAAGACTGAGATGGGCCTAGTGGACTGTCCGTGTTCGTGCACTTCATCGACTGTGTGCCATAATGTTGGTTTATGGAAGAGCCCCAGGGTTTGGGTTGATTTCCAACCCACACTCTGTCGAAGCGCACGCACGTTGATTCGCTCTGACTATGCACGGTGTTCCTTTGCCTCAAGGAGTTCCTTTACCTCAAGGAGTTCCTGTCTCAAGCTCCTCCTTGGCATGTTGACGATGAAGTGATTTGCTCTGACGATGTACGGTATCCCGTGTTCGTGCACTTCATCAGAAGACTGAAATATGCTGAGTTTTCGTATTCGTGCACTTCATCGACTGTATGCCATTATGTTGGTTACTGGGTCCGGGATCGCCATGGCCCAATTTTTTTTATGCTGGAAGAGCCACAGGAACTCTGACGATGCACGATGAAGTGATTTGCCTCAATGAGTCATCCAACGGTTCCTATGCTCTGACGATGCACGATGAAGTGATTTGCCTCAAGGAATTCCTTTGCTTCTGGTCTTGTGCCTCAAGGAACTCCTTTGCAAAGGAATTCCTTGAGGCAGAGGACCAGAAGCAAAGGAATTCCTTCATAGCGAAGGACCTTGTAAAGGAATTCCTTGAGGCAGAGGACCTTGCAAAGGAATTTACTTCATCGTACACGCAACTCACATTCAACTTTCTCATGGTAGTAGGATTTTATGTAGTAGTTCAGACTTTTATATGTAAATAAAAGTCAAATTTTTTGTGGTTTTGACAATGTAAATGTAATTCAAAAATAATTTTATTATAAAAGACAGAGCAGACCAGACGTTATAAAAGACAGAAGTTCCTTGCCCAAAAATGATTTATTAGAAAAGACAGAGCAGACCAAACGGAAAAGGTTTCTATCAACTGTTCTCCATCGATATAAAACATAGAATAGTCATTCTCCATTTAATTTGAAACGGAGAATGATCATTCTCCAAGTTAATTAAAACGGAGAATGGCCATTCTTATGGGTTTTAACACTGGAAATGACATTTCGTGTAATTTATTGGAGAATAGCACTTCTCAATCGTTTTAATACTGGAAATGGTATTCTCCGTCTAATTCAACACGGAGAATAGCATTCTCCGTTTTAAATGACACGGAGAATGTCATTTTCCGTCTAATTCAACTTTTTTCTTGGTAGTAGGATTTTAGGTAGTAGTTCAGACTTTCATATGTAAATAAAAGTCAAACTTTTCGTGGTTTTGACAATGTAAATGTAATTCAAAAATAATTTTATTATAAAAGACAGAGCTTATAAAAGACAAAAGTTCTTTGCCCAATTACATAATTATATTATTATTTTACAATGTCATTGCTAGGTTCGTATTACATATTCGCTTGAAAGCAACTTCTTAGCCCATACCAACCTCATCATTGTAATCTTCTGGTGCGTGTCATCATCATTTCCTTTCGTTATTTCGAAGGGAGTACTCATCAAGCTCATCATATAATATACTGTGTATAAGAGGCAGTTGGGTGCCTGTTGTTGTGGACAATTTGGAGAACAATTCAGCACTGTGCTCTCATACTCCACCTTCGCCGGGCATCTCTCCCTTATCATATCAATTTTTCCCCTGACGATAGGCTCTAAGGTCTTCTTCATTAATTCTGCATCCACTTTGCCCTTTTCGTACGTGGTTTCCCTCAAGGAGTTGTAGTGTGTCCAGTCGTAGGAGATAAAGTTGAATGTGAGCAGAGTATAGTGTCTGATGGATATATTAAAGAGTGGGATGAATAGCAACTCTATGTCGTCCTCTAAATCCATGACTAAGTCTTCTATATCTGTTTTGTAAGTTTCAAGGACGGCGACTTTTGCTTCTGGTTCAATGGCATGTTCAACGATGTTCTGTTTTCCAAAAACAAAACACAATATCATGAGTAATTTTTTCTGTCATTTTTTATCGGTGTACACATGAATATGGATTTTTCTGTTTGAATTCTTACCAATGTGTGGGGCATCAAGAATGCAGACCACTTATGTTTCAATGTTTGGGCACCGGATTTTGCTTCTGGTTCAATGGCACGTCCTTTGAACTTGACGGGGCATACCTTCTTTTAATGCCTTGAATTTCTCTCAGATTCCTTATTATTAGGTTCAGTATGCCAACCTCCATGTCTTCATAGTTGAGTATGTCTTGCAGGTCTATTACCGACAGCTGGATTGTAACTTCATTTTTACCCTCTTTCGGCAAAAATAAGTATACAATATCACTGCACATAAATTTATTTTAGATTAAATTAATAGAGATTCTCATTACATAATTGTGAAAAAAGTCTAGAAAAAACAAAAGAAAAAAGGGTTCAGAATACATACTCTGGACACTTCTTTTTGGGAATTACGATGTCGATGTATTGCTTCTTCAGCTCTTCATCCGCATCTTTCCAAAGTAAGAGTTCATCGCATTCCCTTAGTATGACACGGTTCCTCTTTAATTCAACCATTTTGGCATCTTCTCCAGATTTTGGAGCGGCATTAATCTTCCTCTTTTTATTAGCCTCTCTAACTGTATTCTTTTCCAAGGGAGTAACATCTTCAACGGCTAATGGCGCTGATGGTTTTTTGAACCTCTTTCCCGCCGATCCTTCTCTTCTTTTGGCTTCTTTTGGAGCAGCAAGTTCAGCAGCTGCTTGAATCTTCTCATGCTGCAATGCTACAATAATGGCTTGGAGATCATCGATTTTTGTATCCTTTTCAATGGCTTCAATATTCAACGATTCAACTTTATTTTGAAGCTCCCTTTTCTCATTAACGAGCCTTTTATTTGTTTCTCTGAGTTGCTCGGTTGTTTGTACTGAAATAAAACAAACAACAATCAAATGTATGATGTGAATCTAACACGGAGAATGAAATTCTCTGTGTAATATAACACGGAGAATAGCATTTCTATTTGGAATCACACGAAGAATAACCTTCCCAGTATCAAAATAATACAGAATAGCAATTATCCGTTTCAAATAACACGGAGATTGACATTCTTCATGTTATAATACACGGAGAATAGCCATTCTCCTGGAAGATTACAAATCATAAATTTGAAATAGAAAAGATTTTACCTTGTGCATGTAGCTCTGTAACATATTGTCGATGAGCCGTGCATTGTCTGCAATAAGAACAGAATTCTGCTTTCTCAAATCCTCCAGTTCATGCACAAAGCCCTCCATCACAACGTTGACTGCACGTTGTTGCGCTTCTTGTGCCTCGAGCTCTTTCAGCTTTTCTTTGAGTTTCTCGTTCTCAAGGTTGGCTGCACGTAACTGCGCTCCTTGTGCCTCCATCTCTTTTAACTTTTCTTCGAGTTCTTCATTCTGTGCAAGAATATCAGAATGATGTCTTCTCAAATCCTCCAATTCCTGTGATGAGTCGTCCATCACAGCGCCCATTTTATCATGCTGTGGTATCCGTTGTTCATCAAAATTAACTCTACCTGCTTCTTGGTGTTCTTCCTCTCTCTCTTTTTAACTTCTTCTATAGGTGGCTCATCTTCTTTGTGCCCTTCTTCTTTTCTAACAGGTATAACCAGATCTTCGAATATCTTCGGCCTTGAGGAAGTTTGAGATTTCATACCCATTACATGTAAAAAATCTTAGGTAATCAGGAATTGGGTCGAACTTCCTTTTCACAAACCTACTATGTTCTGCAAACCAATAGAGGAAGTATATTGTGCAACCTTCCAATTTGGAGTAAGCCATTGAGTAATCCCCCCGTTCAGTTTTGCTTCTAATCCTCTTTATGCTATCCATTACATATGCCAGGATTAACCTTGGCCAGCATATACTGTTGATGACGTCCACACTGTCTACCAAGGCCAAGAATCTGTACGGCAAATTTGAACCGCCAGACTTTGTGAAAAATACTGTTTGGCACAAGTGGAAGATTATTAGCTTGGCTAAATCATCTGGATTAACAGCGTTATCTCGGCCACGAAGCCGTCGTAACAATTCAAAGAACTTGTCTCTCACTTCCTTATTCGTAACTTCTGAGTGTTTGCCCTTTTAGCCAGCAAACTTATGAAGTGATCTCTACACAGGCTCAATGATGCCGGTGGTGTGGACTGCGGTTGCTTTTCCTGGTTGCTTTTTCTTTATCAATATTTTGTAAATAACATCATTATCGCTTTCTTCATTCAGCGGTAGACCGAAGATGATTGCCATATCATCGACGCTTAGCACGATTTTAACAGTGGTGCTCAATTCAAAGCACCTGACGCCATCTTCTTCTTCTGTGTAACTTGCAATTAAATTCTCAAGCCCTTCCGTTACCTTGGCCAATTCGTAGACGTGGACTCTTTTTTGGTAGAAAATCTCGACAAAATTCTAGAAACCGGTATTCTTCAAGGAATCAATAACTGGCTCAGGTAAACGGCCAACATCTTCATTGACCACCTCCATAAGATTTAGCATTGGCTTGAAGGTAGAACGAAAAAGTCTTGATTCCTTATTCCTGACAGATGTTTTTTCTACAAAACAAAAAAATAAAAAATTAGGTCGGAGAATGGCCATTCTTATGGGTAACACTGGGAATGACAATCTTCATGTAAATTAACACGGAGAATGTCATTCTCCGTGTAAATTAACACGGAGAATGTCATTCTTCGTTTCAAACTAAACAGAAAATAGCATTATCAATCGTTTTAATACTGGGAATGGCATTCTCCATGTAAGACAACACGGAGAATAGCATTCTTCGTTTCAAATGACACAGAGAATGTCATTATCCGTTTAAAATAAAACGGAGAATGAACATTCTAATGTGTTTTAACACTGGGAATGTTATTCTCCGTTTCAAGTTACACGGAGAATTCCATTCTCTGTTCAGAATTAAACGGCGAATAGAACCCTCAATCGTTTTAACACTAGGAATGCTATTCTCCGTGTAATTGGAAACAGAGAATGCTATTCTCCGTTTGTAAAAACATGGAGAATAGCATTCTCTTTCGTTTTAACTCTTGTAATGCCATACTACATTTAATTTAACACGAAGAATATAATTTTCCGTTTCAAATTACACGGCGAATAGCATTCTCCGTTTAAATTAACACGGAGAATAGCATTCTCATGTGTTTTAACACTGAAAATGCCATTCTCCGTTAAAGTAAACGGAGAATGATATTATTGATTTAATTTACACGGAGATTGGCATTCCCTGTGTAATTTGACAGGGAGAATGAACATTCAAATGCGTTTTATGACGGAGAATGTCATTCTCCGTGTAATATATACAGAATTTGCGAACATAAACTCAAAGTTATACCTTCTATTTGTACTTCTTCTTGCACTTCTTTTTGTTTAGCATCTTTTTCCTTTTTTTTCTGTGCAACTTTCTTAGAATAGGGTTTCGGTTGTTCTCCGTCTTTTTCTTTTGGATTTTCTGTAACTGGTGCATCTTCTCTAATTGGTGATGTTGCCGGTGAAGATTCTGCCGCTGATGTCGACATGGTGTGAAGATTGTGAATGGGGAGGAAGGTTTGAAGATTTTGGAGGAGAATAACCTAGGTTTGAGTACAGAGTGGAGTATGGAAGAAGAGGAAGAATCGAAACATTTTTTTGTAATAGAAGGGTTCGGGGGTGTTTTGAATTAATTAGAAGGGCAAAAATGTCATTCGATGGAAGGACAAAAAGAATCGAAACCGTTTGGACTCGTTTTTGCTTAATTATATTAGAAGGGCAAAAATAATTCTGCTTAATCAAAAAAAATCGAAGACGTTTGGCAAAAATGTCATTACAACTCAACAAAACAAATGAACATAATACATTAGATATAAAAGAAGAAGAAAAAAAATTATCGTCTTCCATATTCAATCATTTCAGATTGGACTCCTTTCTGCTAAATTATATTATATAAACAACTTGGATAGTGCTTCATTGTGCTCTGAATTTATAATCCATTCAGCAGCTTTACGTCTTTCCATTCCTGCATCAAACTGCATATAACAAACATAACATCAAAAATATTGCTCTAAAATGTGTAAGTTTTTGACGACATATTTTCAGACTTACATTGAGAGAACGGTAGTCTAGACTACATCGGTCTTTCATGAATACAATTACAAAAATCCCACAATCAACTAAATTGCCTTGGGGAACATAAGAACAATATTTTATTACAAAAGTAGAAAAGCTGAACCTAGCATCTCTCAACTTCAAAATCTCTTCTTCGAGAAAGAGATCCAAATTTGAAAGCTACAATTACCAGAATACAATATGTATTATTATACCGCATATCTTGTACCCAATTCATAAAAATTGATGAATATGAGCTTACTATTTCTTTTATGACTGTTTTGTTTTTAATCGGATCATCTTTAGATGCAAGTGAGTCCCAAATTTCAACAGTCCTTATTTTAACCAAAACTCTTGCAAGAGTATAGTGTCCGTCTAAAAGAATGGGTATGTATATCTGAATCAGGATTAATTAGGTAAAACAAATTAGTAAATTTTCAGAAAATTAGGATTAATATTTAAACATAAATACATTAATACCTCGTTACAAGTGCTTAAAGATCCCATGTAATCCTGAAAATATTTGCACTTCTTCTATATTTCATGAAGCTTTTTGTCGGATGTAGGCAAGATTGCTTTCTACATACACATCAATTAATATATTACAAAGGACAAACAAACGAGAAAATTGTTAATGCATATGCATTGAAGAATAAAATGCTCACTCACCATTATCCTTATTGGTAAAAACCATACATTAGCTTTATTGGAGGTTCCTTTCCGTTCCTCCGCGGTGAGAAGAGCAGAGACAACGCCTATAATCTGAATAAATTATTAAAAATGTAAGCGATGGAATCGAAGTAAACATATATGGCATCTAAGAAGAAATATACTATCTATACATACCCCATTTTTAATTTTCGTTAAAGGAGCTAAGGACTTCATCTCAAACCGAGACACATAGATTTTGTTGCAAGATGATATTATTTCTCTAAGAAAAGAAACGAATAAATTAGGAGAAAAAACTGTTAGAATTAAATCAAAACTCATATTACTTACTCGTCAGGTCTATCATCGGCAAAAATATAGTTGTAATAACTCGAAGAACCACTAGTACACTTGCTAGGCTTCGAGGTTGAACCCCTTATTAAACTTTTCGATGGTGTGACCGGATCTAAATTTTTACACATTCTTTTCGAAGAACTGCTAAAGTAAGTTTCTTCTGTAGGACACAATGCGAGAATTCAGTCCATTGCTTTATTATGATTCTGTAGCATCACGTCCTCCTCATCGGAAGATTCAACAGAAACCTCCTTCACATTATTAAATACTCCAGATGAAGATGCCTTCTTCAAAGCTGGAGATTCTTCAATCTTCTCCAAACGCCGAGATAAATTCATTTGTTCAATTTCTATTGAACCAAGCTTAGAATTGATTGATGCAACATTAGCTGAAATCGTCGACAGTTGTTCTACAATCCAGCGCAACATACGCGGAATGAAAGTTTCATTTGGAGCTAGCAACCAATCTTCTACGTCTTCTACATTTTCCACCACACGAGTAGACATCTTGAGAACAAGAAAACTATTGTATTTCAGAAAACTATTCTATGTATTTCAGAATAAATAATAGTACTATGAAACAAGAAAACTATTGTATATATAGCAAGAGAGAAGTACAAAAAGTGAGAAAGATGGAAAGACAAATAAATTTTGAGACTAGCAAACAATCTACTAGCCGTTTCATTGAGGAGGGCTCGAGAAAGATTCTACTAGCCGTTTGAAAAGTACAAAGGTTATCATGATTAACAATTTGAGGAACACTATAAGAGGTTTAATTCCGATGGTACTCCTCGATGTTCGAGGAGGGCTCGACGAAGTCCACAGCGAACCGAAACTTCTTCTTTCCTTCTTCATCTCCGTTTCTCCTTCCACCACAACCACCACGGCCTGTAGCTTTATAACAAAAATATTAAATTGTTAGATGAAACAAAAAAACAAATTACGAAAAGATAACTAAATCAAAATCAAACAGAACACATATTCATAGAAAACATGAGATTAAAGATAAAAATATTACAGAAGCAACACCACAATTTTACAACAACTAAGCAGACTCTGCTAAGCAATAACTAAAATTAGGGATTGTGTCCTCCTTAGATTTAATTTACACAAAAAAGAGATTTGAGAGAACGAGCTTTTATCGGCTTCCTACCACTCTTCTTTCTCTGAATTTTCCCCTTACTATTATCTACATTGGCTACAGGAATTTTGTCCATGTCGTCGTCGGTGTCATCATCTAGATCGCCAACAGCGGTGGTGTCATCGTCTACATCGCCTACAGACCTGGACACACTGTGTCCTTCCTTTCCGGACGACACACAATTATTGTTATATATACATAGTTGCACAAAATATTAAATTACATGCACGAAAGAGAAAGTAAATATGAGTTAATTTAGGGTGTTCATTGAAATAATTGCATTGAAGAATGACCTGCTATAGCAAGTTAACAAGAGGTCAAAAGTCAAAAACAATATTAAATGATGTCTCCTTCATTATTTAACCTGAATTGAATCTGAACCGTTGGATGAACATCCAACATTCCAGATTTTGGATGTATCGATACATCCAAAAAGGGTAGATGTATTATAGAATTTTCCATATATATATATGTGTGTGTGTGTGTGTGTGTGTGTGTGTGTGTGTGTGTGTGTTAGAGAGTAAGGAGAAGAAGAAGAAGAAGAAGAAGAAGAAGAAGAAGAAGAAGAAGAAGAAGAAGAAGAAGAAGAAGAAGAAGAAGTAGGGGCAGCAGCAGCTTGGGGCTGCTGTGCAGCAGCCCTATGACCCATTTTCATCCCCTTTTTGACCCCCTATCACTCCCTATATATGCCCCTATGTATACCCCTATATATACCCCTATATATACCCTATATATATAGTTATATGTGTGTGTGTGTCTTAAAGTGAGGTTCAAAGAAGGAATAAGTATATGTTAGGATATATATATATATATTAGATATTTTTAGTTAGTTAGATGTTAGAATTAGTTAAGGTATGTTAGAATACCTTAGAGAGAGTGAGATATGTTAGATATCTTAGCTTGGGTTAGTTAGCTTGAGATTTAGATATGTTAGATTGATGGATAGATGATAGAAATTAGATGTTAGAAGTGTTATATCTTAGGATACTAGGAAATGGGTATCTTAGGATACTAAGACTAGTATCTCAAGGTAATGAGATATTACCTTGGTGAGGGTAAGGTAAGGTATTTGTGATACCTTCAAGATAAGGTATTGAGATACCAAGTTAAAGTATCAAGATACAAGGGTATGGTATTGGGATACCATGGTATAGGTAGAGGGTTACCTAGATACTAAGGTAGAGGTAAGTTATAGGTTTACCTTATAGGTAAGGGTTTACCTAGGCTAAGGTATTTATACCTAAACCAAGAAATTGGTATCGGGATTCCAATAGGGCAAAGATATGTGGTATCTTGGTAGGTAAATGCTATGAATAGGATACCTAGGCTAGAGTTGACCCCATTTGACCATAGTTGACTGTTTTGACTCAAAGTCAACTAAAAGTCAACATTGGACCTAGAATTGACTAGAACTTGACCAGAGTTGACTAGTTGACCAAAAGTCAACTGTGAGTCAACCATTAGCCTAGTTTAACCTAGATTGGACTAAGAGTTGACCAGTTGACCAAAAGTCAACTATAAGTAAACCTTTGATCTAATTTGACTTTATGTGACCTAGATTGACTTAGTGTGACCTAGTATGACCTAGTTTGACTTATTGTGACCTAGTTTGACTTTGTTTGACTGAGCTTGACCTAGATTTGCATATTATACACTAGAAAGCATGCCAAACACTATTAAACACTAATCAACTCTTGTATATCTCATATTTAGGTTTGTGACTATCCTCTAAGCCTCGATTCTTATTGACTGCTCAGGATCGCAGGCGAGTACATTCTATGATAGTTTTCATGGTCTTGATATCTGCTATATCTGATTCAGTTGTAGTGTCTTACTTGATTTCCGACATGATGGTACACGGACTAGTATAAGTTAGATCTCGTCATGAGAGGTTATTTCTGATTTACCTGGTATGTGAGTACATTGTTCGATCTTGTTTCCTGTACTTGTATCGACACCGATTTGGGAGTAGGCTGGCCTCCTGCTCTTTAAATTCCGTGTCATGACGTGTCATGGTTAGATCCATTATACTACTCGGGGATGGAGAGTTATTAGAGGTTATGTGATAAATACCCCTCATGTATTTCTGTTACTACTTGCATCATAGCTTTACCCTCGTCTCACGTAGGGTAAAGCCTGACCTGTGTTACTACTTGCCTCATAGCTTTTCATTGTGGTCGACCTGATTCTTATTTTCTTGTATTTTCTGACTCATAGCCGGTCAAATGGAAGAGCCTGATCAAGTGTCCCAAGCCTATCACATAATGCTCTAATAGCTCAAGGCACCATTTATGTTTATATTATACATCAGTTATTACTGTACTTCTCTACATTTCTAGTATTTTATACCCTGACATGATATCCAGATTTATATATTCTATTTATACTCTAGTGTTGATATTATATCTTGTATTTTATTATAATTGTCTCTTATAGAATTTGTCAATTCACATGGAACTGCTATTAGCGTTTGTATTTGCTCATATCCTGACAGGGTAACTTCGTTGTGTTTTTCAGATGATTTAGATACAGACTGCACGACCTTCTACGGGTTTGGCATAGACGCAGTTTACCACTTGGATTCAGTGGAGTCGGTACTTTTAGAGGACGCACCACCGGTAGGGATCTTAGACTAGTAGGTTTGACTGGACTGCGTTCTAGCTTATTATTTTGGGTTGTAGTATATATATATTTTTCGGATTGTTTAACATTTTAAACTCTGAACTTCTGGTTGTGACTCTGTGACTTGTACCTATTTCCAGCTTTCCCATTTCCATCATATCTTTGTCTTATCGTGTGTATCTTTCTTAGATTCATGTGATTGAGTTATATATATATATATATATATATATATATATATATATATATATATATATATATTCCTCCATACGGAGTTGACAGGTACAAATATTTATTGTTGATGTTAGATTTTATAAACGACCTATACAGCGTTCTACCGCCTACACTGCGACGTGGGCTGGACGTAGCCATGTGCACGTGCCCCTAAATAGGATACGGGTCATGATAGCCGTAGCGAGCGCCTCGCTCACTGAACTCCTTCCCGGCCGGCGTGCGCGTGCGTCTTCCTCCGCCGCAATGTGTCTTTAGCTCTGCGTCGACTGCGCGTACACTCCCCCGCCTGGATCCGACTTCGCCAGGCCGCCAGATCTGCGCCCTCGCCTCGCCTAATTGCACAGCGACCGCCGTTGCCGCACAGCGCCATATCGGATCTTTCTAGCTCCTCTTCCAACCCCCTTCGCCGGCCGAGCCCTGTCCTTCATCTCTGCTGCGTGGCCGCGCGCCACCGGTGCAACCCCTCCGGTGAGATCCCTCTTCTCCCGCTCTCTCTTTCTCAACTCTCTCTCTCTCGTCCTCACTGTCTTATTCTCCCCTCTCTTCCTCTTTTCCAGAACAAAAGTAAGAGCAGCAACAGCTGTCATTATTTCGTTTTTATTATTTAATTTTTATTATTTTTTTTGTTATTTAAATGTGTATAGATTATACTAATGACATCATATATTTAGGAATACAGATTTTATGTTAGTATTATGGTTTTACTAAATAGTAATATTATTAATTATTAGTATATATACATTAAACTATTTCTAAACTATATTATTGTATTTAAAATACAGTTTTACAAAAAATGGTATATTGTTAGATAGTAGTTTAACTACTTTTCTAAAATAGTATTGTAGTATTTTTACCTAATTAAAATTTAGTTCTGAACTAAAACAATTTTGGAATATTTATCTACAAATATTTTAACTATATATATATATATATATATATATATATTTTAACTATATACTATATATTTTTTTTAACTATATACTATATATATATATATATATAAAAATATATATATATATATATATATATATATATATATATATATATATATATATATATAATATATATATATATATATATATATATATATATATATATATATATATATATATATATATATATATATATATATATAAAAATATATATATATATATTTTATATATATAAAAAAAAAAATATATATATATATATATATATATATATATATATATTCTACCTAACAAATTAACGATCATATATATATATATATATATATATATATATATATATATATATATATATATATATATATATATATATATATATATTTTATATATATATATATATATATTTTTTTATATATATATATATATATATATATATATATATATATATATATATATATATATATATATATATATATATATATATATATATATATATATATATATAATACATATAATACATATATATATATATATATATGTATAAAATAAAAAAATAAAATATATATATATATTCTACCTAACAAATTAACGATCATATTTTAACAAACTTAGAGTTTTTGCCTACCACTATCTTTTTGACTTTCAAGTATTTATGTAAAATTATTTTTAAACTAATAACAAGTATTTATCAAGTATTATAAAATATTTCTAAAATTAGCATATGTATTTATTTTCATAAATTCTTTTCAAATTATCTTAGCTAATTGTGACTAATCGTATCCCTACTTTATTCCCGACTTCGGACCCCTATCTAGCAACCATGGCTATTGGGCAAATCAGGACATGTCAGATCACCACACCAGTCATCACCCCAGACAAGATATCTTGCCATTATTTACTGTTTATAACTAGTATGTATTTTATTTATTTATTGTATATTCCTGTCTTTATTTTCAGTTCTTCTAGTTGATCATTGTGATAGTTCCTGATTTATTTATTTTGCTTTCACAATATACTTCATGTTTGTCCTTGAAGATGCATATGGGCCTAGAGTTAGGAGACTACCATTAGTTTAGCTCATCTACATAAACTTTGACACAGAGGTGGCACGAGATGTGTGAGTTGTGAGTAGCATATAGCCTCCGGACTTGCGTGTTGTCTGATCACTGATGCGTATAGGACGTGCATTAGGTCTAACTGTCAATAGATGAATGTTAGAAGACTTGACGGTTAGTAGTGTTACATGGTCATGGATGTGACTTGGATAGGCACATCGGGTGGGAAGAACATTTCCTTGTCGTATGGGCTTCTATTACACGTTCCCTTGTAACCCAAAAGCTCTGCTGGAGATACGGGTATGCTTACCCCCTCAGATTGGCCACTAACATTTTTGAACATTATGCACTTGGCCACTGGTGCCCAAGAGGGAACTATACAAAATCCTATTATTAGCCAAGGCTCATGCAACTAAAGGGTTGTTCTTAACTGCATGTACACTATAGAACAGTTTGGTGACCCTACTTTGTGTCATGTCACCTTTCTTTGACTTTGTGACTCTATGGCATATTTTATATTCAATATTTATGGCATGTTATTCCTGTATCTTGTTACATCCCTCTGAGGACCTGGTGATCTCTCCAGGTGTGTGCCTTTGTAATGTCTTGAAGGTACTCAAGCCAAGGCCATGTTTTACTCTCTTCCTCCGAGGAGATTGTACTGGGATCGCCTTAGCGTCGCTCGACAAATTCATCAGTTATGTATTTCTTCTCTTTTTAGTTGGTGCTGGATTTGTCTCCACCCAACGATTTCTAAATGACAATTCATGAGTTGATTTATAAATTCTTCCTTTTTTATTTATGGATGAGATTATTGTCATGGTTTACTGTATTTTATAGCTTATGTATGTATACAATAGTTCCATATATTGGAGTATACTTCATATGTATGCAGCTGGCATGTCGACGTACTTAGTCCTAAGTATTTTGGGACTGGGGTGTTACATAACCATATGATTAAATAACTTGATATCCTTGGCCCCTTGAAAGAGCCAAAGCTGATCCGACCAACAAGAGGCATTGTCGGCGATTGAGGATGAAGGAGGCCATGGCGCCGTAGCCATCGTCGAGGGACGTCGACTACCTCGACTACGCCAATCCTAAGATAATTTTATTTACGATCATCATCGATTATACATGGTTCAATTACGTAACTCACAACTCTCAAACTCGCAATCCTCGATTCGTTTAATAGACCTGTCAATCCAAACTCATGTACATCGACTATAAAATCCCAAAGTCATAATCTATCGATCATAAATCACATTGTCAATTTTCCAATTCTCAAGTCGCATAACATCAATCATAACTCGTCCAACGTAACTCCACTCAAATTTCCAAATTTACTAGTCCTTCATTCACCACATCGCAAAATCACAAGATTGCCTACTCATAAATTCCTTGTGTCATAATAATCTTTATATCATCAACTCTGTCAATATTTTTGCTTCGCATAGTCTGACTATCATTTATTCACATATACTTCAAGTTCATCTAATCAAGTAATCCAAACATCCATTACTATCAAAATCCCAAGTATAGCATCCATCGAAACAATAATATTTTACACAATCATCATTCCTTGAATCAAAGTACCCCCAAGTTATCGTACATCGATCTTTGATACGCCTCAATGCCATCGATGATATACATAACCTGAAGATCATTCTTTTTAATGAACTTCGAGTCGTGCAACTGATGCTATCATCCGAACTGGATATACCATAATCTCGTCGATATTTAAGATCAAATTTGATCATTATCCCTGTAGGAGCGTAAAAAGTGCTTCAAAGAAAGAGTCATCCCATTCATAAGTGATCGATTTTTACACCAAGCAGAACGGGTAATCCCTTTTACGCCCAAAACTAGGCTAATCAATTTACGCCTAAGCAGGCTGATCATTTTACGCTTGGGTCTACACCTATGATTTTACGCCAAGGACAGAGCAGTCTCTTTTACGCTGGACAAAACTGTCAAATCTCATATTTAATGCAAACTCTGACATGAAGATATTAATGATGGCATTTACCACAGAATTCAATAGAATTTGTCTTATACAAAAACCATGGTTGTCGTTTATGGGGATCGAGCTACTTTATGCTCACTGTATGGTTTCTTTTACGCACGGAGTTTTACATGAGTTCTTACGCTCATAAAACAATGTGTGCGTAAAGTCTATTTGAGTCATTTTACGCTCAAGGTTATTCAATAACCACTTTACGCGGGAAACCTATGACAGAGCTATTTTATGCTCATCTTACTGCTTTACGCCCAGAGGATGTTGGGGCTATTTTTACGCCCTATTCTTTCTGGCCAGTTTTGAACGTGGTTTGCCTACATGGCCTTTATGCCACATATTTTGAAGAACGTGTGTATATGTATCCTATTCTTACTGAAATGATGGGACGCGTGTCAACGTATGCAAAGGATGACTCTGATCATGGGTGGCAGTTGTTAGCGTAAAGACAGATTTTGATGCTCTTTTACGCACAGAAGCCCCAGTCTATAAATAGACTCATTTTTTTTCAAAGACAAGGACAGAGAGAACAGGAGAGAATACAGAGATCAGAACTTCGAGATTGTGATTCTCCGGAGCATTCTTCTTCAACTTTTCTTTCAGAACAGAGTGAAGCAAAGCAGGAAAGCATTCGGCCTCGCCATCAGTGCCCAAGTGCGTCGATACCTTTCTGGTGACTTAGTTCTTCCAAGTTATTCTACTTCAAGCAGTGATCTTCATCATCATCATATGGTCCAAGGAACAAAGTGATCATTTACAGATCAGACTTCCATAGCAATATTTTTCCAGAATCAAATTTGTACTTCTTGTACTTTTTCTCGTTTTATTTTCAAAATCCAACCTTTGTTTGGCAATTTTGTTAAGTGAAACAAAATGGCGACTCTGCTGGAGACTACCTTCTCCTCTGACGAGGAGGTGATTGCTCAATATGATGATGTTTCGGTCGGTTCGACCAAGAAGACTCTGGTTGTGCACTTCGACCAGACTGCCTATGAAGAAATGCTCCGAACTGGGGGTGGTTCTCGCCACTCCAATGTTCAAAAGTCTCGCAAAGCACAAAAAGTTTGGATTCCCAAATCCAAAGTGGTTTCTGATCTCTCTGTTGCTTCTGATCACAAGGGAATTCTTTCCACTCTTGTCGTAGGGGATCCCGTTCGTAACGAGGTGGTCTTTACTTCAGAGTTGCACTCAAAGTGTGATGATTTATCTCCCGTTTGTAACGGTGAAGATAATCAGGTTTCACGCCCACTGCGTAAGAATCAAGTTTTACGCTCAGTGGGTAAGAACCAAATTTTACGCTCAGTACATAAGAATGAATCTCCCATTTGTAATGGGGCAAACTCTAAAGTTTATGCTTCTGAGTGTAAGAATCAGTCTCCCGTCGGTGACGTGGTAGGCCCAAATAAATTACGCTCCTCGCGTAAAGCAAAATCTCCCGTCTGTGATGTGGTAGATAATCAATTTTCACGCTCCACGCGTAAAGGTAAGTCTCCTGTCTTTGACAGTGTAGATAAAATTCATAATGATGTTTGCACATCTAATGTGAATGTGCCTAAACGTGTGCAGCATAAAAATGTCGTTGGTAAAACTTCTGTCCTACACCAACAACCTTCTTATACTGCTTTACGCAAAGTACCAAACTTACAAATTATACGCCATAAAAATGGAGTCCTTCGTGCTAAATCTCAAGATTTACGCACACAACTCCAAACGCGTAAAAATGTACGGTTTGGTTTTGCGAATGAAGCCAGTAATCTTCTTTATACACAAGGGACTAAACGTTTTTCTACCCCAAATGTAATAAAGAAGAATACTCCATCTGTTCTTTCTGATTTACGTGAATTGCTAATGCAAGAACAGACAATCTCCGGTGACATTCCCCCAAGAAAAACATCATTATGAATATCACCAGGTTGTAATTAACTGTTGTTGTTCGGCTTCAAAACGGTCAGTTTTGATCGTTTAAGTTTTAACTCGCCTCAACATCAAGCTGAAGACCAAGAACATGAGCTGTCATATGTGTCAGTCAATATGGCATCTCATACTAACAGAGGACGACATCCAAGACGGAATATGTCCCAAACCCCAGGTCAACAACAGTTCAACAGGCTTCTTGATTCCTTTGAAGGAGTATATCAGAATACTCGATCAAGAAGACAAAGACAATTGCAGACTTCTGATTCAGAAGCTGGGGGTACTCAATCTTTTGAGTCTGATACCGATAGTGTGGATTCATACTTCTATACTAATCCTTCTATGTCTTCAAGAGAGGTTGAATCCTACGTTGTTGGAGATGAACAAGAGACGTCATCTGCTAATACGGAACAACGTCTCACTGCCGTGGAGCAATCATTGAAAGACATGCTCAACATGGTGCAAAGCATGCATCAGATAATTTTGAACCAGCAAACTGCTCAACCTACAGTAATAACTCCGGTACCAGTAGCAGCACAAACTCAAGATAGTCAAGGGGCTGATATACCTTCGAATATTCAAGAGCCTGCTGTTAATCAAAATTCTGTATCGCCAGATCCCATCATTCCAGAAGATGTACCACCTCCAGTGGGGGTTACGGTACATCCAACGACTATTCAATCAAATGTGCTTCCTCAAACCAGTGAAGCCATTCAAGCAGTGCGTGAACTCAAAGCACAGTTTGAAGTTTTGAGGCACAAAGATCAGCTCCAGAGGTTAGGGATTAAGCAACCTTATCCTCCTCATTGGAATGATGTACCCTTTCCACCGAAGTTCAAGCCACAATCCATGGTTTTATTCGATAGAAAAGCATCTCCCAGTCAATATATCAATTACTTTGATATTATGACTGTACACTTGCAGAAAAATGATGCTCTTCTCACTCGAGTGTTCATCGGGTGTCTGACGGGTTCAGCTTACGATTGGTATCGTAGCTTACCCGATAACTCTATTTCGTCTTTTGACGAATTCAAGGCAATGTTTCTCTCCCACTTCTATGAAGGAGGTATGGACATGAACATGTCCTCCTTGATAGAAATCAAACAAAAGGAGAAAGAAGATACTCGGACGTTCATTGAATATTTTCGATAGGCTACTCTCAAGATGCCTCCTGGTATGCCAGATTCAGCGTTGATTGATACATGCAAGATGAATCTGCGACCATCCATTGCTGTCTTCACAGGTTCCCAATTCACAGATTGGGCTTCGTTTATTATAGCAGCAGTTTCTGCCGAGACCAATGGTAGGTTGGCTCGGGAACACGGGATGATTTTCGCTTCAGAATATAAAGAAAAGAAAAGTAATCCTGTTAATAATCCTGGCAATCGTAATGTGAAAGGAAAAGATACTCTTATGGTCAATCTCTCTAAGAACAAAACGACGCCAAACAATCAGGAATCTTTCAGGCCAACGGAAGAATACTCTTTTAACGAAAGTAATATCCCAGGGATATTTCAGTGTCTGGTGAAAAGTGGTAAACTTTAGATTCCAGAGCCAAAAAGGCCTAATGAGGTGAATCTGACTGACAATTCCAAATATTGTATCTATCATAGATATATTAATCATCCTACCAGTGCTTGCTATGTCTTGAAAAAGAAGATCCAAGACCTGATAAATGGTGGCGCTATCGCTTTAACCAATGATGACCATACGGTTACAACCAACATGGTCTCTCTTCAGTTTGGAGATTTTCCTCTACAGCAAGTCCCAGATGGAATTATCCCAATTTCGAAGGCGACTATGAAGATCATGAATATCCCGCCCGCTAGGAAAGAAAATACAGGATTGCTGCCGCTCACATTGAAGAATGGTGAAATCATGTGGGTACATCCTGACTTAATACCTGAGTTGGAAAATGAAGGTAAAACTTTAAAATCCAAGAAAGATAAGAAAGTCAAAACCTGCAACATGATTTCTCATGTTATTACAAATCCTGATGACTTGGATCATCTATGGGATGGCCTTCCTCTAGAAGATAGACTGAAAAGACTAAACATCTGTCCTCCAAGTCTAGCTCCTCCTACTAAGCTCAAGCTTACTCATCAGCAGTGGCTAGCCATGAATAGTGTTCCTTTATACCGGGCACAACAAGTCTTTGCTGCTTATGAAAAAGCTCCAACAGGGATTTCTCTTCGTATCCCGAATCCTTCTCCTCCCTTAACTACAGAGACATTTATGCTTCATTCTCCTATAGTTGTAGAGGTTTCTTCCTTTTCCTGTGCTGAAACACCTATCCAAAGCTTACTGCCTATCCACTTGTATAGTCAGCAATCTGTCCTTCTCATGAAGAAGATGGGTTACGACTTTCAAAAGGCAGAAGGTTTGAATTATGATAAAGGAATACGTCTTCCTTTACAAATTCAAAATCAGAATTCTACTGCTGGATTAGGTTCTGAAGTTCCTTGTAACGACCCTCACAATAAAAAGGCTAAGGGAAGAAAGACTAAGTCCTGTAATATGGTACTCTCTTCTCCTGAGTCTGAAGAAGAAACTTTTGCTGGTACAAGATCTAGGAAAGAGTACCACAAAGACTATGAGGGATCCTCCAAAGAAGCAGAAGATGTAGTGGAGACTCTACCAGTTCAACCTTCTCCTGTTTCTGTTAAACCGTCTGTGGTTGAAAAGGGGAAACAGAAGGTAGTACACTTTGATATCCCATTGAAGTCTGCTTCCAATCAGGGGGTGGTGATGAAGCCTTACAAGTTTGACATTCTAGCTCAGTTAGCCAATACTCCGGCTAGACTATCTATATTTGAACTGCTTCGCATTTCCAGAGAAAGTAGAGAGACTTTAAGCGAAGCTTTACTTCAAGCAGATTCATGCTTGGCTCAACTCAAGACTCCTGATAATATACCAGTGTCATGCCCGCAATGTCATAGTGTGATGGAAGCAATTCCCAACATCACCTTTACACAAGAAGACATGTTGTTGAAGCATAACAAGCATGACAGGCCTTTATGCTACACTGGGTATATTGGATCCACTAAAATTGACAGGATTTACATTGATCCCGGATCCTTAATTAGCATAATTCTTCAGAGTATGCTAAGACCCCTGAGGATTCCTACTAGTGAGCTGACTTACACTAGTACTACGATAGTCGGTTTTAACTCTGGCAAGAGCAAACCACTGGGTAAGATTCGTCTGCAAATTCAGATTGGTGATCTTCGAACTATGGTAACTTTCTATGTTATCAACTCAGACGTCTCCTATAATATCCTTTTGGGGAGACCGTGGATTCATGAGCATAATATTGTACCTTCAACTCTCCACCAATGCTTCAAGTATGTGGATTCCCAAGGAATTGTGAAAACTGAGTTTGCTGATGTCAATCCCTTCAAGGGTGTCGAAGCCTATTTTTCTGATTCAAGGCTTTATAAACAAGAGCATGTGAAAGATATACCAGACATGGCTGAAGATCAATCATCATCTGAGGATCAGTCTATTAATGAAGATCCGCCAGAGGAGCTACCTTTGAAGATCATAGTCAAGGGACGAATCCAATCCCAACCTATCAATGATCAACCTTTGATAATCAAGGTTAAAGGAAGAACTCAAATTTCATCTGAGGAATCAATAAATATTCCTGCTAAGAGCCAAGTTCAACCTTTTATGATCAAGGTTAAAGGGCGTACTTCTTGTACGAATGATCCAGAATCACCGTTGATTGTCAATCTTGGCAAATCTACATAGAAGACGAATGATGGTCCACTGTTGATTAATCCGAAGCATAGCAATCAGATTGTAAATGATGTAAATATTGATCATTCTGTACTTTCTGATATCAATAAAGATTTTCTGTTCGAGTATATGGCTGTCAAGTTTATTGAGAGAATGACTTTATCTTCTGATAATCAAAGTCATCGATATAAAGACGACATCGAGCCAGAAGAAACTTTATACATTGATCATAAGGAGAATTCTTTTGCTCCTTATACAGATGTTGGACTGTATGCTCAAAGGTTTCTAACATCTTCTCCTTATCTTCTACCTGTGGCCGCTTCATCACAAGCTTGCGTAACTTTTAGACGTCATGAAGAATCTTATTTTGTGGTTCTGTCTGATAAGAAAAATAAGCGCCAAATTGTGTTTGGCCTGGCTAGAAATATCCCTGTTGCTCAGACAGATGAGCTGAAGGATAAAGACAAAGGAAGAATCTGAATTGACAAATACAGTCAGCAATCTATCAAGATTATCCAGAATATGGGATATGACTTGAAGACTATGCAAGGTCTCAATCAAGGTAAGGGTAGACGACTACCATTATGTGGTGATCCGTTTTACCAAAAGACTCGTCATGGGTTGGGATATGATCCGTCCCACATGTTTAATGACGATATACAAGAAGAATTATCTTCTAGCTCTTCGCAATCATCAGATTCAGAAGAAGTCCAATCCATTAAAACTGATATATCTTATTCCTCATATAATGAATCTAGACAAGTACTCTCAGTCAATATGGTTCAAGCCGATGATGAATCAGAGCCATTTGAGAATGATCCTTGGGCTCAACAGATGGATACTCAATGGGAACTTCATTTTGAACAACGACAGCCACCTACAGAAGATGAGGTTATCCAGATTGATGTTGGAGATGGAGTTACGTCCAAACCAATATTCATCAGTAAGAATCTTTCTGAAGATGAAAAGGAAGAGTTGATAAAACTTATAAAAGATTACATTGACATCTTTGCATGGAGTTATGAGGATATGCCAGGGCTAGATCCTAAAGTTTCTACCCATAAACTTAACATTTTACCTAATGTCAAGCCTGTAAAATAACAGCAACGACGCTTTAGACCAGATATGATGGATGCAATTGAAGCAGAAGTCAAAAAGCTGATTACATGTGACTTTGTTCGTGAAGAACAACACCTAGATTGGGTGGCCAATATTGTTCCTGTTATGAAGAAGAACGAAAAAGTTCGAGTTTGTATAGATTACCGAGATCTTAATACGGCTTGTCCAAAAGACGAATTTCCACTTCCAATTACTGATGTCATGATAGACAATACATGTGGTTTTGAACGCATGTCTTTCATGGACGGATTCTCAGGATACAATCAGATCAAGTTGCATCCAGAAGATGAGAAGCACACTGCTTTTCGTACACCTCTTGGGGTCTACTGCTATACAGTTATGCCGTTTGGTCTTAAAAACGCCGGTGCCACGTATCAACGGACTATGAGCAATATCTTTCAAGAACATCTATGGAAGATAGTTGAATGCTATGTAGATGACATCGCTGTTAAAAGTCGATCAAAGGACGATCACATTCAGGACTTGAGAACAGTATTTGAATTGATGCGCCAGCATCAATTGAAAATGAACCCTACTAAGTTTGCTTAGGGGTTTCCAGTGGCAAGTTTCTAGGATTTGTCATTACCTCTCAAGGTATCCATATTGATCCTGATAAGGTTAAAGCAATTCTTGAAATGCGTCCTCCTCGTAATCTGAAAGAACTCCGTGGCTTTCAGGGCCGTATTGCTTATATTAGAAGATTTATATCTAATCTTTCTGGAAGATGTCAACCTTTCTCCCGTCTATTAAAGAAAGGGGTATCTTTCATCTGGGATGAAGCGTGTCAAAAAGCCTTCATTGACATTAAGCAATATCTTACAAACCCGCCTATTCCGGTACCTCCGGTGATAGGAAGACCATTTTTGCTATATGTTCGAGCCTTGGATCATTCACTTGGCGCTCTTCTGGCACAGAAAAGTGATATGTGTCATGAACAAGCAATATATTATCTGAGCAGAGTGATGGTCGGAGCTGAACACAGATATACTCCTGTGGAAAAGGAATGTCTAGCTTTGGTTTTTGCCGTCCAAAAGACAAGGCATTATGTCACTGGACAGACTATTCATGTCATCTCCAGAATAAATCCCATTCGGGTATTGATGAGAAAACCGAGCATTCTTAATTCCAGGTTAGCTACCTGGGCGATGTTGCTCACTCCTTATGACATGATTTATGTACCTCAAAAATCAGTGAAGGGCCAAGCGTTAGCTGATTTCTTAGCTGCTCATCCTATACCTGAAACTTCGAAGTTATATGAAGACATTCCAGACGAAGTAGTGGATTGTAACATGACTTTGAAAAATGATATATGGCAATTATATTTTGATGAAGCATCACGAGTGGGACCTAAAGGCAATATTGTCTCTGGGGTAGGAATTGTCTTGGTTTCACCTGACAAAATGGTCATATACCGTACCTATTCTCTTAATGAGCCATGCTCTAACAATGTAGCAGAATATAATGCTCTATTGATTGGTCTCCAAGTAGCAAAACAATTGGATATTGAATTCTTAGAGGCTTATGGAGATTCTCAATTGATCGTTAATCAAGTCAGAGGGACTTACGAAGTCAGAAATCCTGATCTCATCCCCTATCATCAGGTGGTAGTCGAGTTGGTCCTATTATTCAAAGGATTCTTCATTGAATTTGTACCACATTCTCAGAATGTGGAGGCTGATGCTCTTGCCAGCTTAGCTGCAGACTTGGCTGTCCCAATCCGAAGGTAAAATACAATTACTTTGTTGGACCGAGACTTGTTATGTGTGAAGAATATTCTGTATGTTGAACAAAGTTATACTACAGAGCCTAGTTCCCAACAGAGGGATTGGAGAACTCCATTCATTGACTATGCAGTTCATAGAATTTTGCCTGAAGATCCAAAAGAAGCAGCATCGATCAAGAGACGATCGTTTAGATTCTATTATGATTCGTCTTTGCATATGCTATACCGTCGTTCATATGATGGACTCTTGCTGCGCTGTCTCTCAGAAAGTGAAGCCAAACAAACACTGCGTGAGGCTCATGATGGTGTCTGTGGTGCTCATCAACCAGGTCCAAAGTTGCAAGACCGCATTCGAAGAATGGGGTATTATTGGCCTTCTATGATAGCAGATGCTGTAGACTATGCCAAAAGATGTAAAGCTTGTCAGATTCACGCTGATTTCATTCATCAACCGTCTGAATTTCTACATCCTACAGCAGCCTCTTGGCCCTTCGAAGCTTGGGGTATGGATGTTATTGGTCCTATTAACCCTCCTTCTGTTAAGGGACATCGGTTCATACTAGCTATAACCGATTATTTTTCGAAGTGGGCAGAAACAGTCCCCCTTGCGGAAGTGAAAACATCTAATGTGATCAGTTTCATCAAGCACCATGTCATTTATCGTTTCGGGATTCCTCGACGGATAATTCATGACAATGGTCCACAATTTGCCAGTCAAACATTTTATCGATTCTGTGATAAGAATCGAATTCAGAATTTGGCTTCTACGGCTTATAATCCAGCTGCTAATGGTTTAGCTGAAGCTTTCAATAAGACGATCAACAAACTTCTCAAAAAGTTTGTCTCTTCTAATAAACGTGATTGGAATGAGAAACTTGGAGAATGTTTATGGGCTTATCGAACAACAGTTCGGACTCCTACTGGTTTTACACCATTCTTATTGGTTTACGGATGCGAAGCTGTTCTCCCATTGGAAATCCAGATCCCTTTCTACGAATAGCCATTGCTAATGAGCTAACTACGGAGAATAATGATCGCTTACGACTCCAAGAACTTGAAGGATTAGATGAGAAGTGTCTTCAAGCACAACAACACATTGAACTGTATCAAGCCCGCATATCTCGAACTTTTAATCGTAAAGTTAAGGAGAGGGTATTCAAAGTTGGCGAGCTTGTATTAGCTGTTCGGAGACCGATGGTAATGACTCATAAAAGTAAAGGAAAATTTCAAGCAAAATGGGAAGGCCCTTATATAATTGAGTCCGTATTTTCCAATGGCGCCTATCGGTTGTCAAAACCCAATGGAGATCTACTCATGCTGTCGATCAATGGCAAATTTCTTAAGAAATACTATGTATAAAAAGAGAAGACAGAACAAAAATAAAACTTCTTTTATTATTATTTTTGTTCAAAATAAAAGACTAAGGACGAGGGCCACTCCCTTCGTTATTGAATACATAGTCGGCCAATACATAGAAGGCGTCGTTTCCTGAACTCATGAAAAGTTTGCAGACAGCCATCCTCGACGCTTCTTCTTTAGGAGTTTTCCCTGGCTCTACTAAAAAAGCAAGAATGTCTTCGGGTGGTTTGGGCGCACAAGAACTTCCACCTATTTCGGTCGAGCCTGATGAGCCTGATAAAGGGGGTTCAACGGGGAACGTATCAATGATGCCCTCGATCTTCCAGGGGACTTTATTCTTTTGCTGTATATCTTTAGAAGACATTTCCAATAGAGGAGCAGAAATAAGAATAAAATGATTACAGAGAATTCTCACCTATTTATAGAAGAGGATTACTAATGAACTTGTCTTTGAAATTGAAAACGGCTTTTCATTTCTGAAAAGACTCGTCCATTCATGTTACCAGGTTCATCCATTTAATTATGGAATTGAATCATCCTTTCTGTTCCCAAGAAATACGTTGATTCATCCACCGTTTTGACATTTACGCTCACAACATTTGTCTTCTTAATTCCCAGCTACCAAGGTTTGGTTAAGCTGACTTCTTATTTTCGGGGAAAGGGATTTTATATCTTCTATTTTTATCAATTGATTAGAAAGTGGGATTCGCTATTTATCATGTTTTCATGACCTCTGAATAAATATTAAATCTACTTTCTTTTCCTATCTATCACTTCTACTTGACCTCTGCATAGATATTAATCTAATTTTCTTTTGAGTTCATATATGTTATTATGTCCATATTACCTCTGATAGTATCATATACTCTAAAACAGAAACTAAGATTTCATTTATCTATCATGTCCATATTACATCCAGATATATACAAATCATTGATCATAGAAGAATCATCATTTTTATTCCCATATCATCAAAAAGTCTATTACATTTCTTAGACTTTCTTACAAGTTATAATGGAAATCTCTTACATTCTTGTATTTTCATTCTATACACCAACGATAACCTAATAGAGATCTATTTCTTCTTTGAGCCTCTTTGACGGGTTCGTTGTTGGTGGCAGTTCCTGACTGTCTGAGCTCCAGTGGCAACCAGAACAGCAGGAATCAAACTCTGGTCTTCTCGCTCAGACGAGAGGAGAACCCCAGAGTATGGCAGCCCGAGGGTGTGTTGCTGCCAATACAATTGGTAGATTAGTGGCCGCACCTCAAAGGAGATAGGAATGTATCCAGCATTGGGATACGATTCCTAGTTCTGCCGTGAAAGGAGCTCTACTACCCGATTTCTCGGGGTAGAGTTGACTCCACCATCCAACTCTCCGTGTATAAAGGCTCTTCCTACCAACAGAGGAAGACCCTTCTATCCTACGAAGAGTTCTGAGTTGTCTGATTTGCGCGTCAAAAGCGCATAAGCTCCCTGATGTTGATATCAGAAGAATGCTCTTCACAACGTCAAAGTCACCAATGCCGGTCCTGAAAAAACTGTTCAGCCAAACTTCTGCAGAGAACAACAAAAAAGAAGTGTTTTAAACAGAAGTATCATCAGATGTGTATTAAACGCTAAACTAAAAACAGATGACAAGGCTTTTACGCCAGTACTTCAACAAGGCTTTTACGCCAGTGCTTCAGCAAGGCTTTTACGCTAGTGCTTCAGCTAGGCTTTTACGCCAGTACTTCAACAAGGCTTTTACGCCAGTGCTTCAGCAAGGCTTTTACGCCAGTGCTTCAACAAGGCTTTTACGCTAGTGCTTCAGCAAGGCTTTTACGCCAGTACTTCAGCAAGGCCTTTACGCCAGTGCATCAGCAAGGCTTTTACGCCAGTGCTCCAACAAGGCTTTTACGCCAGTGCTTCAGCAAGTTTTTACGCTCGTCAAGAATTTACGCTCAGAAATAGATGTTTTCAACAAAAAAATTCGAAAGACAGATATTTGCTTATGATCGGACTTACCATTTGAGTCGAATGGTTTGGCTCTAATGGTGGTTGAATCTGCATCTAATGACTGGGCATACAAAAGAACGTCGTGGGAAAGCTTCGCCATCCGCATTTGTTGGAGAATAACATCACAGAAAGTTATCTTCAGTGGAATGAGTACGAGAATATATGAAACATTCTCGGCTATTTATAAAGGCTGAAGAACTGTTGGGAAGAGTCTATTTCGGGGGAAGATCCTATTTGAAGGCTCTCGTAACCACAAAACAGATGCCACATGTCAAGTTTGTTTCTTGGGAATGAACAATCATAGAAGCAGTCAAAATAAGTGTTGAACAGTTGAGATTAACATCGGACTTTATTTATAAAAAGGGGGGAGTGGCCCCCTACATATAAGAGAGTCACAATACATAGAATTTTATTTTTCCTCTCCTTCGTTGGACTGACGAAGGGAGGCACCTAACTCACGCATGTTGTAAATCCCGGAGCGACGCATCAGATTTAAAAATGCTTCTGCATCTCCTGAGACCTCATATGCAGTCGGGGGACCACCATCGATGCGGCTGAAGACTGCTGGAGTTAATCCGAAGCACGCTACAAAGTTGCGTGCTCGCTCAAAGTCAATCCTTGAGCCCGAAGCCTCTTCATTGTTAATCTCCTTCTTGGACGCCATGTCACTATGGAGATGAATGACAAGAATGAAGAATTTCTCCTTATTTATACGGATAAATCAGCTCTCCATATTCCTCATTGGAAACTGTTCATTATAAATGCAAACTCGGGGAAGCAAAAAGGTATTCGAAAGTTTCAAAAAAAAAAAAGAAATTCATTGTGACAATTAAGTGTTGACCGACACTGTTGGAAATTACGCCGACTGTTGGACATCCCCGCTTTTACGCGGATGGCTGTTGCGTATCCCAAATTTTACGCTGGCAGATCAAATCTCAACTTTTACGCTTCTGTTCAAAGTGTTTCAAATTTTGGAGATATTTGAAAACTTTGAAGGGGGTCTTGTAGGAGCGTAAAAAGTGCTTCAAAGAAAGTGTCATCCCATTCATAAGTGATCGGTTTTTACACCAAGCAGAACGGGTAATCCCTTTTACGCCCAAAACTAGGCTAATCAATTTACGCCTAAGCAGGCTGATCATTTTACGCTTGGATCTACACCTATGATTTTACGCCAAGGATAGAGCAGTCTCTTTTACGCTGGACAAAACTGTCAAATCTCGCATTTAATGCAAACTCTGACATGAAGATATTAATGATGGCATTTACCACAGAATTCAATGGAATTTGTCTTATACAAAAACCATTGTTGTCGTTTATGGGGATCGAGCTACTTTACGCTCACTGTATGGTTTCTTTTACGCACGGAGTTTTATATGAGTTCTTACGCTCATAAAACAATGTGTGCGTAAAGTCTATTTGAGTCATTTTACGCTCAAGGTTATTCAATAACCACTTTACGCGGAAACCTATGTCAGAGCTATTTTACGCTCATCTTACTGCTTTACGCCCAGAGGATGTTGGGGCTATTTTTACGTCCTATTCTTTCTGGCCAGTTTTGAACGTAGTTTGCCTACATGGCCTTCATGCCACATATTTCGAAGAACGTGCGTACATGTATCCTATTCTTACTGAAATGATGGAACGCGTGTCAACGTATGCAAAAGATGACTCTGATCATGGGTGGCAGTTGTTAGCGTAAAGACAGATTTTGATGCTCTTTTACGCACAGAATCCCCAGTCTATAAATAGACTCATTTTTTTTCAAAGACAAGGACAGAGAGAACAGGAGAGAATACAGAGATCAGAACTTCGAGATTGTGATTCTTCGGAGCATTCTTCTTCAACTTTTCTTTCAGAAAAGAGTGAAGCGAAGCAGGAAAGCATTCGGCCTCGCCATCAATGCTCAAGTGCGTCGATACCTTTCTGGTGACTTAGTTCTTCCAAGTTGTTCTACTTCAAGCAGTGATCTTTATCATCATCATATGGTCCAAGGAACAAAGTGATCATTTACAGATCAGACTTCCATAGCAATATTTTCCCAGAATCAAATTTGTACTTCTTGTACTTTTTCTTGTTTTATTTTCAAAATCCAACCTTTGTTTGGCAATTTTGTTAAGTGAAACAATCCCTCGAACTAGTTACATGATCAATTCGTTCAAACCTAAAATCACGTATGTTCATCTGTCTATCTTAGTCATTGCGTAACATAATTCCTCAGTCATATCATTCTATATCAACTCAAGTCATCGAGCAATTTTATCCAAATCCTTAGAGTCATTTTCATAACTTCAAAATCAAACATTTTCATGCATGTTATCTTCCCATCGTGCTATCTTTTCTTATTCAAATTCGAAATTCTATTCCATTTAGTTCTGTATCAATATTTTCGTATCTGGCCCACATCAATTTCTCGACTGAGTCATCTGTTCGTTACATATTTACATTTCTTCGATTCAATCAATCTACTCAATCATTTTTGTATTTCATACTCGGCGCAATACTAATCCGATGCGTGTCATTTCTCATTTGTTCGAATCAACTCATTCAAAACTTCAAGATTACAACTTACTCAATGGTATTGAATCTAAGGCTTTGCATATTGCAAAGCTCGCTGATAGACCCAATGGCAACTTGATCCCCAATTTGATGGACATTCACAAGGCTATCCCATACACCACTTAGGGATGAAGTTACTCGATAAATCTTTGACGCAAATTTTGAATCACAACCGATTATATCGAATCTCCGTTTGAACCACCCCTCAAGTTCCAAGCACGTTTATCTATATCACGTCGATGATAACATCGTCCGATGGTACCCTTATCGATATTCATCCTACATTCTATTAATTAAGTCAAATTCATTTCCATTTCGAGATGATTCGAATCTCGCACATAACTTACTATTATCGAGGCAATTCTTAGCATATATGTCGAGCTCGACTTAGCCAACTGTGTCTTACATGAAACCATCTTTTGTTCAACTAATTTCTCTCATGATATTTTACAAAATAAATAGACTTATTGCATGGAATATCCCGCGAACATTAAGAGAGAGCGCACCAACAATATCGATTGCAGAAACAACATTTAGTATGAAGCCATCAGAGTTAAAAAATTTAATCCGAAGTCCATGGATGTAAAGCCGTGCTTTGATACCATTATGTCACGCTTCGATTTCGCAGAACCGATCGTCCTCACTATGGCATGATATCGTACGAGCCTAGGTTGAGCACGCATAAGGCAGATTCCATAACAACTAATTACAGCATCTTGTGACAGGGTCGTCGCACAGAAATCAAGCAAAGAAGTTGAATAACACAAAGACATGTATAAAATGATAGTCTTTATTAATATTGAATATAAGATTACAAGGGCGCGTAGCTAAGATTACAAGTCACTCAATCTCACTTTCTCTCTTGTTGCAAACACTCAGCTCTCCCTTCTCTCAATTACAATCGATTATATCCGAAGGCTTACAATTTGCAGATGCTTCAGAAGGCGATATCCATACATTATGGCCCGTATAGGTGAAGGCTTCAACATGGCCGCACGCCTCGAAATACCAAGGAAATCTATGCCTCAGCCCGTCCAAGTGAGCTCCGCCTTTACTACAAAATTATGGTAATTTAGCGACTAACCTATATTCGTTGCTAATTTAGTGACCAAGTAGTGACTTATTTTCAAGTAATTGACAATTTAGTTTAATAAACAAGATGGTTCATCGTAATTCTGTCACTAGTTAGTTGATAAATTTATAAAATTATTTAGCGACTAAAAAAGTCGGTAATATCTTTATTATAGAGTCAACATTCTAGCAACTAAAAATTTAATTATTATCAAAACCTGAACCAATATTCTTCCCCCTCTTCACAACTTCTTCCAAACTCACCCCCCCCCCACTACCAAAATAAGCCATATCAGCGACGAAATTAGCGACGCCAACTTAAAACGTCGCTAATATTTCTGGAATTAGCGACGCCAAAATTAAGCATTATAACCCATCGCTGATAGCAACAAACAGCGACATATTGCGACTACCTTTAGTGTAATAAAAAGCAACGTCGTTGATTTGTCGAAAAACGTTGCCAGTTTTATTAGTTCAGCGACGTTTAGCGTAGCAAAGCTTATGGCGTCGCCGAATATTAAAGGAAAGTCGGTGCTTTGTGACGTATTTACGGACGTCGCTAAATTGCTGGTAAATAGGGTTTCCTCGGTTTGACTTTTTATTTCTCCCTCTCACCAAATTTTTTGTTCCCGCCCCTCTTCTCCCGACCTCGACGACAGCCCGACCCCCTTCCCTCCGGCGCCGCTCATCCTCCTCCTCCACCGCGAGCCCCTTCTCCTCCCTCCGGCGAGCTCCTTCTCCTCCTCCTCCTCCTCCACCGCGAGCCCCTTCTCCTCCTCCACCGCGAGATCCTCCTCCTCCACCACCGAACTTGTCCTCCTCCTCCACCACCGCGAGGAGACTGAAGGTAAACCCTAACCCTAATTGAGGTGTTTTTCGTGTCCAAAATGGGCACGGAGACACATTACGACCATGTGTTCACTGATACAGTGTGTTCGTGAGGTTTTGGACACTTTGTGTCCATTTGTTGGACACATGGACACCCCCAAGCATGCATATATATGTATTTCACCTCTGTACACTTAATCCCCTACTTACACTTGTGTATTTTCGTATTAATTTGGATTTGCATATTGGGTTTGGGTTTCGATATAGTGTTTGATACATTGTTTCACCTTGCAACATTCCTACACTTAGAGACGTTTAGTATGCAACTAATTATTTTATCCTAGTTCGCAAGTGTACTTTTTGGTAATCTAGGTATATTAGTTTACCAATATCCCCAATGGCCGGAGATTTTAAGGATCGCTGCATTGCAAAAAATGATAGCAACACCTATGTAGTTATATATCAATTTATTTGTTTTATGTTTTCAATTTATCTGTTTTATCTGCTGTAAAACTTTTACAAAAATAACTATTTTATAAATATACACGAGTACGACTTGTACAGTGCAACATAGATTTGTACGATATCACGTCCGTGGCGACTTATTGATTCGACATAATCGAAGCGAATAAGTATGATTAGATTGTTGTAGAGGGTTGATGTTACTAAAGAGAAATACAATCTGTTTGTTCTAGAGGGTTGATGTTACTAAAGAGAAATATAATTTGTTTGTTGTAATGGGTTGATAGTATTATTCAAACACCTCTAAAATCTAAGAGCCATCAAGGTACACTAGAGGACCCATTCCTATTTCGACTCTGCAGCCAGCGAGAAGTTGAAGAAGCTGGGACGCTGAGCAGCCCGTTATGCCTTGATGAGGATGATCCGGAAGATAATGCTGATCAAGCATCTTCCTTCTCCTCTCCTCCACCATGGCTCTGGACCCATCTGCTCCTTCCTACTTCCCTTCTTCTTATTTGACTCTCTCAGCCACATATGATATCCACCTCAAGTGTAGAGTCTGGGGAGAAGAAGTGGACAGGAAGAGGAGGGGAAAGCAGTACAGCCGGCGGCATGACCCGGAGGAAGTACAGATATTTTATTTAAATTCGTAGGAGAACTATAAGGATATATCTTTTCACAACATGTCACCTTGTCAAAGACCCTTAATGTGAATATCATGTTACCGCGGTGTCGGAAGACTAACATGTCATAATTTTTTAAGCCGTGTGTTTTGACATAATCCTCCCAACTCTTTCCTCCTATGTAGTAATCTTGTATTACTACATAGCAGGAAAGAGTTTGGAGGATTATGTCAAAACACACGGCTTAGAAAATTATGACATGTTAGTCTTCCGACACCGCGGTAACATGATATTCACATTAAGGGTCTTTAACAAGGTGACATATTGTAAAAAGATATATCCATATAGTTCTCCTACGGATTTGAAGAAAATCTCTGTACTTCCTCCGGGTCATGCCACCGGCTGTGCTGCTTCCCCCTCCTCTTCCTGTCCACTTTTTTTCCCCCGACTCTACACTTGAGGTGGATATCATATGTGACTGAGAGAGTCAAATAAGAAGAAGGAAAGTAGGAAGGAGCAGATGGGTCCAGAGCCATGGTGGAGGAGAAGAGAAGGAAGATGCTTGATCAGAACTTGAGGTAGAAAAGTTGTGACGTTGATAGCGTGAGAGAGGGAGGGGGTGAATGGAGGGAGGGAAGTGGCTGCATGCCTTTGGCTCACTCGAGCAGTATTTGTCCTCCGACCCTCATCCCTCGGCAATGACGATACGACAACCTATTACTATATCTTATATAGTAGTAGATGATGTCTTAGTATTACATTATGTGAGTTTATCTTGATTCTGTTACATTCTTCAGATACTAGATACGATAAGAACATATACTACACCATATGTACAGAACATAGATGATTCATACTAATGTATGCTAGAATGAATTTTGGGTTGTGTTCTGAGCCATTCGTTCCCATACTTGGCTCCTACAGCATGTGAAATAGACATTCTGAGAACTGGACATTGTGTGATTATTGTAGACTTGGTTATAGGGACTAAAACCTGTGTACAGCGAGAAATGGACATTCTGTGATTGTTTGGTTCCTATTATATAGTTAGAAATGGTTATCTTTTTAAACTGCAGGGAGAAATGGACATTCTGTATTTTATTTTTTTATTTTTTTTGCAGATTTAGCGACGTTTACCGACGTCCTCCGACCCTCATCCCTCGGCAATGATGAAACGACAACTTATCACTATATCTTATATAGTAGTAGATGATGTCTTAGTATTACATTATGTGAGTTCATCTTGATTCTGTTACATTCTTCATATACTAGATACGATAAGAACATGTGCTACACCATATGTACAGAACATAGATGATTCACACTAATGTATGCTAGAATAAATTTTGGGTTGTGTTCTGAGCCATTCGTTCCCATACTTGGCTCCTACAGCATGTGAAATAGACATTCTGAGAACTAGACATTGTGTGATCGTTGTAGACTTGGTTATAGGGACTTAAATCTGTGTACAGCGAGAAATAGATATTCTGTGATTGTTTGGATCCTATTCTGCAGTGAGAAATGGTTATCTTTTTAAACTGCAGGGAGAAATGGACATTCTCTATTTTTTTTTTTTTACAGATTTAGCGACGTTTACCGACGTCCTCCGACCCTCATCCCTCGGCAATGATGATACGATAACTTATCACTATATCTTATATAGTAGTAGATGATGTCTTAGTATTACATTATGTGAGTTCATCTTGATTCTGTTATATCCTTCAGATACTAGATACGATAAGAACATATACTACACCATATGTACAGAACATAAATAATTCACACTAATGTATGCTAGAATGAATTTTGGGTTGTGTTCTGAGCCATTCGTTCCCATATTTGGCAATTAAGCATGTGAAATAGAACTGATTATGTTTAGTTTGTCTTACGATACAGATTTTCACATCCAAATTGAAATGGATCGTTACTTCGTTGATCGTACATGGATGTACTAGCGGATCAACCTCCTGGACCGTAGATACTTATAAGTATTGACCGTATCGGATTAGTATCGATCTATCGTTTTGGTATGGGCCGTATCGGTTGGTATTGGTCTTAGCGAATTGGTATCGTCCTATCCGATATGTATCGGCCGTATAGCTAGGATTCATATTGGCCTTATCGATTTGGTATCGGTCATATCCGATAGGTTTCGGTCGTGATGGATTATTATATACCATTTCGGATTAGTATCGTCGGAAAGTAGTCAACAATGGTTCGTATTGTGAAGTGATATTGTTGTAGACTTGGTTATAGGGACTGAAATCTGTGTACAGTGAGAAATGGACATTCTGAGAACTGGACATTGTGTGATTGTTGTAGACTTGATTATAGGGACTGAAACCTGTGTACAACGAGAAATGGACATTCTGTGATTGTTTGGATCCTATTCTACAGTGAGAAATGGTTATCTTTTTAAACTGCAGGGAGAAATGGACATTCTGTATTTTATTTTTTTATTTTTTTTGCAGATTTAGCGACGTTTACCGACGTTTACCGACGTCCACCGACGTAAGTTTGCGTCGGTAAACGTCGGTAAATCTACAATATTTTCCAGGTTACCGACGTTTATCGACGTCGTTATACGTCGGAGGACGTCGGTAAACGTCGGTGCACGTCGGTAATCATCCCAGGAATTCCCAAGATTTTACCGACGTGTAGCGGCTTTGAACATGTCACTAAACCACCGACGACACGACGGTAATCGTCGGTAAAGTTACCGACGCGTAGCGACGTCAAACACGTGGCTAATACAACGACGACACGACGGTAGACGTCGGTAATATACCGACGTATATATACGTCGGTACTTGCGACGTTTGGCGACGTTTTGAAGATCAGCGACTTACATTTCGGCGACCAGCCCAAAACGTCGGTAATTTCATCGCTAAATATTTTTCGCGACGAAAATTGTCGTTTTAGCGACGTCTTTAGGCGTCGCTAAAACGACTTATTCTGGTAGTACCCCTCCTTCTTACAACTCAGTTGACACCCCTCCCTCCTCCTCACAAATCAGTCAACTCCGGCATGACGCTCTCCTTCCTCCCAGAGAGGAGGCTAGGGGAGGCGGCATTGGCGCCGGGGCCGCCGAGGTTCGATCTGTGCATAGATTCCCCGCGGGTGTGGCCGTTGGGTTGCGGGTGCGGCCGTTGGGCTGCGGGTGCCGTAGGTTCCTCGGCGGAGTTATCCCCCCCAGCGAGGAACTACTTCATCAAGACGGCAGAGGGGATGAGGTGCCTGGCGCTATAGCCGGTGGGTGCGATGGGGGCGGGGTTCGGGGATGATCGACAACCTGATGCAGTAGGGGTTCATGCTCGTGTTCGACTGCGACGGGTCCCGACTCGACTTTGCCTACACCGATTGTACCTAGATATAGATCAAGTCTCGCATTTATTTGTATTGTTTGTTTGTTTGATTAGGGAACGTTACTTCTGATTTCTTATTTATTATTAATATTAGTTGTTATCATCATCATTAATTAGAGATTTAGAGTTGAGTTGGCGAAGATGAAGATGAAGATGATTTCCAACACGACTTCTATAGCTATATTTTTGTGGAGCACCATCTTTTTATTTTGAAGTCTGGTGTCTAAAATAAACTATGTCGAAAGTTTTATGTGATAATTACATCTACTGGTGTCTAAAATAGAGATATTTTCAGGGAATTATTGTTGCTTTTTGTGGGACTCCTTCAAGGGACAATTTGTTGGTGTCCTCAGCCCAACAGACTTCATATTAATTTTGAAAGAGAGATGTAATTGTCAGTCCGTTATTTATTGACATGCCATTATTCATCTTTGGAAAATTCCTGTTTCGTGGATTCTTTTCTAGGCTATACGTGAAAAATAAACTATGTTTTTATTGCCATTGATTCTAGTTTTCAGAGATAACTAATATTCTTCATGGATTGTTGTAAGGGAATGCACTCAATGTTCCTACAGAACAAACTTGTTGAACTCATAATTAATAAAGGGTTCCACTTTGATTCTTGGAACAGTATCAAACATTTCTTCAGAAAATCTAGAACCGTTACATATAAGAAAAGAATTTATGAGCTTAGAAGTTTAACATAAAAGGGAAGCTTCAAGTGCAGGAATTTCATTCAAAATACTGTCAACAAATAAGATTCCATTCCTATGGGGTAATTGGAAACCGGTTTGTTCCTTGCCATGACATGACTTTGTATATCAAAGTTTGCTACTAGGGAAATGTTTTCACTTTGCAAATAAAGTTCTTTTCGTTAGATTTTCCCAGCTTACTGCCAGATAGTTCATAGCATATGTGATCTTTCGTTTGTAATTTTTGAGGGCATATGAGGTTGCTTTAATGTTGAAGCATTTTTTGTTGCGAGTCATGAACTTATCTTGTGGGAAGTTGGAACACATTGGGACCTTAAGGGTTGTTTGATCATGCAAAATACGAAACCCTTGTTCATATTCTTCAAAAACATGTATTCTGGTTGTAATTTTGTATATTCATGATACCTTTTTATACATGAGGCCTATGAGAAATTGGAGAGCCATGCCTCTCAGGCCGCTGATCACGAGAAATTGGAGAGTCTCCCTCTGTTGCTCCTCCAGCTACTTCTGTTCTAGCTTCTGTTTTTACGACGAGCCAGCAACAGGCATTAGTTATGTTCATGTCGCAATTCAGGGCCGGCCCTGAGTTAATGGGAAATTTTTAAAATGGTACCTATATATAATATAAAAAAATTGAACTAAAAAATGATACAGCCAAGGCTAGAACCTAGGACCTCTTGTGTACAAGTATAACAAACTACACTACACCACAAATGTTTTATGATAAAAGAGGATCATATTATATATTAGTTCTATTTTCAATATAAGATTACTAATATATATATATACATTTAAATTAAATTTTTTGGGCCCCCAAATTTCATGGGGCCCTAGGCGGTCGCCCTGGCCGCCCTGGGCCAGGGCCGGCCCTGTCGCAATTTATGGGCAGCATGCAGCCACCATCATCTTGACTTTCTATGCTTTTATGACATTATTTTCTGATTGTTGTACTAGTTTATCTTTTTGTATGGATGGTGTATGGTCGATGGTTGGACATATTGGACATGACTATGATATATATTTCTTAGTTTTTATGTTTATGTACTTTGTGTTTGTTATTATTTTTGTTTATATCATTGGTAATTATTGTGGTGCTAAAAGTTGTTCGCATTGTATTTATGTTTGTTGTTGACTTGTTTATATTACTCTTATAGGATGTGCACAGCATGATTCATACAAATATTCCTACAAATATGGGAAAAATAAATTATTCAACGACGGAATAGCGACTAACCGGCAATTATATAAACTGAAAAAATAATAGAAGCGACTAACTAGCGACAATGAAGCGACTACCCTGTGACTAACCAGCGACTAAAGATGTCAGTCACTAATTATCAACTATAACATTATAATCGTAAGTTTCGCATTGTAATCGCATATTTATCATTGTTTCAGCGACTAATTGTTTAGTCGATGTTAGTCGTTATTTCTAGTCCCTATTTCAGTCGTTATAGCGATGAACTAGCGACTAAAATTGAATAACGATATTGCTTTTAGTGACTAAAAATATTAGTCATGAGTTAGTCGCTAATTCATTTTACCGATGGAAATGTCTATTTTAGTGACTGAAATTTTAGTCGTTATTTAGCTATTTTTTGTAGTGCTTGATGAGCAAGTACCTCTAGCATGCGCATGAAAACTGTTGGGTGGTTAGTACACAATCGTACTGGTGAGTGAGCTCCTTATCTACCCATGCAAAACCAATACGTATATTTAGTTAGTGCAACATATTCCTTCGATTGTCTTTCTAATCTTGTCTTAAGATCAGTTTTAGGACATAGACTCCTGCCCTATTTTGTGTCTCTAGACTATCACCGTGCCTCGTACCGATAACTTATCATTTGCCTCTAGACTATTCTCATGCCAACAACATTAACATATCGACTCGTGCTTGCCTTTTGACTCATACTTTGAGATGCAACAACATGGTTGTGCCATAAACTCTATACGTGCTTCAACATCGAGGTCGTGCCTTACACTTAACATGATAACCAAACTTTGTCTTACAGTCCTTCCTAACTTAACTCGAAATGACTCAATCCAACATATAAGAACTTTTGTGTCAACGATGCACCAACCGACGCTACACCTCGTGCTGAACCACATGCCTTTGCTAAATCATAGGCTCCATAAGTGTATTGCAAATCTTGCATATTTTTTTGACTCAGTTTGTGTCGTGCTTGCACTTCTTTTAATTGAACTTGACACCGTGCATACAGATTGCTGCTCAGCACACTAACTCATCTACATGAAGGGTCACTAGCAATTCAAGCCATCTTGTACATTGATGGGTTTGACAACGATCATTCAGTGCAAGGTAACTAGCCCCACTGAAAGTCCCGAATCACCAAGCATTTCGGAGTCGAACCACTCCAAAATGTCCCGTGCCAGTATGTTGGACTTGACGAACTTGTTCTCCTAGGTACGAATAGATTACAGTACCCCGACAATCATTCGAGAAACGAAATCTTGTGCACAAGTTGTCCATGCATACAAGACTCTGTTGGCACATTTATTTTGATAACATTAACAAAGTACATCTTCGTAGTTTAGTTTTCTCTGTATTTCAGCTAACAGATAATCTCTCAAGCTCTTTCACAAAAAGATCTGTCCATTCAAGCTGAGTCATCAAAGCCTTATGGAAGTCCCTAAAAGAAAACTGAAGAAAAAACCAGCGCTCCTTAAAGACAGCTCTCAAAAGATTCAAGATTTTGAGTCTGTACAAGGTCGAGGTCTTTTTGTATAACACCTAAGGTTGGATGACAAACATAAAGCTTTTCTATTTTACAGTAAAAAATTAATGTCTAAAGAATCGGCATACCGACGGTATACCGTTTCTGAGCTCCAAAATATTCTGTGACAAAACTCGGCATACCGACGGCATACTACAGTATACCGGAGGTATACCATTTTGTGAGCCACAAAATGTTCTTTGACGAAACTCGACATACCAACGACATACTACAGTATACCAGTGGTATACCATTTTGTGAGCCACAAAATATTCTGTGACGAAACTCGACATACCGCCGGCATACTACAATATACCGGCAGTATACCATTTTGTGAGCCACAAAATATTCTGTGACGAACATCGGTATACCAACGGCATACCTCTGTATACCGATGGTATACCGGCTTCATCAGATTCGATTTTTGAATGGACAAGATACTAGCATTAAATGCTCCCAACGGATAGATTTATTATCGTTACTGTTCCGAACGGTATGCCGACGGTATACCGGTCCATACCGACGGCGTGTCGTCCGTATGATGTTTAGGAGCATTAAATGCAATTATTTCTTGGTTTTCTATATAAATGGATTCCTTCCTTCCATTGAAGGCTATCTACTAAAGCCATAAATTTCTCAACAACCAAGAGCTCCACCATTACTGCTCTAACCAAGCTTTTAATTGTCATCCAATCCAAAAGTGCTAGAGTATTCAAGAGTTGTACTTTTTGATCTTCAAGTGTTGTAGAAGATCAACAGTTTTGTCGCAACCCGCACCCGCTTTGTAGATACGAAGCATGTCCAAGCCCAGCCTACGTCGCAGTGTCGGCGATAGAATGTTGTCTAATATACACAAGTCACAGGGTCTATAGAACTAACATGGCAGTCTAGATCTCATCCACAGGAATATGATACAATCAACTAACTCAAATAAGACTGAATAATATAAAATAGAATATCAAGTTTATCCAGAATCCATGTCACGTCTAGTGGACACAAATCCACTACAAATAGACATAATAAAGTAAAGACATGAAATAGGTAACTGAGAACAACTGCTAATCAAAGACACCCCTGTTGCAAGGGCACCGTAGTCTGATGCTGGCTCAAACCTGCTCGTGTGTACCTGGCTCAATACTCGGCTAAACCTGAAGAGATCATCAGGTCCTCAGTACTAGCAAGATACATAATATACAAGCCTTTCTAACAGTTTATCATGCATGAAAAGAAAACAGGATGTAAGTAGAAAAAGACCAAGCAAACATGATACACGAATATATGAATAACTACGCATAAATGAACTGCTGGAAGAAAATGTAAACAAGAGATCAATGGATACCAAACCCTTGCCCCGAGTGTGGACTCGCAGGTTTGAACTAATCACTAACCCTCGCCCCAAATGTGGACTAGCAGGTCAGTTCAAGACAAGTCACCCTCGCCCCGTGTGTGGACTCGCAGGTGCAAACGATCAACCCTCTCCCCGTGTGTGGACTTACAGGTTGTAAGAATCGAAATAAGAAAATAGCAGTTCAGTCTATAACGCAGTCGTCCTACGATACAACTCAATCAGGTATAAGTAAAAAACATGTCTAATATGGCTACAAGGCTAACTGTGATCAAGGGCTATATTATAATGAAGAGCATATGTCAGCAATCAAATCAGAATCAACTGGATGATGAAAGAAGATAAACATATAATAAAGCTGTAAAGAAAGGCAAGGTATACTTGCCTGATGTCCTGAGCTGCGGATACGGGTCGAGAATCTGTATCAAGGTCCAAGTAGCCTGTTTAATAATTTATGATGATCAATTCACAAACTAAAAACAGGAATAGCCTATCTACTCATTCTTTATGTTTCTAAGTAATTTTGGTTTTACTTTAACTAGGTATAAAGGTTTTCTTATCCCATATTGTTTAGTTCTACCATCCCACTTGAATCTAATATATTATTCATAGGATACTTATTTCCCTTATTACTTTATACTAGGGCCCTCCAAACAATTGGATATTCTAAGTCCAACTCACCCTACACATACATCCTACCCATGGATACTCCCTGATATGCACACTTGTGCACCCCTCTAGGTAATTTCATGGTATACCTGCACCAAGCCACAATTTATTCTGGGACTGATATAATGAGTATTCTCATTTTGAACACATGCTCCTGTTTGCAGGCTTATAGGATTATTACACTAGACCTCACCTTGTATACTGTTGCACATGTGGCATTCTCCTTGCACCTGTTTCATGGGAAGCCCCTAGGAAACACTTCTATTTCCCTTAATCCTCCTGTCACTCTCTTTCTTTTCATCAATGTTGTATTTTTTCATATCCCTAACACATACAGGAACTCGTGTTTCTCCTCTAACAGATGCAAACTAACTCCTACACAACAGTCTTATTACCTACTGCAGTTCCCAGGAAGTTTTCTTCCTTTACATTATATTGCAGGTGCTAAACATACCTACAATCCAGCAGTACCCTTGCACAACTGCCTCTACCCTCATGTACATTTCAACCTTCATATTACCCGGCTACCTATACTCTGGTCTTGTCTAAACTAATTTCCTATATATATATATATGGTTTACATTTATTGCTATCAACCCTGCAGTGTACACTGGATTTCCTGTACCCTATATCAGGCTTAGCATATCGTAACTAACTCTTTGTCCAAATACCGTATCCTAGCTACTGCTACAACGAGGGCTTGCCTACACAAATATTCTTCCTGCATAGGTACTCTACCTACATAGATACTCTACCTACACAGATACTCAGTTTAGTTTCCTGCCTATTCCACCATGGTACTCAACTTACCCTCCTGTTGCTATTGCATACGTAGTCACCAGGTACTGCTTACACCACCTTGATACGAGACAGCAGTCCTCCCTTCCCTCTCGTTGATACGTGGAAGAGTCGAGTGCTCATATTAGTAGGCATTATCCCATGCGCATCTCCTACCATTCATATTACCTAATCCTAAATCTTGTAGGCCCCCAATATGCTAGTGCAGTTGTTCCCTGCAAAATCGTCTACATAAATCTAATTTGTACAACCTGTAGTACTCATTGGTTCCAGGTTTCCCCTACATTGTATATACACGACTGCCTCTATTGGTATACTTAGTACCCACCCTTGATCTGCAAATATATATACCTTCCCTATTTAACAAGAATCACCCTTGATTACTCTAATGATAAAATCTATTTGCTTTCAAGGAATTCATCAAACACTCGGTGTAATTGATCCTTACCAATCTAGAAAGAGGAATTTAAAAACATTACCTATTGGATGTCGATATCCAAGATTGCTCGACGTACTGATTTGCTAACCAAGGCTCTAACCTTCCTTGTCAAAACCTCCACGACCACCGCATGTTCTCTTCGAACTTGAGAGGGAGAATAGGGAAAGATTAGGGTTTGTGAAGAGGAGGGTTTTTGGGATCGGCTGTTCTATATATATATATATATATATATATATATATATATATATATATATATATATATATATATATATATATATATATATATAGTGTTTAGATTATACCAAGGGTAATGGATAAGGGGAGAATCAGATTAGAATCCGATTTGGAGTAATCAACCTTCAAACAGGAATTTGAATTAAAGGAGAAGGTTCTGATCTTGCGAGTTTATTAACAGCATTTGGATTTGATTCGCATAATATGTGTTCAAATTTGGATAGGGCAGGGGTTTGCTTCGACCTATTTTAAACAAAAATTCAAATGTGGGTTCTTTGCATTACAGCCCTTGGTTGGAATTGACCTGCAAAGGACCACTACTCACTTATTGGTTAGTCAAAATGTACATACAACCCTATATAGCATTTATTACCTTAGGAAAAACAATAATAAAATAATAATAATAATAATAAAAAGGAAATTTGGGCTATGGGTTTACAAGTTTCCTTTCCTTTCCTTTTGAAGTTGACGAGCCTTCGTAAGAAAACTCATGTGTAAGAAGTTGGCGAGTTCTTCGGATCCAAACTCGTGTTGAAGTTGGCGAGTTCTTCGGATCCAAACTCGTATGTAACTATTTACTTAATAGTGGATTTAAGCCGGAGAGAGTTCCGGGACTGAATTGCCTCTAGAGAGGAGACCAGGATACATCGAGTGTTTGATTCTCTTTCTCTTTCTCTTATTTACTTTAGTAAAATAGCTTACTTGTGTTTAGTAATTTTTATTACCCTATTCACCCCTCCCCCCTCTAGGGTTCTACAATTGGTATCAGAGCTTTGTTCTCTTGATTTGGATTTACATCCTAAGAGTGATCCATGGCCACTAACCCTAGTATCAACACATTCCACAATGAGGGACACTCTACAAATAGACCTCCTCTATTTGATGGAACCAACTATAACTATTGGAAAATTAGGATGAGCATTTATTTAAAGTCCATAGAGTTTGATTTATAGGATTGTGTGATAAATGGTCTCCCTACTCCTTCCGGAGTTATTGAGGATGTTGTTTCTGACACCCTTAGGGATAAACTCACTGAAAATGTCAAGAAGCTTACTAGTCGAGATACTAAGGCTATGAACACTCTTTACTGTGCTCTCGATAGTAATGAATTCAATAGAATTTCTACTTACAAGACTTCAAATGAAATTTGGAAATTGCTAGAAGTCACTCACGAGGGAACATCACAAGTAAAGGAATCAAAGATTAGTAGACTCACACAAGAATATGAATCTTTTAAAATGAAACAAGATGAGTCTATTACTTGCATGTTTACCTCGTTTTGGTTATATCATTAACCCTTTTTCTTCTCTTGGTAAGGAATACCCTGCTCATGAAAAGATCAGGAAAATTTTTAGAGGGTTAACTAAATGATGGAGTGTCACGACCCGCACCCGCTTTTTTGGACGCGAGCTCGTGAGCAAGCCAGCTACGCATTAAGCGAACTCTAGTCCGACTCGAATACGTAAACGTTATCAAGGCTATGGTATACTACCAAATTATGGCAATTTAATCTATATCTCAAATCCACAATAAGTGTGCAAACATGAATAAACACTATGGGTCGTGGTCTGCAGCCCACTAGCATACATGTCCGATAAGACTCCAAAGAATATAACAAGAGTCTTTAAAGTGAATCAATAAACAGGATATCTCATGATTAGAAATATAAAGCACGAAAGGATGACAATGTAATATCACTGACGAATACCTGAATTATGCATCACAATCATCTACACATCCCGCTCTGCTAACTAACTCCATGCAACCGCTAACCTGAAGAGATCATCAGGTCCTCAGAGGACATAGCAAGATACATAAAAACATGCCTATCTAGCAGTTTAATCATACATGATAATATAAATAGGATATAAACAAGGAACGACTTAACATGGCAAGAGACTACGACCAAACTTCTAATAAGTGACTAACGACAAGTGGCTACTGACAGGTGACTATGAACTGGAATACAAGAACAACTACACGTAACTGAACTGCTGGATGAACAAGTGAACACGAGATCAATGGAAAACCAAACCCTCACCCCGAGTGGACTCACAGGTTTGAACAAATCACTAACCCTCGTCACGAGTGTGGACTCCCTGGTACAAGTATAACATCCTCGTCCCGAGTGTGGACTCTCTGATGTAAACAGATCAAGATAAACACCCTCGTCCCGAATGGACTCTCTGGTGCCAATGAAATAAATACCCTCGTCCCGAGTGTGGACTCTCTGGTACAAACGGTCAACCCTCGTCCCGAGTGTGGACTCTCTGGTTGAAGAAACGATAACAAGGATACAGCTGTTCAACTACACGTACTCGTTCTATGACACGACTCAAGCAAGATACTGGTAAGACAAGGTACGACTCAGTCATGACACAGTCAAGTCCAGTATAACTACACTGTTAATTCAAGCAAGACCATAAACTAGTGAACACGGTATAAAGAAAATAGATAAATCAAGTCAACGAGAAAACTAATGAATTATATAAGATCTATAACACATAGAGTATCTAATGATAATACAATAATAGCATAAAAACTATAAATATAGAATTAAACTGTAGACGAAGGCAAGGTATCTTGTCTGGTGGTTGCACATAAATCCACAAAATGTCATCAACTAATAAGCCATAAAATCCACATCATTACACTGTCTCTGAAAACTGAAACAGACATTGCCAACATTCTCAGAATAGTCAAATTAGCTAGGATTGCATGTCCTTAAGTCCAATTCTGGACACAGGGGCAAAACGGTAATTTTGGGCAAAAACGATGTTCGTCGTTGGACCTGCTTTGCACCGAAAAATGTGCCAGGGTCAATGGTCTCTAAAGTCATCAAACTACATGTCTACGGATCCAATTTGATGATATGAACCCAAGGGTATGTCCAATTGTGGATTCCGGCAGGCCGTGCACAAAATCTTTCGTTGAATCGGACCGTGGGGCCCGTAAAACGGCGATCCGATCAACTGTCTCAGAATTGGACCAAACTTGGCATACAGGACCAAAAAGGATACAGTCCTTTTGGCGTAAGTTTCGTCTCGATCTGACGAACATGCACAAAGTAATTGGGAAATTTGCACAGAGGTCGATACGATGAATTTCGACGGATACGCATCACGTCGTGCACACACGACCAATTTGAATTCCATCAAAGCCCACACGTCCACGAAGCCGCTACGCACCTTTCGATGCTTTCGGTTTGCGACCACGTCGCTCGGATTGGCGGGACGCACGTCGTATCGAAGGGTTTTTTAATTTTTCTATTGTTTTAAAAACAGGTTTTTGCTAATCTTCAGAATCCGATTTCTCGGTACGTAGTCGATGAAATCAGATTATTTAAATTGGGTTGTGAAGCCCTATAGGTTATCTAGGTCTGTATTTAGTTTATTTTTGAAAATGCCTACTGGTTGGTTCAACAACATCCTTCGAAGTTGGGTTCCAAAACAGTCTAATATTCTATTTTCGATGGTTGTTTGATCGCCTTCGTGTCAATTTTCTGGGGTTTCTCCTGTCATCGAATAAATTCCATCTGAATGGGTTTTAAAGAGGGTTATAAAGGCTCCATGTAGGAATTTATGGATTCGAAAACCATTGAGCGAATAGGAAGAAAATGGCGTTTGAAGTAGCGTACCTCGCTATCGGCATGTTGGTGGGAAAACAGAGTGTTCTCTATTACAGGGTGTCTTCCGACATCACGCGGAGGCCGACGGTGGGTGTATGTGGCCGAGGGTGCACGCACGACGTGGCGAGTGTGGGTAGGATGTCGAGGGATAGGATTAAGGTTTTCTGCTGTTGCTGTGTCTCGCGAGTATTTAGAAGTCGGGGGGAGGCGATTTCCACTCGGCTGGAGAAAGCTTGGGCCTGGGCTGTTGCGGGCTGGGATTAAGCTTGGGCCTGGGCTGTTGTGGGCTGGGATTAGCTTGGGCCTGGGCTGTGTTATCTACTGCTGGGTATTCACTCTACCTAGATATATATATGTATACATATATGTATTTTTTTTTTAAATATACATATTATATATAATATATATAT